>CAJQUW010004349.1:0-152538 GCA_907163375.1 Prostheceraeus crozeri | reverse complement strand
ATGTAGGTTAAGTAGAAAACTAACAAGCAAACCCCATGCGTTGCCTATTTTGATAAACAATACACCCGCAAAACCTATACAGATTATCCAAACCTAACTAAAGTAATCTAAAATGTAGTGAAATATAAAGTGGAGAAGAGTTGCAGGTGAAACCTCATTGACTAAATGAGCACTATCAATATGCAAAGTTATTTTTATTCAATAGAAATGCCTACCGGATCTATCGCAGAAGAAGTATTGAATGATAGCTAAATCCCTATTTCATGCTATTTAATTCACATTTATTTACTAAGTTGAAATATTTAGGCGGAAATGATTAATTAGATCCATTGAATTCAGTTGATGAAATCATCAGTTGTAAAGTCGGCATATAGAATCGCTACCAAGTGTGTTCATACTATGTTTTAAAATCGCAAATAGATCCAATCAGCAGCTGTCGATTTTGCAGCTATTAATCAATTTCCAAGTTGTCAAGAAAAACAATTTTTGGCAAGCTTTAAAATGATTTGATTGTTTTGTGACAGTTTACCGTGTAAGAATGCTATGTGTCTATTTTTCTTTGGACGCCACTTATCATTCAAATTCTTTTAAGGGTTGCACTTAATTTTGGATGCGCTTCTTAAAACTCTCTTTTGAACCTTGCATATGCGAGCGCATGAACAGTTGAATTGGCGTTCTCATCTTTGGAATTTACAAAGTAGCCTTTTTGAGTAAAATGATCCGTATCTACGAAATGCGTACTTTAGGGAACGACTGTGGATCAGGGATTGCACCCGGTCGGATTCCGGATCCAGCGAAGAGCGTTATGATGAGATGTTGATGGTCATTAATACTGTAGAAAATCCTATTCAACAATAGAAGTTACAAAAGTTATAGAACCTCAAACTTGTTTTTCTCGTTACTCACTTAGAGTGGCAGCCAAGAACGCTAATATAAATCTTAATAAAAATGTTCTATCCGGGAATAGCTCGGTATTGAATGACCATCTAGTACTGTGCAAAAAATATGCTTTGTTCATTCTAATTGTCATGTTACCGTTGTAGACTTGTGACCACTTCACTCGCTTTACTAATCCACACCAAGGAATGAATGGACATCCATGACTTTCAAAGCTAATAACATAAAAAAGATCCGTTGTGCTTTTCCAAACATATGATATTGATCCGACTACCTTACACTTCAATGAACAATAGCTGCAATTATAAATAAGTCTATAATAGTTGGATATGCGCATATTAGTTGAATAAACACAAATAAAAGCAAGTTTGCTATCATTCCTTTCTTTTAATTAAATACACTTGTTTATCGTTGTTTAAATTGTTTTTTCTAATTCAGAAATTCAGCTACAGTTACCGTTAGAAAAGAGTACACATTTCTATATGCTCAGTCTCAGATTGCATTACCGATCTTTTAGATACTTGCAATCATTCATTGATATCTAGTAATGACATTCTGTAAGAAAAAGTAATAACAACTGAGAACCAGAGTGACAACTGCAATTGGCGATAGCAAAATCCTAAGATTTCAATATCACTTCATTAGTATGTTTTTATGTATTAAGAAACGCATAATTTAAACTTAATCTTAAGAACCAGACTATTCAGTGTTTCATGATAATGAAAATGAATTACATGTAGTTTTATCAATTTTGATCATAGGATCCGGGATCCGCCCGGGCACTCAGGTCTAGGATCCGGATCTGGAACTGGGATCCGGGTGGTTGCAAAAACCCGGGTATTTACAATCCCTGCAGTGGATCCTCAGTTGATGATTTTGGTCAGAGCAAATTCCAAGCCTCAGGAGTCAGCTCCAATATGAATATACGACCGTATAAGCGATAGACGAAAAATCCATAAAGATCATCAAGAATTTGAAAAGTCGTAACAAACTAAGTATAAACAAACTGTCGAAGACAAAATAATACATGTAATTATTGTAATAATTGTAGCCTACAATACAATAAAAACTCAAAACACATGTTGTTATGCACAAAGATGCTATTCCGTTACTTATGAACATGGTCCTGAATTTTATGTAGGAGAAACTCGCCGACACGTTCGTGTACATACTCGGATCAAGGAACATGTCAAATGAATACCACCTTCGCAAATCCATCTACACACATTCATCCACCATCAGAACAGTCGCTCTCTATCCTTCATTGCAAATTCATGCACTAAGTATGAGAAGCTAGGTTCTCATATGCATTCGACATTAATGATCACATCTCTCATGAACAACAGCATTCAATCCGACTATTCACATTTATTTTCATAATTTGCACTTTGATTGAATATATAAACTGCTAATGAAATTCGTCTGATTGTATTTTCCCTTGTATAGTCTGAATTCTTTTCTCTCTGTATAGCCTAGTATTTGTCACTTCTCAGGTGTCACTGAGGATAGGGTGTCATGCGTACTGAAATGCGTTTGACAGTTCAGGTTAATTCCACGTATTTTCTTTTTTTTCTAAGCGCACTTTCGTGGTCATTGTCAATCGTCATGGATAATCCACATTATACAGGGTGCCCATTAAAAAAGGTAACAATTTGCTTTTACTTATCAACATAACTTCCTAGTGTCCTTGATTCATTCAAAATCACTATTGTGTACAATCTCGGACTTACCAAATGCAAAACTATGGTCTCAACGCACTTCTCATGTATTCAAAGCGTGATTGAATTGCTACTATCATAGATATCCAACCAAGTAACGACGCATTTTTCGTGCATTCAAATTTTTCAATAATTTGTCACTATAGATATCCATCAAACCATTAGGCCTATGACGACACAATAAACAGAGAACTGATAAGTACTGAAATTTATAGCAGCGAACTGAAGTTCTAGAAATCATTGATAGTCGAATTCGCAATAATGCAACAGCTAACAGACTTCCAGCGCAAAGTAATAGTGTTGTTTAAAGAAGAAAATCCGACATGGGGCTTAACAAAATGCTCTGAAGTGCTTCCTAAGTTCTTCAGTAACATCACAAAAAGACAAATGGACCGCGTCGTTTCTAACCTTAAAAGATATTGATCTCCTGTGGCAGAATGTCGAAAAGAAGGAAGTGGACGACGCCGATTAATTGCCTCACCAACGAGAGAAGCCATTGTTACTTTAGCAGTTACTCTAAGATCTAAACGCATCGTTCTCGTAGTGCTTCATTTTACATCTCAGCATTGATTTGATTGCATACAGTCAAAAGTCAAAAGTCAAAAGTCAAAAATGTTTATTTCCAAGAACATTGGAAAACAGGAGCATGTGTGCTCACATACATAAAAAACATAGTTTGATGGCAGAAAACAGCGTGCGGTCGGTGTTGTTAAAATATATTCTGAACAGGAAGGAGAAGAGAATTGACGAAAATAAATTTCCAGATTTCATATTTATTGATTAGTGATTTCCTTAGTTATCGTTCGCAAGTCGTTTGCTTTTTTGAGAAACCTCGCGATGGATTTTACCAGTTTTGGAGTTAAAATATTCATCAATTTATTGAATTCTGTTGTATTGCTACAGTTGCATAACAAAGGCGCTGTTTCTTGTCGTAAATTTTTGAGCATAGTGAGCATCATAATGATACAGAGTCTCCACTTTCGAATTATCACATCACATACATAACGCTCTTCATATCGCAGTCGATTTCCGTAACTGCCCAAGTTACGAAATCTAATTTATGATTTTTTGTTCGAAATTTTAATAATTATATTGATGTCATTGTATACATATCAAAATTCATATATGATTTCATAGTATTCTCAAACACATAATTCTAAATAATTCAGGCCAGAATGACTATCTTTTGCTGTAGATATCCATTTTTCTCTAATGTAATGGGTCACTCGATTTTTTGCAATTCTCAAATATTTTCCTTTGTCAGCCGTTACCTGTTCGTCCCATAGATTTGTCAGGCTGAGTTTTGTAAGTAACTGCCTTATTCGCCAGCACCAAGTATATCTACTATCATGACCATCTGAAGTCATATTGAGATATATTGCATCATATACTTCTCTTATCAAATAAATAAATAAAAAAATAAATCTTATCTTACATACAGTAGTGTGTCAATTTGCTTCTTATATTTAGACTATATTCTGATTGACTTATGCCAAAAATGATACTTAAATATACCGGTTTTAGAAATTTAGGCGATAATTAGGTATATATCATTTAGAGATGCTTCCTATTTCCGGAAACATTCATTTATGGATTATTTGTTAGCCTACGAAGTCGAAAGGTATTGCCAAAATACGAGAAGCATGGCTACTACGAGTCCACCTTAAAGCACACTGATGCAGATGATATGCTCGCTCCTAGATTCTCTGCACTGCCAGTATGTGCCAGATCTTCGAGAAAGGAATATTTAGTTCCAAACTAATTTTCTCAATCGTTCGAGGACTAAATAAACAACGACTCGAAAACTGTAGATCATTATTAAATATCGAAAATGTCCGTGAACTGTTATCAACAAAAAGTTAAAATTCAGGCTATTAAGAAGCACAGTAGCCACCCTTGCCCCAGAAATAAGGCAGTGGTTGCTTTTCCTCTGACGTCACGAGCTGCCGGGGGAAAATTGTGAGTAATAACGACAAATTTCGCGCTCGTACAGACACGTACAGATTTCATTTAAATGACTTTTACATCTACTCGCTCAAACCACATGTCATCAGTGAGCTCTATTAATTCACTACAACGCGCGAGCGCAGAGGTTTTCACTTGACTTGAAACAATGTCCAGATTATGCAACCTCCGGGCAATTGTGTCTAAATCGGTCTGTCGCCTACTTTGACAAGTGCAAAATAACTGTATAAAAGCAAGACTCGGAAATCACAATTCATTCGGGTTTGGTACCACACACATTTGAAATGTGAAGTTAATAGACCCACTAGACGATAGCATCTAATCTTCTGTTATGATATATCACTTTTGTATTTCAAAGCCTTTATTGTAAAGCGAGTGTTGATAAATTTGATTAAAATCTATCAAGGGAGACATTAGTGGCTCTTATCATGTCAATCATTGTAATATGTTTTATGATCGGAAGATTAGGAAAACTCGGCCGAAGTGAATTTGTCTTGGCAGGAGCGCGAAATTGTTGTCGATGTCAACATTGTTTTCATCGCATTGAATGTCTGTCTGATCATTCATCGAATTGATCATTTGAAATCGCATCAAAGATCAGATCGCCTGTGATAAGGAACTGATCCTTTTACGAGCTTCTTTTATCAACTTTGAAATAGATTGCGTCTTTGATGCTGGATTGCTCCTTTCAATGAGCGCAATGGTCACTAATGACACCTAAAAATGCGTTTTTGACTTTCATTGAAATCTCAACATGGGTTGAGATAGGTATTTACTTTGCCCGATGTGCTTACTACATCGGGGATATGCGAATCTTATGAAGCAAATGAAAATGTAAGTGGTTAATGTTCATAAAGATGCGCTCTAAAACAATAAGTATTGAGTATTTGAGAAATCACCATGCTCTTTACGAATATCCATAGTCATCATGTATGATGCCCTTTCTATACCCTTTCTTGATGGCAGACAATGGATCGACCAAAAATATGAATACACTAATCATAAAATGGATCACACAAATATAACTAATTTGAGAACCATTTTATGCATGAAGATCTAAAGGAGGTTTCTCCTCATAACATTACCAAACATAGAGTTCAGAAATATGCATATAACCACATACTTTCACAAGACTGTGTTGCCTTAAGGGGAAAGAATGGAAACTTACATGCACATGTTATTGCTATAATTATGAAAGTAGACGATGCTAGCTTAAGAAGAGTACTATCAGACAAGATAGAGTCAACTGACTTACATTCAAGCCGCTGTTTGTTGGTAAAATGAAAAAAGTGACAAGATATCGAATGCAAAACAATCCATCATTTCACTTTATATTTGGAATGTCTACTCCCTGATAAAAATAATCGAAATCGATATTGACGCACATGATAAAAAATGTACATGTAGGCCTATACCAATTTTATGTATAAATAGTACTGATGTCCTTTTATGTTATGTAACCACTACTTGTGTTTAATGAATCTGTGAGGAAATAAAAGTTGGGGATAAAAATTGTCCATTATTCGTCGAACCGGTAGACGCAGCAAAATACACAGATATGCTTCAGGTCGAATTGAACTAAAAATGCAATACAAGTCACTTTAGGCCTACTTTGAAGAATAGAAGGAGTAGTTCCTTCCCGTCCCCTTGCTTATCAGAAAGAACCAGGGAAATTAAATTTAAGAAATCAAATAAGAAAATCTATTCGTATTTCTCAATTCGATCAGCTTTGTTATCCAGTTCCAATACTTTTATAACATAGGCCATGTTAAAGCAGAATTCAATAGGATGTTCAGTTTCCACAGATATGTGAAAATTGTATCAAGTTGTGCGAACAGCCATCGAAACTCCCAGGAAGCAAGCAGAGCTGCTGTCTTTTGTACCTCGGCCGGATTCCGTGGAGACAGAAAATTTTTATATAATACATGCATTACTCTTCCGGTGGTAATTCCTGAGATGAAGAAGTGAAGTGAAACCGTGCAGCAAGTGCCGCTATGCTGGACAAGCCCTTAAAAAGACATCAGAATCCTAATGAAAGTCTTGTAAAATTGTGGATACAAATTTCATAGGTTTTGTCAGATTTAGCGGGTGGCCAAACTTCATTTAAGCATCGCTGCCACAAACATCCCTGGAGAATCCGCTTTTTCTAATGCTGAATATTTCAATAAGGACAAATGTGTCTGATTATCCCAGGATAACGTCCGAAATTTACTAAGCCAACTACAGTGGCACTTCCTTCTGAATTTTAGTACTTCACAGCTAGATTTTATGATGAAAAGCGCATCTTCCTGCACCAAGTGTGTAGAAATTGCGTTTTTCATCCTAAAAAAGAAAAGACTCTTTAAATAATTCCTCATAAATTTCCCGGCTCATGGAAACGGCACTTTCTACCTGAACCCCAATCGAGCATGTTTAATTATAGTTATAGCAACAAATTAGGTCATATCTTGGGAGGATCTGTGTCATCGATTTATTCCGAGACGTTCATTTCTGGTATGAAGAAACTTAAAGCATTAGGTACCCAAAATCAACAAACGAATGAACACGAAGCTGTTGTAGTTCTTGGTTCGCAATTAGAATATTTGAACTCGACTAACTTCAATATCATTTTAGACCATAAGACCACAAAAAAGAAATGGAAGCTAAAAATCGTCTCGCAATACAAATCAATGCTTAAAATGTAATACTTAAAATCAAACATATGTGTCTCTAAACATGTTTACTGTTGTTTTCATATTTTTTATTTTAGTTGAGTGCTTCTGACGTTGATCACATTACACACTTAAAATAACAAATTTCTTGCCTCCATTTCTACCAAAGCCTTAGTTGCGAAGAATTCAAAGATGAATGATGCTTAATACATTTTGATGCAGGAAAATGTATTTAACGGTTTCAAAGCTGTGAACTATGAAATTCTCGATCATCTGACTGATTACAAGATGAATGCCAACACCTTCATCATTCGATTGAAAGCTGAATTATAGTAGCATGTGAAAGGCATCAATTCTGATTCATTACATTTTCATTTTATTCATCCACTATGGCGCATATAAACACAAACATAGCATCATCTAATCTCATTAAAATGCATGGACAAAACGTTTGGTTATGCAAATGGCATCCAAAGCGAGCGGATGTCAAGACCAAACATCATTATCATAGTAGCTTCGCTACCTACATTAAGTAAGCTCAGCAAAGTTTGTTATACATTAGTTATAATCACAAATAAACAAGAGAATCATGCAAATCTCTAATTTGCCTGCAACTTGGTCGCAAAATGTTTCTGAATTGCCTGGTTAGAATTGTATCTCTGTGTGTGGCTGATGCGTCGATAATAGAGTTAAAATAAGATCGGAATGCAAAAGAAGGAATTTAAAATATTTCACCTGGTCACGACCAAACGGTGCCTTGAAAAAGAATATTATTTTTGAAAGACGAAGGAGAAACTGCAACTACAAATTTCCGTGCTTCTCCAAAAACTATTTAATCCTGATTATTCTAAATTTGAGAATGAGTGGTGACCTCCTCAAAGTGGTAAAATGGTTTCGGTGTTGAGAGCTAAGGTCAATAGAGTGTACTGCTACAATATTGAAATCGCAAATTTTTGCAATTGCTTAAATGTGCACCTGCATCAGAAATGTTTCAATTTCTTTTCCGCATCCGTAAATTCATTTGCATCTGGAAAATATCATAATAGGAAACACATGCACCTCATACTGTATCTATGCATGAACTGGAGAAATTCAGATACCATTTTTGGATACTGAAAAGTCCTGAAGTTCAGTCCTCCTCATGCACGTACTTGAAGCATTTTAGAATTATTCTAATATTCATTTGGGAATTACTTTTTGCTGATAAATGAATTTGAAATGCTCATGTCGTCCTCCAATACTGCGATATCAGTAACTCCGCTATACGCAACGGCCCACTATCTAGCACGTAAAGCATGTTTCCTTACCATAGGTTGTTTCTTTTTGCTATAATGTCAGGAAACATTAATCCGAAAAACATTTGATACTTCTTCTAACTGGCACTGTGTAATCGCTTCTGATTACCAGCCGATAGTGCAGCAAGGGGTAATTATTACCTGTGATTTTTCCAGTAGTTTTTGCTGGCAATAATTAACCAAGCCATTAATTGCCGCCAAATTTGCATTATAAGAGATGGCAATAAGTGCCGGTAATATCACTAGGGATAATGGTACTAATTACCGATACTAATTACCCAACAAAGATACCGGCAATTTTTGCATGAGTGCTTAAATTGCTCAAGACTGAGAACATCTTTCTACAGTCAATGCCCAGGTGAACTGGCACTTTCCAATATTTTTATGTAACACAATTGTAGTGCATAGACAATGTGTTCATGATGCAGTTGAAAAAATTCATGACTGCATTACACATGCAGAACGCAAATGATCACAAATAGATAGAACCTTAATGCATCATTGTTTCCTTTAAATTTAGAAATTTAGGGTTTTGATTTTTAAAAGACAAAAATGGTTGATCTCTACAACCATTAGGTCAGGAACACAGCCTCTCACATGCCACTTGCTCTTTGCCCCGATAAGTGTCGATTCGCTTCACGAAAGATTTTCATGCCTATGTTCTTTCTACAATAGATCTGTACGATTTACACATTCTCAGGTTTGGTTTCAGCATCACTAAAAATGTGGGGTTTACGATGTTCTCATCCCACCAAGAATTGTTCGACGGCCACATTTCGTAGCCAGTGCTGCCTGCTATAGATGAATGCTAGTTAGTATTCGCTTCTTCCCTTTTATATAGCAGAGTACCTATGTTAAGGGAAATGTAACAGGAGTTGCGATGTTTGTATGAGATTCGAATTGTTTCAAATAGATGGTCATCGCAGTTATTCATTTTTGTATAGAAGTGACCGAAAACCATTGATGCTAGGTATAAGAATCTCTAATGCTTTAGAGCTTTCAAGGCGCACTGCGCCTCGTCATTAGAAGAGTGACTGTTGTGTTTAAGAATCGTGAAAAAGCATGAAAATCATGATGTCGACTTTATTCATACAGTCAAAAGCTGTTATTATTCAAATAAAGAATCAGAAAAAAGTTTATCATCTCGGAGTCAATCTAAAAATGAGAATAACAGCTAGTAGATCAAGCAAGTAAAAAATACACCTACATGTCAATACGATTTCTATGAAAGGAAATACTATTGTCATAATAATTCCTTATACCGTTTTTTCTCGTTTAGAATCCGCCCTCGGACAGAAACCGATCTAATATTCATCAATTAAGAGTACATTACTATATATTGCGAGTATCACTTTAGTCATTTGAGTGTGACGAAATGTCCAACGTTTTTATGTTGTCTAAGGGCCATAGATCATGAATATCTAATTGACCAATGTTTCTTTCATAGAGTAAAACTGCTTGTTTAAGAAATCTGCTCTCATCATAGAAACAGATTGTTTTTCTGAAGTTGACTAGAATGGAAATTGACTCAAGGTCACGGCACATCCGGGGGAATTAAGTTGCGGCATGAAGAACCAATGAAAAGCTCAGAATTGCACATGTGACTGATTCTTACCCCATGATGGAGGCGTTGACAAGTGTATCCAAGTAAAGATGCGTGGGATCTTTGTGCCACTATTGTGCATTGCATGAAGCCTTACTTCCATTCTAGAGGTTCTATTGTAATCAATTTCTATGGTTCTCATTGTTATCCTTAGCATTGATTGTACTTCTCATAGACATCCGACACTCAATAACAATAAAGGAACGGACATAGACATTGAAAACAGTAGCACGCTGTGGTCATGCGTTGTCATGTCAACGGTACCGAAAAGACTTCCAGTGGTTGACAGTGGGAAGATACCGACAGCTTATAACTGCACTTTGTAATTATTCACAGATACCATTATTTTTCTTTAGATATAAAGGCATCTACCACCGCTGCATGTTTCAGCAATTTGATTCCTCTTAAGATCTAGCTAGCTGCCTAGATCACTGCCTAAATTAGCGGCTGAGGTGACCATCAACAACTGTTAGTGTGCATTTTAGTCTCACAAACTTAAAGCGAAAAGTAGGATTTCTTTTATGCTTCTCATCGAAATGCAGGGAATTCATAGAATCGATATGAGGCGATTAATAAAAATAAAAAGATCAGTATCACATCGGCACTCAACAGGCACTTTCGGCTCTACTTATTGGAACTTTTGTGTCTCGAGTTCGAAATTGTATTTACCTTAGATGTTTTCCTTTCGACTTCCCCCTCATCATCAAAGTGCACAATGTTTGTGTTCAATCACTAAAAAATCACAGTCGGTATCAGCGGGGCATCAGCATGGTTGGGAACACTTATATATGCACATGGTAAGTGTTTTAAGAATCTAAGAGCGGTTCGAAGCTCTTGATGTTAAGATGGAAGTGTATTCTATATTTAAGGTCAGTGGCTCCCTTCGTGTTTGGCATGTAGGCTTATCTCAAGGGAAACTCAGACAGTCCTGTAGACGAAATGGGTCAGGTGTTGTTGGTTTTTCTTTTTTAATTAAGAATACATAGTCCGGCAGCCAGAACGAGTTTCTGCAGGGAATGAGGCCGAAAATGAGACTTTCGCAGAATGGTGTACATCTTGTGCCTACTACGAATTGGCACGTCTGCCAAGTTCTAGTGAGTTCCTCTTCCTGTCAGACAGGATCAAAGAAAAACACATGTAAATCCAATGGGACGCAATTCGCAGTTTTTGGCTAAAATGAAGTTTTGTATGTTTTCTCTGTTTCTCTGATTAAACGAAAAGTATTAAGCCCAGAGTCATAATTTTTGGCATGAAATGTCTTCAGGTCATTTCTTATGATGTGCATGTGCCTTTATCATCCATCTAATCGGGAATGTATGCGAAAATGTGGTTGAATGTGGATAAAGTTGTTCAAAATGTTTGTGTATGCCAACATTAAGAGGCTCGCCAAATCAAAATGTGTTTAACTTTATAGACAGGAGTGCATGAACATGATAGGAAATGACCTGAAGACATTGCATGTCAAAAATTATGACTCTGGGCTTAGTAATTTTCGTTTAATCAGAGAAAACATACAAAACTTCATTTTAACCAAAAACTGCGAATTGCGTCCCATTGGATTTACATGTGTTTTTCTTTGATCCTGTCTGACAGGAAGAGGAACTCACTAGAACTTGGCAGACGTACAGATTCGTAGTAGGCATAGGGTGTACATCATTCTGTGAAGGTCTCATTTTCGGCCTCGCTCCCTGCAGAAACTCGTTCTGGCTGCCGGACTAGCACCTCCATCATAGTCTTGACAGTTGAGAGCCTGTCGCTTCTCAAAGCTTTAACTATGAGCATCATCAGTGTTCCGAGCAAAACCGATGCTCTTGGTGCATCGCTAACCCGCTAACCCTTTCCCTGATCTAGAATTGCTCCAAATTCAGCTGCTCTATACGAACTTCAATTATGAATTTACTATGCGATAGCTCTATTTGTTACTCAGTCAGTGTGTCTCTGATACCACATATCTCTGATTTACCCATCTGTGGGGATCTTGTCATGGAAGTAAATTATCCTAAGTCATATTTTATGCTGTTCGGATCTCATCTTCTGAATTCTTCGGCAGTTCAGAATTAATTTAGATATATTTCAAGATTTTAGATTTCATTGCCAGGCATAGAAATGATTTTTAATATTCGATAGAATTGCATAAGAATCATGTATATTTTCAAAACTGCATCAAATCTATGCTTGCTACATTCGAAGCTCGGATAATTAAGACTTCGGTTAAATAAGATCATGCGGTCGTGGGTATATTTGGCATATATAAGTTGCTGTTTAATTAAGACTTTCGATAATTAAGACATTGAAAGCATTATGGTCTTAATTAACGAGATTTTACTGTAGTATATGGACTTCTAAATATTACTTGTATGGACGGTATATGGCCTTCTAGAAGTTCATGACCGGTACAGTGAAAACGCTATTTGGATTCTCCTTGACTAATTTGAAAAATGCAGTTGAGTTGCATCCTACATCCTGCTGATGAAGGGTTTCAAAAAGTCTTTCATATTAAGCATCACTACTCAATAAAGTGTTTCCAAATTCTTATTACAATAATTGCGTATAAACATGTATAATGACAAATCGATGAAGCATATGACGCAACTATTAGAATTTTTATTTGGATTATATACTAAACATTTAAAATGTACATTTTGTGAATTCAAAGCTGTCTGATCTGTTTTTCTAAAGCTTATCATCAGAAACCCACATGGAAGATATAATTTCATTCAGTTTAATTACATTAATTAATTACATTTAATTCGATATAATTCATATTTGTCTAAAGTTAACAAAAGCCGAAATCTCTCACTTGTTTTCGTTAAATAAAAGTCCTTTCTTTGAGGTTGTAATGGCAGACATTAATGCTAAACTAGAAAAATTCACGAAACATATGGCCGATATTTCTGAAAATGCAAAAATACAACTTGAATTGTTCATATCCAACCATATTTTGTAAACCCGACCAGAACTCGAATCTTCGCATATCTCTTCGCCTATCAAGTTCAGCCGAATATTTCGAAACGTACCTTTAATAGAATAGATTGGAAGCGGCCTTTAATGGAAAACAGAGTGAAATTTTCTGTAAAAATTATATTCAACACGGATTATTCAACGATTAAGCAGGAATTGATAACTTAAGGGCAATGTATTTTGTCATGGAGTCTATGAAGTGCACTAAGTGCTAACTTAGAATCCTGTAATGTATATGAATGCCAATAGTTTTGGCTAAGATTCAAAATAAATGTAATATTTAACGCTATTTAGGATGTTTGACAAATGTGTGGTCAAAAACTGCTAACCGTATTATGTATGTCACATTGACAAATTATAAACTTTAAAATGTACTTTATTTGTGCTCGGAAGCACTTTATTGGCTTGGAGCCTTTCTTCCATGTAGCTGAGTTGTTTTTTATCCCACTCTCATTCCTTTTGTACTGATTGTTCAATGCAGAGTGACCCGACCAGGGTTTGAACTAAGGTCTGCCGGACGCAGAGTGAACATTTTGACACAAGGCCTCTGCGCTAGTCCTTGTCTGACATGATGACTTGCCATGAAAAAATTATGATTGTGCTTACTTTTATATTTACAGGGGCGACACAGAGGAATGGCTTCTTTAGCCGAATATTTCAATACCTTGACTTCACACTGCAAAACTAAGCTGTATGTATTCGTGCAGATCATTCTTTGAAAGTCTGATTTTCGGTGCCCCGAACTTAGTGGGCTAAGAAATGGAAACAAATTTCCCTTCAGAATGAAACTGTAATGCAACTACAGCCGTTTATAAGGACAACACATTAGCTGAAGCTAGAACGGACTATATCCTAATAGTTCGCATTGAGATAATTTTTCAAAAGAGTCAACAACACATAATCTTCTCTCTCTCTCTCTTCTCGAAAAGAGGAGAGTCAGTTATGGGTTGTTTACAGCTCTTAGTTGAATGTATCTGCTTGTAAGGCTTAATTAAGTTGGGAAAGTGAATAGAATTCATCGCATTCTACATTCATCAGAAATCTGAATTCAAAATCATTTTGTGTGATCATGGATGGAACTTGAACTGTACATGCAATGCACACACAATGTCAGAAACAGCGTTTATTCTAGTATTATCACGTTGTGAGGCCAGAGAAATTAATGTGTTTTGGTTTCACCTAATAAAGCTGAAATCGCCATCCTTGTCAATGTCAGGATAAAGTGTTGGTCGGTCTTCTGATATATACACACACAATTTTTATGCTTTTTCAAGACAACCGCCAAGAATAAACTGAAATTTGAACGGTTCCATTGCTAAAAATTGCTTGTTATTGTATTTTACTGAAGTCTTGGTCCTCCTCCATTGGGGAGCAAATTTTGTTCCTCTTTTTCTCTTGAACGAAAGGCATTTTGATAAACTTTTAAATTATGGTATATAGGAAGCCAAGCTATATATGAATCATTGAAGCCTCTGCACATTTTTTTAAATTTCAGTAGGCCTACTAAGAGTTTTTGTAACTTGCACTGGCCATATGTTTTAGCACAATCAAGCGATGATTCTAAATCAACAGTTTTTTTGAATTTTAGCAATATTTTATGTAATGTTGTATTAATTAATTATTTTTGATATTCTTGTTTAATTTCATTGAATTTTTTAAGAATTAGAAAGGTGCAAAAGCAAATGGTAGCTGAATATCTACTGGAATGCTTAATAATCGTACAAACACAAATAGAAAATGTTGCTGACAGCATTGACATTAATTTAAAACTATGTTTTAGTGAATCTTCAAAATGTAAAGATCAACGATATCTAGAAAATGAAAGCCTACATTCACTGCCATATTATGCATTGGACATTCATTATTCATCGACTAATTTCAACAAATAATTGAGCGATGTTCTTTTCCTTACTTTGTAGCTTCTATTTTTCATTCATTTACTCAAGAATTCAAGAATATCAATTCTCAGTCCGTTTCCCTCTCTCTCGCGCTCTCTCTCCGATTAAAATACGTTTGTGCTCTGAATATCTGCACCAATATTGAAAACTAATAGAAATTGGTATGAATTATAAGTTAATAAAAATGACAAATTAAATGTGAAACCCTTCTTTTATCAAATCATATCCAAACTAAATTAACTTCTAACTTGGAAAGACATTTGAATGAATTCTTTCAAAAAATGCAATTGGGAATGAAACTTTGTGAAATTCACCACGATCTTTCGACGTAATGATGCGACCAGCAAATAATTGTTACAGAAATGTGAGGCATAATCAACAAATTCAATTTTAATTTTGGTGAAAATAAATTCGCGGCGAACTTTTGATACGAATCTTTTTGCTATTTATTGTTTTGGAATATTTGCTTATTGAATTGTTTTGTTTTTGGTTTGATGCTTTGCATATCACTAAATCCGACATCAGAGTACTTAACAAGTTACAACGATAATAAATAAGTCTATTGTACTAAACATTCATTCAACCTATGCAAGGATTTAAAATTTCGACAGATAAGCGAGCACTGCATTTGAATTTGAAGCAGTCGTAGCATTACACAGTCGAGAAAAAATTGACAAATTTTTTTGCCGTACATTTAATATTTTGCTTTAATTGATCCACATTTACGAAAAAGCGTAGCAGCACTGAACAATAAATGTATAGATCTAAAATAATTCGTGTAAATAAGATCACTAAGTAAAAATATTAGTGCGAAATTAGGCCCCTAACATCTTGAAAATATTGTATTTGGAAGTGTAATAAAAATTTATAGTATTATTCAATGTGTTGAATCGAAGTGACTCAATAATTTCAGATTTTGGTAGTCTTTGGAGAATCATCTAAAGTTTTAAGCATCCGATCATTGCATTTTATTGCCTTTTTCTTCAACACTTTTCTCACTCAAAAATATCTATTAGAAAATACCTGCAGGTTTCATTTGACAAATTAATGGTCATAATTCAGATATTATTTCGCATTTCCACTTAAATATTTATCATATTACGAAATAATTCAATATTTTAACAGAGTACTATTTGTTACTTTCTTTCCGATGAATCATTTAGTTTATGGAGCTGTTCAACATTATCAAAATGCTAAATATTCCAAGTTAAGTCGTCATGCCACAGTTGCAGCGTATTAAGTTTTGCTATTAGCCCTGTATTTCATTGATTTTTACAAAGTCAACTTTAAGGATTATTTATCACTGCGCCAACAACTTCACAACCAAATTCTCAGAGGACGCCTTAGTTTATATTTTCTTATGATGTCTGAAATGTTGCAAATTCTTGCCATGGTAGGGGCTTTAATTTACTTCACTGTTTCTGATATATACCGCTAATACGTGACTGGAAAGGCATACAACAGTGTAAGTTGTCATTTTGTTTACTTGAAGTCTGCTTTCATTCGAGGGATAGCGTAGGCCCAACTTTGTGTCAGTCATATTTCATTTATTCGTGTAACAATCATATGTTTTATGATTATTATTATTCAACTTTCTAAGTATTGGACAGTTAGAGATGTGAAATTAACTATAACTGATAATCAACCTATGCATGTAACTGCACATTTCTCTTTTGTATACCCTGCTTTAAAAGCATAAAATCTGATTTTGAATTTATATTCAATGATTGATCCGACTATGTTTTGTAAAAGATGCTACAAAGCTGTGCATACATTGAAGCCAATTCAGATGAGCGATTACTTTTCTTGATAGCAAAGTTGCTTGCACAAAAATATTCTTAAATTCTGCATTTATATAGAATTTGTCAATATCTACTTACCAATACTAAAATTTGCTCTTCTCCAATCTCTTCTTCTGAAGGAAGACATTCTTGGGAACATTGATTGACACGGTGGCTTTGATGATCGGCAAAATGCATTAGCGGTACTACCGGAACCCCCTAAAAGCGAGTTGATATTCAAATTTCAAACAAAATATGAAATCATATGACATGATTGCTATTTAAGTAAAGTGTGAATGCTGCAGGTTTTGTGTTTTCTAAACTAAATCAATCAGACAACTGTGTCAAGATTGTGATTTCTATACAAATTCATGATTTCATGACAGAAAGTTGAAATTTGAGGCATATTGACGAGATGACACTCAATCTAATCCAAACTGTAAGAGTAAAATGTGGAACAAGCATGCTCGCTGAATTTTGTAAATGATTAGACATCAGCGCGATTGGCGAACCTGAAGTCTAGGTCGGAACTAACGGGGCCAAATTTTATGGATATGAATAATGGTGTCACATCAAAGGAGCCGCCGTTTTACCACTTGTGGTTAATCTCTCACTCACTTATACAAAAACATGCACGAAATACACACATGCAGTTCGGTTCTGTCCTTACTTTGCTGTGCAGCAGCCGTGGAGCGGTGATTATTTGAAGCCTTTGAAGTCCAGTCCAAGCAACCCCCATCAGGTAAGAATTTACAGTCAGATTCTCGCAAATGTTCCCAGACTGTATGATCGCGGACAGACTGTTGACAGGATCTAATCGCATGCTCACACGACACCTGGCATGGGGCTTGGGAGATAAATGACGAACTTCCTGTTCGACAAACCATTCTGAAGAGAGTACAACGCAAATACCTCATCATGGACAAACAACGATTTCCATTAATACTCAAAGCAGCAGCTCTGTTATTTTTGAGCCGTGGCCGCGCTAGGTAGTCCTCTAGAAACTGCGGACGATTCACATCATCACACGAGCTGCCCATGTTAATGACATTGCATCCTGAGTAGCGGGCAAGTGGTTGTACCGCATTGATCTGCCCGGCCCTTGTAAAAGGTATGGAAGGGCAAAACGCTATCAGTAAAAGAATAACGAGGCTTCGCAGCGTCAATAAATGTAACAGGCCGAGTGGCGCTGAAGTCCGACCTGCAGACGATACCATCATGGTTTGGACAGTGTGATGCACGTTCGGAATCTTACAATGCGGCAGCTGCGGTGCGATGACCGACCATTTCAATCGCAGGCCCATTCGTGGAATGCTGTCAGTCAATGTAGACGGTTCTGATATTTGAAATAGTTGGTGAGGGTAAAGGACGTCTCGTCGACAAAGACTTACATGACACCAAGCCATTAAGATGTTTGTTACGAGAAGTTTATGGCCTCTTTCCCCTGACAGGTATTGTACCTTGCTGTTTGTCATAAACATCCGCTGTTCATCAATTCTCATTGATGCATAAAAGATAGATATTTTATCATAAATGCGTACCCTCCCTCTATTACTTGTTTCCGATGCAAAATAAATTTTAATGTCCAAGAAGTGGCACCACCCATTTTTCCACACACTCATTAAACACACAAGATCAACATTGCAAGTCTGGTCTAGTGGAAGGGAACAAGATAAGACTGGGTTCACCACTCACTTGAATGAAAGTGTTGTCATTATCGGAAAATGTCGCCTTGTACATGAGAGATGTTCGGCGATCGTTCAGTCGTAAATTTCAGTTCGATTATTATTATTCCTACCTGTCTAGGTTCATTTCACGGCATAGATTTGAAAAGAAACAATTCCCGGAGAATAAATATTGAATTTACGAGTGGGTGGGATGAGAATGAAAATTTTCAGAATTTTAGATAATAAACGAACTTGTATTTCAAACGGAACAACTATTCATCAATTGTAAAGGCAACAAATTCTAAATTGAACACAACATTGACGAGTAAAATTTACAATGGAAGGAAGTCATATATCTTAGAGCATGTCATTTGTCTGTGTGGGAGATTTCTCCAGACTGAAAATGATTCACTATGATGTAAATGACCGAACTATTAATGTTCTCTCAAAATATCTTGTATGGGAAACCATCGAAGTTGCGTTACTTTTCTTCAAATATCTTTTTCCTACATTATAAATTGTTGTCCACTCAGAGTCCGGAAGTGATTGCAAAATGCACTGCGAGGAATATCTCATTGATAATAGAATTTCCGTGCAACGCCACTTCTAATCAAATCAAAACCAGGAGAATATATTGCCAAGGTAACCCTTTTTAATTGAATATTGTAAAAGAAGACGGAAAGATAATTTGACGATTCTTTTGTACTTTAATGTGTTTGTTGTAAAACGGCACTTAAGCAATATTTTCTGCCCCGATTAAAAGCAATCAAAAATACTTTTGTGAACCCCGTGGCAAAGTTTTTGAATTTTGAACCAAGAAAGCCATGGCCACCAGATTTCTAATAGCTTGCTTTCTACGTATTTTGCAACTTTTGACTGAAGGACAATATATTTGGCACAATACTTTTTCCCTGAGATATATTTTCAAATTTGAATATTTGGCATATTTTTGCTGATTTGGATGCATTCACATCTAATGTATATTGCGGTATCAATTTTAATTCAATGAAATAGGCTGAGATTACATAAAAGATTCTTCCTATCAATGTAAAGATATTCACGAATGCAAAGTTTTTGAATTTGAAAATATGTGCATATTTTGAAAATCAAATTTCAAATATGATTTTTTATTTTTTGTTTCTTTTAGTTCTGAATTTGTTCAGCAATTATTGTAATTTCTCATAGTCATATATGAGTTGAACTAAAAATTCAAAGTATTTGACCTTTGACTTCATCTAATGCAATGATGTGATCTCATAACGATTAACGATCACAATTTTTACTTGGAGGATGCCATGACTAGACATGATATAATATTTTGAGCTGGAAAGAACCAGGAATTTTTGAGATGTCAATTATTGTTTTATGTTAAGATGTACAAAAGTTTTCGATTACCATCCAGTAATCATCTTCAGTCACAAAAGACTAGGGTTAATGGAAGCTTGAAATATAAAGAATTTGAAAATGATATTTACAATGACATGATGATAATTTACAATAATATGATATGATAGGATGTAGATATGAACAGGTTGTACTGGTTTACATATCGTTTCCAGTAGCAAAAATTGATCTGACAGAATTAATGAATTCCACGTTCGATGAGGTAGTGAAAAAATAAGAAGCTACCATTAATAAAAAGGAAATCACGGTAACTGTCAAGTTCTGCTGTATCATATCATATCATTGCAAATATCATTTTCAAATTCCACATATTTCAAGCTTCTACTAACCCTAGTCTTTTGTACGAGAAGATAATTATTGGATGGTGATCGAAAACTTTTCTACATCTCAACATAAAATAATAATTGACATCCCAAAAATTCCTAATAATTCAAAACTATTAAATCATAATCTTACTAACCACCATGACCAGATCCTTCGATAAATGTGTGGTTTATCAGTTTTTGTTGTCATTTTCCATTTCAAATAGAGATCTAATGGAAATTTGTGGTAAAATTGGCGTTTTTTGACCTTTGACCTTCACTTCAGCCGAGCGATGACCTTAAAAAAATAATGCTGTTTTTCTCAATCCTTTTTCATGCCCTTTCGATTGATATGTGGCTTGGCAAAATTGGTATAATAGTTTGGGAGGCGCGTTCGGAAAATGCCTCACTGAAGCGAAGGTGAAAGCAGTCTTTGCAAGGCAATGTATTATTAGTTACTATGCAAATGAGCTGAAACAAGGGATTTTGAAAATTTTCCACAAAATCTGTGATAAAAATTAGCTTTAATTTATAATAGCACAAGGGAGGTTTTTCATTTCACATAATTAAAATCAAAAGATTTTTATATCTCCTAATTTGTATTCGTCTTCAAAAATTTGTAAAAGTGAAATGCTTAATACAACTACCGACATTTCAAGTTGTGAGATCTTTATCTAATGATGGTCGAAAAGCGATCTCATCTAATATACCAGAGCTCGTGGCTTGAATTAATGCTCGGACTACAACCTCTGTTTGATTCAGATTCAGAAATCCTGGTCTTCAAAGCACTGCGTTAATTATCTATAATGTTAAGATCAAAGTATCAGCATCAATTGCAAAAATACACATTCACAAAGCGCATAACAAAATCAATCAATTTGACACTGATATTTGATGCTAACATGCATGTAAAATGTCAAGCGTATTACTTTGAAGACCAGGATCTCTGAATTTGAATTGATCAGAAGTTTTAAACTAAACATTAATGGAAACTCAGGATTGCTGACATGCCCGATCGACCTAAAGAGTTTGGAACTTACGTGTTTCAACTTTTACACATTTTTTGAAGACGAATAAAAATAGACAAAAAAAGTCTTTTGTTATCGATTATGCGGAAAATTCCTTTACATTTCATTTTGCCCTTTGTTGATACTATAAGCACATAGTTTATCTCGATGCAGTCATTGCAGAGAAAGCGCTTTATTTTTTCTATTGTTTGAGAAACTGAAGCCTGTGTCCTTTGCTTTCATAACTCAGCTCCTTTTATCCATGTAACTTAATTGTTGATCTGAGTTGTTGACATGTTTTCCGCTTGACACGCGAGATTCACCGCCGCGTCACAGCCGGCAACCAAGAAACCCATTAGACCCGGACCCGGCCTCGACAAGATAAACATCTTTGATTTGGTCTGACATCATGCTTTGTGTATCTAATTAATTCATCTGAAATCCGAAAGTAACTATGTTTCAAAGCAGCAAACAGTAGTTGATAGCATGATGTTTTGTAATTGTAATGGCGAAATGGAATAATCGGTATAACTGATTGAAAAATCCTGTTCCTCGTCTATAATGTAAACTTACAGTATATAATGTGCTTGGATCATTGATTCCTAAATGAAGATCAGACACATTTATAAGACTAAAGTTTTAGAAGGGCTGTGAAGGCGAACTTTATGCTAGGGGACGGAAGCGGATTCTGGTGTAGGCTGGGGGGAAGGCGACTATTGGAAAAACTGCCTTCAGAGTCCGGTTGCTAGAAAGTTTTAATAAATGTTTCAAAAATTACACATCCGGTAAATGCGATCTTATGCTGCGCTTACATATAAAACCGTCTCTGAAAACTTTGACAGCAAAATGCTGAAATTTTTCAAATAAAATACATTGAAGTCCGTTCAGCGGAATCCAAAGACAGTGGATTGCAATACTCCTATCTATCCTCTAGTATAGAAGATGGTTTTGTTCAACGCATCTTTCAAAGATATAACGTCAGCTACATGGCCTCTTGACAGTTTTCCAGCATCGCGGCATCCTTGACTTTCTGGTGCCCTTTCTCAGCCGTCTCATGCCCGGAGCTTGCGCTCGCAGTCAACTACTATTCTGTTCCATGAGGGAGATGACCTGAGCATGGTCATGCAAGCCTCTGGATAACTCTGTCCTTCTTTCATATGCCTGAGGTACTTTTCAGTCAATAGAGACTCTATTTTTTGATGGATGCTAATTTTTCTCTACTATAAGTTTAATTTTTGAGGCTGTGAATCTTAAATGAGCGTTCAGGATTTAGCGATCGAAAAGCGATCGTCCTGACCAAGTTCCTGTTGATGACCTCATTTAATTAGTCAAATAGTTTGTATGTATATTCTGTAGAATTTTATTTCACGTTTTGGCTTAAGGAACTAATATTACCTCTCTTACACACCTGGTAGATTTTAGATAGCGTAATCCCGCTGTAATAGCTAGATCTGATGTTTTGATTGGAAACAGACCTGCTCTCTTATCATCTGAATGGGCAGACTGTTGAATCGAATCCTTTCAATATATAAGTGATAAAAATAATTTTTAGCAGAACGACTTACTCGCCAATTCATTGCACATGAGGAGAGGAGAACCGTTGCTTGTCCTTGCAATAAGTATTTTAAAATTTTTAGACATTTTAGGATATAATAAGTTTCTCTTAAATTATGTTTTGCACCTTTTAAAAATTATCTAGCCGTTAGCTTGCTTTTTTTAATTTTGTTACCGTGACGAACTTTGCCACGCTGAATCTCTCTCTCTCTCTCTTTCCTTGGTTTTCGTGGATTTTAGGTGGTATGGTTGAAAATGCGATACATTTGTGACAGGTTGGTCTAAGTCTTTGACATAATCGACAAATTCTCTCCAAACTGCAACCCTGCATTTATTTCCAGATTAATCCGGCAGTTCTCAACATATCACAAAGCATAACTCACAGAAAATCAATTTATAAAAATCTGAATGATTATTGCTACAGTATTTCAAATCAGAATTCAAGAATAAAGTATCAAATTTTGGTACTGCAAGGGCTGAGAGCAGTAAATTATGCTCATAATCTGCAATGCGATAGTAATAGACTATATGTGCCAGTAATGCATCTACAAGTCAGGCATTGGAACATTTTTGTAATCAAAGGTTCAATAATGTGAAAAATAATGGAAACTGTATAAATAGTATTGTTGATATTAATTAATTAACATTAATCTTAATGTGATTAGTACATGTCAATTGCTCTGCCCGAATATTCGAATATTCGAATGATAATTTTGACATTCGAATATTCCAGATAACTGCATCCATTACCACATATTTTTCATGAAGATTACCAGAGCAGCTTAATAGTTTGCTTTGAATGAATTATAACCCATGATGATTAAATTATAATCAATTTAGAAAGCAATTTTGCAATTTTGAAAAATGACTTGCAAGCAAGCGTTTGACCTATGCATGAAAGAAGATCCTGTTCCTTTAGCAGAAAACCCTGTCAAATGGTGGAAAAGCAAAGATAGTCAGTACCCGGACTTGCAAGACTTGCTAAGTTGCAGTTGGCAATACCAGTTACCAAGTGTTACATCGGAAAGAGCATTTCAACGGCCGGTTTGATAGTTTCTCAACGCAGGAACGCTCTTAAACCCCAGACTGTGAGGATCTTGCATTTCCTCAATAAAAAAATGATTGACTTGTGAATTGACTACTACTTTGATAAGTGTGTTTTCATTCTGGATATTCAATAGATTGAGTTTAAATATTATTATCAGTCAAATTTTGAAAGCACAGTAAAAATATTATTACATTATCTATAAATTCCAGAATTTTAATGTTGCCTGACAACCAAGAAAATTTTAAAATTTCCAGGCTGTTATTCTTTGTCTTGGAAATATTGAATGTAAATTATTTTGATATTTGAACAGAAGGTAGCTTTATGATGATCGAAGAACAATCAAGTTATGGCTAGTAGCCTCGTGAATCTAAGTGCTGAAATTATGCGAGTGCAAGTAGTGCTAACAGATATTACATGATTATAAAGAACAAGCGGAACTTATGCACATGCGCTTATTTTAGGCCTAATTAAGTCAGTTTTTTTAAACATTTAAGTCATTGAAAATTGAAATATTTTCTTCGATTTTTTTTGTTTATTCTGAAGTTGATTTAAATTGACTAGTAAAAATATACCAGATATCCGAATATATCCGAATATTCGGATACTGATTTTTTTCGAATGGCAGAGCACTAATTAATACCTGACATATCATCAACCTCTGTAAAATTATCCTTGTTCATCTCAAATGCCATAGCTTAGACATCGGCTTGGTATACAATTATATTACTGTATGTAAACTGCTCTGTACGTGAATTGTATAGATTTTTGTCGGCGTTACTTAGTATGTAAATGCCTGTCTATGTTGCTATTCCATGTAATTCATAGTCCTTCGCAACACGAAACCGAAAATCAGACTTTCACAGAATGCTGTACACTCTATGGCTACTACGAAGCTGCAAATCTGTCGAGGTCTACCCGATCCCCCTGATCTTGTCATACAATCACAAAGAAAGCCCATAAGAATCCAATGGGAAGACTTTTTGATAAGGCATGAGTCGCAGAAGGAGCCATGAAAATTTTCTTTATTTTTAATGGACTGATTAGAGTCTCTAATTTAATCCCTACCGCGACCGCTCCTAGCCTATAATCAGAGGTGAGTACAAATATTTCATTCTTCCCGAGTGAGGCATCATTAAAAACAAAAGTATTTTAGCCACACACATCGGCCATACAGTGAAAGGGTTTTCAAAAATTTAACTCCGCATCCACCTGTTAATGAACAGGAAAAAATGTAGAACTCGGCAGACGCACAGATTCGTGGCAGCCATGAATAGGGAATGCTGTTTTCTCCGAAAGTCCTCACTGCAGTTCACTGCAGAAACTCGTGCTGCCGGTCGGACGAGACGATTCAACCACCTAGCTGTCAAGTTTCCAATATCAATCAAGTAAACAATTGGATATTTCTAAATTGAACAAAAAATCCTTTCATATCAAAATGTCTTCAGACGTATATTAATATTTCTTCTAAGCATTTTATTAAAAATGAGATAAATGTAAAATATCCATGCAATTTTAAGGAAAAAATTATTAAGAAACAAAATTGCGCATGAAAAATAAGTACACTAAATTTGAGGACAGAATACATCTGTATTGTTCGCCAAGAGCTTTTCGCCCAATATTTGCGCTCCCGACTGAAACACAATCTTAAAGAAGTTCTCTTTTAAATTCCAGAAAGATGACTCTTTAGGTTATGTATTGAGAGGAGATGAAAACTAGTAGAATTTGGAAAGTCTGCAACGATTACCTACCACGATAACACGCTTGTATTCGTTTCAGCCATATTTTCAAATATCACTTTTTCTCGCAAAGTGATTAAATTCAAACACATACATGTATAAAGCTTCAAGACTGAGCAGTGGTTACGGCTCGTCCGGCTCCGGCCTGCTACCACAACTCTGGGTGGCTCCGGATCCCAAAACCCTGCTGGCCTTCATCACCTCTTAATACATAACCTACTGTGAATCTTTTTTTCTGGAATTTAAAGGCGATCGCTGACTTCCTTATGGTTGTGCGAAAAGCTCTTGGAAAACAGCATTCGCATGAGTTTTTGTTGGGAAACCATGATTGTTTCTGTGAAATGCATTTCAAATTTTGAATCATGAAATGTATGCAGGATGAATGCGTTAAAATGTTTTTGTAATACGCATCACAAAAGCGAGTCGGCCTATATAACAACATTTTGCCATTTAAAAACAATGTTATGCAACAGTGGTGAAAACAACAGATCAGAAGTTTTCAACCATAAACTGCATAAACATATAAATATCTCTTCCATCTAGTGGCCGCCAGAACTCAACCACCAAATGCACCGGATTTGGCGAGTCTCCAGAACAGCTCCTTTAGAGAAATGGACATTTCTCAAAAGCAACGCCTCCAACCGGGGAATGCAGCGAATTGGAGAGCCTCCAAAACAGTTCCTCAAGACAGTTGGAACGAAACTCTTCCAACTGATAAGTTCAGCTGATAAATGAACGTTCAGATTATACGTACAAATGGAGCGGAGTTCCTCTAACCGGGGAATGCAGCGGATTGGTGAGACGATACTTGCTCTGTTACATGTAAGTGTGACATTGTCCCTGACTTTATTCAAAAGTACGAAGAACTGTCGCTTAAGTATTTCAAAAAGTGTTTTCTTCCTCATCATCTGCTACTCCATCTTGCTCTGAAGAAGCTTCCTGTGTCAGGTAGATATCAAATGCCTTTCTGCTCTACTTCGAGACGTTTGAATTCCTTCTTTCCCCACATGAGTTTGTTAGCCAATTTAGATGCAAATGTTTCCTAGATCGAAGGTTGATTTTTTTCCTTTTGATGAACTCGTGGGTAGTTCACTGAGGCTGCCGTTCACGTTTTTGCCTGAGTTTTTGCATGACTTTGTATAAATGATGTAATTTGTGATTTTCATTTTCTCAATAAACGCCTTACTTACTTACACGTACTTACTTACTTACTACCGCTTCCTAAGATAAATGATGCGTGGCGGATCCAACCCATGAGCACAGCGGCCGCTTTCTTTACTTCAATGAGTTACAGATATTGTTATGTAGGGAGGATGATAGAGCACGCCCAACGTGCCATTCCTACTTTGATTTATGGATTACGACAAGCATTCGAGAAGTCAGAAATTTTTCTACTGCCTCTTGCCTATTTACACACTATGGATTGATGTATTCTAACTTGAATGATATGAACTTTTTCACCTGCTTTCATAATGCAATCAACATTGCAATCAAATTGATAATGCAACAAACGATCCCGAAATTCATTTTCAAAACTTCTTATTTGCCATGATTGCGAGAAGTTGTTATATAGGTCACAGAGGTAGTGTCTAGATATTAGATGCTTTTATTTCCTTCACTAAACCACGAAAATATACCTTTATAAGTGCCACATGCGGATCAGTTAAGATTCAGAAGATGAGTAGTAGCTTCATCGTGGTCATGTCTATCGTTGTTCTTCCGTTGTTGTACCATGCCATTGCATACAATGCAGCCATAGAGTATAGGACCTTATAATGTCAGTTCGTAAGAAAATGAATAAGTTAATGAAACGTGCCAAGAAAGAAAAGTGGAATAAATGTGTTTCATCAGCCAAATGAAGGCAAATTGTCTACTTGGAAGAAGTACCGGTATGCAGCATGTACTCTAGGGATCTGCTATGATTTTTAGTCTCCCATCTCTGTGATCTGACCGCTGTAACACTGAAACACTTTCTGCTTCGAGCTTTCTATGCATTCACTTCTGAATTTTTGTACATTATTTTTTTACATACATTATCTCCCATTTAAAATCTGCTAGAATTTCCCTTGAAATGCGTCTCCGGAGGAAGATTAAGTTTATCGCCGTATAAACTAATTGAAACTGATTGAGAATAGCATCTGAACGTTTATCTAGTAGTGACGTTTACATTGGAAACCATTAAACACAGTGCAGTGACATAAAAAATTAACTTACATGCTATTATTCATAAATATTTGTTAAGAGCTATGATTTAAGCTAAGAATGCACTCTGTGAATGCACTGATGAATGTACTCTTAATGCATTTACATTAATCATTTCCGTTGCGTGGTATTTCTCTCTGTCGGAAGTAATTTAAAAGTTTAGAGATCTATTTCCTAACTTCCGATTTGTCACAGCTTGTAAATTGTTCTATTTTTCAAGAGAGAACATCTAAATTGATGACTACGTTAATGACTAACCCTCTTGGCGGCTTTACAGAGGAATAAAAAAGTGCATTTTATGCTTTATTTCGGTTAAATGACAATAAGTTGCCATATTCAATTACAATTTATCTTTGAAAAAATGAGAGCTATAAAGATGGGTATGATGTAGAATTCAGTCTCTGATTTATCTCATTATATCAATTAATCTCTTGCTATACTCATATGCTTTCAAGATATCTAAAAAGTATATCCATCACGCATGGATGATTTGACATTTTCTATTGAATAGATCACATTGAATCTTCAAGACCTTAAAACGCAATAATCCACAAAATCGGATGATAAATTTGCGAAACGTCTATAAAATAGCTTGCAGCTAAAAGTTAAAAAACAACAATTAAGCCAACAGTCATGACTTGTTAGTGGGATGTGTGATGAAGTCCATTGAACATTCCAAAGGTTAGACCAAATTCAATTTTATGTCACTTTAGAAATCATCCTGGCATGAATCTGCATTGAGATTTATATCATACAGTATAATGACATTTCTATCACTCCACATTGAAAACAGGCAGCAGTATCTTGAGAGTGGCCTATGGAGAATCATTGCTTGATAGCGATGATAAAAAAGCATTCCACTGAATTTAATCATTCTCTTTCATCTACAGTATAAATAATAAAACAAATTTTAATTTATAATTAATTTAATTATAATTTTTAATTTGTCCGAATGTGTAATCCAACTTATTGAAAAGTCTCATAACACAGTGATTACTGACCACTAGTGACCAGTTATCCGGAGATTATATGTTCAAATTATATCGTAAATATCTGACTGACCTGACCGACTGTTGTTTGACCGACTACATGTGCATGCATCCGTGGCTTACACATTTATATGATTAATCATACTCTTACATGTGTACGGAGAGGTCAGAATTACTCTTAACCGATTGCCCGGATGATACAGTTGCATGCATGTGAGCTTCATTACTAATCTTTAAGTTTCTGAAGTTAAGTCAGTACGTGCTGCAGAGCGTCAGACTCGCTTCAAAATGATAGATGCATGCCCCTTGATATAGGAATTGTGATCTAATGACGTGTGCACAATGCTTGAATATCTTCAAAAAAGAATATAATTAGTTGCACTATTTCATGTATTATGTGTGGCGTGCAACATGCATCCTGCACAATTTTTGCTACCGCTGGTGCAATGGAAAACTGCAACAGAAGAACCGACAATTCAATTGACAATTATTGAATTTTATTGCCAATTCAATAAGACCTCAATTGTAGGAAATGGCTTGAACATTATTAATTAAGCCTTCAATTTTTGTACAGCTTTCATTAACATCAGCTTCAGATATTTTGTATTTGCATCAATGTTGCCAACTTTCCAATTCTATGAGGCATTAAACTTGGACTGCAAAGACCTTGGGCTTCAGTGTTGGGGTTTTTATCTAAAGTTTAAGGGAAAACTTAACCCATTTAAGGCCACCTATATAAATATCGGCAAATTTTCTATAAAAACGGTGGCAAGTATTTCATAATGTTATAATTAAGAATAATATATGATGACCAGTTCATTACAATAACCATTTCTTAGAAATTATGGCCGTAACGATTTCGTTACGATGGCGCCACATGATGTCAAAATATACAAAAGCATGTTTTTTTCAAATCTAGCCTATGAATTGCTCGAAGCAATTCCTTCCGAAGTAATGAGTCATAACTTCATCATGAAAGTTCTCCATCATATTTCAGAGGTATTTGTCCAAACTGTGAATTAGCAAATTTAATCGCAAGGAAAATTAATTAGCAAGGAGATTTAAATTTAAATTGTTCAAAAATTTGCATATAAATTTTGAATTACTATTTTAGCACGAAAGTGTGTGTGTGTGGGAGAGAGAGAGAAAGAGAGAAAGCGACTAGAAAGTTCTTACACAAAGTATTGGATGTTGAACGTGAATTTCATGTCATTCAGAGCATTCCACCACCCCTGGGCTGTGGATGCACTTCATGGCCCATGTAGGGTTAATGCAATGCTGTAAAGGGTATTTCCCGATAATATTGCAGTAGTAGTTGCTGGTAATAATTATCTAAATCAAAAATTACCGATAATTCTACATCATAGGTTAGGATAAAATTGATGTTCATTTTTATCGTCGTATTGAATGACGACTTTGGCATTTTTCCTATTTTGACGCGAATATCGTGATGTCTTCCAATGACTATGCAGACATGTTGATGGACAGTATGCCCGTAGTGCATAAACTGAAGTATTATTTTGTTAAATGAACCATCTAATCCCTTATTTTGGTGGAAAACCTCAATTGTCGTGGAATGATGCGAATGAAACATATAAATTTTGTCATGTCATCCAATTGAAAAAGTCTGCTCTCCATAAAACATATTGCGTAAGCAAGGATAGCGAATAAAACATCAGAACCTTTCTTTATGCTGTGCTTTTCGATGAAATTGAAGATTTTCAATTGTCATGGAATGACGAAAAATAACGTCACATTGAGGTGATACAAGATAACTGATGTGATGTTATCAGGGTAGTTTTAACATTGATATACAGCACACTGGATTCTATGTGGCTGCATAATGTTATGCTTGTAGGACAACAAATATACAAAAGCATCGAAATTATGCAATTTCATTCGTTTGAAAAATTCTCCTCTCTATAAAACGCATCCTATAAGTAGACAACAAATAATGCATCAGAGCCTCTCTTTACAACTATACGTATGCTTGTTGATTATTTGTTGAGCACTCTATCTTTTGAAGAAATTAGTAAATTTCAATTGTCATTCGACGTTTTGGGCTTCCTATAATTTACTTGACTTGCTATCAGAAATTTATTACAGCATAAAAACATTGAAGTGATGCTATCAGCTCAACGCTGTACGCAGTGCGAGTGCATCATCTGGATTCATTCCGGATACATGTGTTTTGTTTTAAGCTTAATGTGTGCCTATAACCATGCATGGAATTAAAAAAGAATTAGAATTAGAATTGAGGACAAGCTGTGTATTCGAACAAAATAACAAAAATGAAAGCTCTGTGCATATATTCGATATTAATTCCATCATCAAAAGAATAGAAAACCAAATCAATTTATGTATTCTACCTAGCACCGTACTGATGGCACCGACACATGAGGAATGCAGGCACAGAGTGTGTATTCTGTGCATGAACAAAGCCAAGCAGCCGCGACTCATTAGCGATGATTCTTGGCTGATCATTCAGCAGCACTTCGTCAAAGGATTTCAGAGAGGTGACAATCGACTTCCTGTGGTTTTCTTTATGACATGCTACACAGCCATATGTGATATAAAGCGCACCGGTGTGACCACACGCCCAATTCAGCAATTGACTACACAAAAATTGTGTCAAAGATGCCTACTAGAAATAGTAATTGCAGCTGCTTGATCTGCGAAGTGGCCACAGCAGTACCATCAGCACTGAGTGCTGCAACTGGAGCAGCGGCCATTCCCAAGAAGAAGAAGGCTGGCCGGCCTCCAAGTACAACTGCGGTTCCTGCTGTACGAACAGTTGCCAAGATTTGCTCCGCCTGTTTCTCTGAGATCGGTCGTGGAAAGCCCCATGAATGTAACAAAAGCACGCGAGAAAGTAACCTGTTGTCGATGGCGGGAAGTGGAAGCCCATGTGCCAAACAGAAAATGACTTCGGCACTTCTTCGCGAGTTTCAGTCTTCATTGCTGGTACTTCCTCGCCTCGGACTATTACATTAGCTACATCATCTGGAAAACCGATGAGACTGCTAGTCGCATCATCAAAAGAAGAGAAAAAGCCCACGATCTTCACTGCTTCGGACATGAGAGCCATGCAGTGCAGCACCAGACTGTCCAATACGCAAACGTTAAAGCTTGCAAATCATCTCTGCACTGCTACAGACAGTAGAGTAGCTGTTGAAAAGAACCTCAAGGAGACTATACACGATATGAATCACCAACTCGACCATCTCTTCCAGGCCGAAAAATGTCAATTCCATATGACAGAAAGAGATGGGAAAATGGAATGGGAAGAGAAGGTACTGATACGCTGCAGTGATCTGAAAGAGCTTGTGAAGACGGTCGAAAGAATGAGGAACAAGGCCTACACTCACGCAAAGATCGGAATTGACGGAGGTAGTGGGTTCTTAAAAATCTGCTTGAACCTACACAATCCTGATGAGAAGGAAGAAGCGGCTGGACGACATCGCTACTCCGATGGAGTTGCTGCAAAGACACCTAAAGGCACAGCTGTCCAGAAGCTATTTATCATCGCATTGGTACCTGGAGTCCCGGAAAACTTTCATACATGTGGTGTATGGTCTCTAAGGACAACTTACGACTTGGGCGAGTTGGGGACAGTTGCACTATCGGCAATCTGCTGGAAATGTTTTGGGCATGGACAGAATCCAATGTTGACAGGAAGCCTGCCAAAGATTTTGGCAATGTAGTCCATTCCCCAGTTTTCGAGGTGGACAATGACATACGAGTCATCGATCTGATTCCACCTCCACAACTACACCTACTGATGGGGCCTGTCAACAACATGTACAACGGCCTAAAGAAGATCTGGAGCTATGGAGCTGAGAAATGGACTGATGAGTGCCAAATTCAGCAGGATAAACAGCATGGGGGCATTTTTAATGGTAACGACTGTATAACTCTGATGAAGAACGTGGACCGCCTCAGAGCTCTCAACTGCCCTTCCACAATATACTGCAGCCTTCGAGAAGTTCCATAAAGTTGTCCATGCTGCCTTTGGTGCCAAATACAGAAGCAGCACTCCTCATCTCATCGAAGAAATTAAGAAGCAGTACAACTCGCTTGGATTGTACATCACGCCAAAAGTGCACGCAGTGCTTTTCCATATTATGGAATTCTGTGGACCACATGGAACCGGCTTGGGAAAGTGGTCGGAGCAAGCGTCCGAATCAGTCCATTTTGATTTTGTTGCGTGCTCTTGGGATAGGTACCGTGTGGCTGAGTCAAGCAAGCGATATGATCAACAGCTATATTGCAACTGTGAGGGACTACGCCAGTAAGCATCTGTGAAAAACGACATGTATGTAGTAAACATTCAGTTTAATGCCCAGATGTGTAAGTTTTCTTCAGTTTTTTGTGTAACGAAAGTATCCTGAGTCGTACGGCTCCACGTTTTGAACTGCTCTATTTTTCTTTCAAAAGTCCATGAAATTTATCGTCAAGAACAGTAATTATATCAATTTCTCATAGACGGCACTGTTTTTATTATCATTTTTCTAATTAGGAATACACATCTAATCGACTGAGAAATTAGAGTTTGGAACTGTGCAACTTTCTTAAATATCCGTACTTTCAATTTTTCGAAAATTCCCATAATCGATTTTCCCAAAATCAATAATCATCGATTTCTCACTGCACCACTGATTTTTTTCATTTTTCTAATTAAGAAGACATCCCTAATCGACTGAAAAGTAGTTTAGGACAGTGCAATTTTTTTTTCGACTAAATCCATTTAAAACCGGCCGTGAATTCGGTGTTTTCATAATAAATTTAGGGGTAGACTTAAACACATAAGCAGATAATAAGAACATTATGATGTCTCTGAAATGCCGAGTTGTTCATTACGGTTTTAGTTCTTAACTATCTTGAATTAAATGTCTCTACAATAACTCATGAAATCAATTTGAATGGTGAGGGAGAACTTGCATTCATATGCTTTTTCCGAAGATAAAGTATTTTAAAATAACTGAAAGAAAAATACCTTCATCACTACTGCCTACCTCTATCAGTAGTAGGACAGGAACATCTCACCATCAGTGGCGTCTCCTCCGTACCTGCGAGGCCTTCGGCGCATCCTCAATAATAATTTACCAACACTTGCAAAAATGAAAAGTGTCATCATTCATTCTATTTCATTTAAATTCGATAGCTTCTCGTGGTAGCTGTGCACAGCTTTCCGTCTCAAAATCAGACGCTCAACCTCAGAGTGAACAGTTTTGAGCGTGCACGAATCACAGCTGTTTTCTTCGAACGATTAGACACACATGATAGTCGTGTGTTCAGACGGAGTGAAAGAGAGTTGTGTGCGTGTGAGGCAGCAAGCGCACGCGCCCGCACCAATATTGGCTTTCCCGATAGACATAATGCTTTGCCTTCTCCAATTTTTACAATGAAATTCTCCGTTATTCTTGATCGAGGCTCGGTACCTAAATATAGTGAGGGAAGCGCAACCCAAATGTTCCTGTCCTTCGTTTCTCGTCGCCCTGGGGGAACGAATCTGACGAAAAGCTGGCAGATAATCAGCTACATATTATCATGCAATAGTTTAATAATAATTTTTAGCATATTCGCTGGCGAAGTTCGCCGGCGATAATTCGCGAATTCGCGCTCTGTATGCCACCATTTACTTTTGACTTTCTCTCTTATTTTCTTTAGTAATCCGCCTCTACAGCCGAGGCTCTATTTTCTCCCTCACCTCCTCACCATCACCCACATATGATATGGCTAATCTATCTTACAAATAAGTGCATACGATCATTCTTTGATAATGATAAGAATATAGAGAATCCGCTTTTATCAATTTTCATAACATCTCTTGACATTCAATAATTTACAACAATGACAAATATTTGAATAATATAATAGTATTCACTGCGACATTTATGGAAGATAAATACTTTTTTAGTTTAAGCCTTCGTGAATTAAAAAAGATCCCTTTTTATCAGATCAGACTGAGTATACAATATATTTTCATCATGTAATGTAATACGAACATTACTACTTACCACTAATTAGTTGCTACAATATCCACGATTTCGTCGGTTGGCGAAAAATCAGCTCGTATTAGTAAACAAATATCTACCAACTAATTATAGCAACTTTTTCGCCAACTGTCGTTTTTTAATTTTACACATGTTTTTGGATAGATGATTATCTCTATAATCAGATCCTTGAGTCTTGACTGGAATAGGCTATAGTTTCTTTACCATCACGTGGGCCTCTTATCGATATCTCAGGTTATATTTATCTTTCCTTTTTCTGTTCGGTCAAACTTGTTGGATAATCGCATTTGTGGCAACAAGAGTTATAAAGCTACCAAGCTTCGAGTAGCCTATAAAGTTGATTATCTAGTTTCAAAATGGATGGTTGAATTTGTGTAGAGATAAATAGTTAAAAATATAATCTGAATACTTGGTCTGCCGGCTGGACTGCAATTCAGCTGCTTACTCGTATTGTCAACAGTTATTAACATTCACTTTTACTGAAATGCCGTGGACACGTGTATGACGCATGCATCAGACCCGTGCTGCTCTATGGTGCCGAATCATGGGCCCTCATCACACAACACCTGGCCCAACAACTGCGTTCGTCTGACAGACGGATGCTGCGGTACATGACCGGTGTCTCACTCTCCGATCGAGTTGATAGCGCTGAAGTAGCAGGCAGGTGCGGCCTCAAACAGCTGGAGGTCGTACTCAGAGAACGCAGGTTGAGGTGGTTCGGGCACGTGAAACGGAGGACAGAGGAAGAGCCGATTCATCGCGTGCTCAACGTGGCTGTCGAAGGTCCCAGGCCACGTGGCAGACCAAGAAGATCATGGCTGCAGACCATCCAGGAAGACATGAAGGAGCTGAGGCTGACAGTGGAAGACACACAGGACCGCGCCCGTTGGAGGAGTCTCATCACGTCCAACCCTCACCAAGGAGGAAAAGCAGACGTTAAAAGGAGAAAGTAAAAAAAAGTAAGTAAGTACTTTTACTGATAAATATAATCCTTCGTGTGCATCAGCTTTCAATTGCTTTAAATGATTTACATGTAATTCTTTTTACAAATTTACTTGCACGTAAGTCAATTACGAAATTCGTAAACATCACTAACAAAACCGATTAACGAAGACTCGTTTTTACCCGAAAAACGAGAAATTGGCAGAGTCAATCTCGCAAGATAAACAATTCAATCCCTGCTCCCTCTCAGCAGTTTATCTAAGCCTATTAGCATCTCGAGTCGATTCTGAAGTCACTTCACATAATTCAACTCTTTCTTGTTATGAACTAAACGTATAAACGTAATACGCTAGATAACCAAATAGCTAAATAAACTGGACTTGCGTGCAATGGAAGTTTCTTTAGCATGCCAAAGATGAGCTCAAACTTCAGGAGTCAAACAATTTGGTCTACCCCTTTTAAAATCGGAATCATTTTTTGACTGATTAACCAAAATCGATCAATTCCAGATCTACTTTCTGGAGCATTGTAGTACTTTCAGTCCTGATGCCCATACGGCCGACTTCCAATGACACTGTCGGGGCGCGAACTCTAGACCAAGAACTTCGATGTGCCACGGAGACCACTCAATCATGTTCAAAAAATAAAAACAAAAGAGTACTCATTTCCTTTTCATATTTAAGTAATCAATTCACGTTGTACGCAAAAATTGATGACTCAATCTCAATCCTCGTTACATACCAAAGAAGAATTTCTTCAAAGCAATTCACGGTTAAAAACGGAACACATGAACGCATTAAGTTGACAAATACGATTTCAATGATGGCCACAATTAATACGAAATCTCAGCAGTTTCTTTGTGAAAATGCGAAATTAATGACGAAAAAAATACAACAATAAACGAATTGCTCTCCAACCACGTCTTCTCCGGTAGTTAAAATATTCCACTTTGGTCTGTAAAATTAGATGAAAATCGTTTTGAACTGACTGGAAAAAGAGCAGCAAAAAATAAACGGAATTCAATATCCGTCATTCGAGTCAAAGTACTAAAAGTAAGAAAGGCCAGACGTGTTTCCTTTAATTCACTACTCCAAAGAGTCACTTAACCAGCATCCCAACGATTAAAGCTCGCGGGAGCACGCGGCAAGCCGTTTCCATTCCGACAAAATTAGAAACCAAGAGAATACTATGACAGGAATTGTAATGCAGGAAAGTCGGGGCTAGGAATGCCTCGAGTCCAATCCGTCCATCCCCATTGTGAAGTCGGACTGCATGTCGGATTGTCGAGCTCTCTCGGCTTGTCGGCGCAAATCCTGTAGATGTGGAGGTTCCATATCACCGTATAATTCATGTAACCGATTATCTTGACAGTGGTAGCTTGCTCTCTGCAATGCAAAATTGACATTTCTGATGTTTCTGTTCTTAAACATCATGATCATGCTAGATAAGTTAGCTGGAGTAACACTTTGCCTAAGAGTTTCGCTAGTAAGATGAAAATTATGAATTGTCGAAGTTTTTAAATGTTGTCTCTGTAATTAGCCTAATGATATGTTCAAAATCTGCTACTTATGTTTCCGACATCTTCGGTCATTTAAAATGTGCTTCTACATGAACACAATTTGCTGAAAACATTCGGCTTTGAAAATATCTGATTTTTATATTGTCTATTTTAAGCCAGGGATGCGGAGTCGGAGTCCCGGAGTCCTATCAAATGATAGAACTCCGGCCTATAACTAGACATGAAATATAATACAGACAAATTATTTATTCTCGTGCATAGCTGTCACTGTCTTGATGTCAACTTTCTCCGTCAAACAAAAGTACAGAGACACTGCTGCATGTAAAGCTTGCAATAGTTGAGGGAATGAACCGTGATAGTGAAAAAGGATTGTCTTTTCACTCGGTGATTTAGTAGAGAAGACAAGCCTTCCTAGCCTCGATCACACCTACGCACCAAAGGTCACATCAGAGACAAAAATGAATTACTAGTTTGTTTGAGAACATTACCTCCTACCCTCACGTTAATCATGTGTGATGGCTCCTCCAAAGCGCTTATTAAAATCGAAAATGTACTCATATTTTTGGAGAAGGATGGGGATTTTCCTGCCTAGTAGAGACTACAGAAACCGTGTGAAGCACACATCAAGAAGATGGGAGCAGCCGAGTCGCATGCATCCAACTTAAGGCGACATTTGATAAACTTTAATCGAAAATGATTTATAATTGATACAGCAATGATCACTAAAGATGGCTTCAGGTAAGCCTATAATGATCTATGATGTAAGTTACCAGTTAATTTTTCAAAAAACTAGGCTGTATATACTTGACACCCGGAGTCGGAGTCCTATCAAAATGATAGGACTCCGAATCTCTGGTTCAAACACCCTGCAGAAACCCTGTTTCAACAGGTGTAGAAATATAGGTAAACCCCACCAGATCATGAATTCTTATGTTCTCGTGTCTCTGTAGGGTTTTCTTCTCTCCGTTCTCTGAAAATTGTCATATAAATAAGATTTGAATTATTGAAGCAATGTCTGTCGTTGATGAATTTGTACACCGCAAACACAACTATTCTCGAAATCATAATTTATTGAAAGTTAAAATAAGTCACTGACAAATACACTGACAATAATACACTAATGCAATCGACACTGACACAGCGAAATGACAACAACTCAAAAGGACGGAATGACGGACAGAACTAACATAGAAATCTACCACGGCAAGGCAAGAGAGAAAATGAATTGTTTCTGGAGACACAAAGCAGGTTCGTACAATTTTATCAGTAATGACTCCAAAATGCTTAGAAGAAAAACAGAGTCAGAATGAGCCAGTACAGAAAAATGACTGACTGGATGAACAGACTTGTCAAAAAGGTTGCAGGACATAACATGCCTGGTAACAGCGCTACCTGGCAAAGACTTTGAGCGAGGAAGAAAACCACATGAGTATATCCATACTGGTAGATGCTCAGACACTGTGGCAGACAAAGCACGTTGAGTGCGGCCCACGTAGCTGCATCCACAACCACAAGAAAACTTATACACAACACGGGCCTTACACTCGAAGGGCAACTCATCCTTCAGAGAACGAACAGAAATAGATCTTGTACTATGTATTGCAGCAGGATCGATGGTCGGACAAACACTTTTAGTGACACGACTTAATTTCTTATAAAAGACTGTGGAAAACCTATCATACAAAAAAGGAACACGGATGTAAACAGGTTTACACTTGGGACCAAAAGTCGGTAGTTCCTTTTTTGCAGTAGTGTACTTCAGTATGAACTGCTCAGGATAGCCGTTGGCCTTCAAAGTATCAAATAAAAATCGACACTCGGCCTCCCAAGAACAATCAGAACATATACGACGGGCTCTATCAAATAAACATCGAACCAATCCTCTCTTATAAGACATCGGAACATGATTCAAAAATGTAAATGTAAGCCGGTCCAAGACGGCTTTCGATAAGTGGAGGTCACAGTGTTCCCTTTACAGTCTCTAGACACCAAAACATCCAGAAAAGCAAGACTATCATCGGATTCTGCTTCACAAGTAAATGACAAGCTTCCATGGAGTGAGTTTAAAATGTCCAGGAAGTTTCTCAACTTTTTCTCATCAGAAAAAACTGCAAAAATGTCATCCACATAGCGGTAGTATAACAGTGGAGCATCTGATGACCGGAAAGAATTAGACAAATTGTAGGTTTCCAAAAACCTAGAAAAATATTGGCCAAAACCGGGCCAAGTGGGCTACCCATAGCGACTCCGTTTCGTTGAATAAAATACTTGGAGTCCACTTCGATACCAGCCTGAGCTGGTAGTGGTGGTGTCGACCCAGCCCCTCCCTGCTGTAGGGAGGGGGCCGTCAGATGTCGTGTGGGCCAATCAACCGCTCTCAGCGGAGGATGAGCTCCGCACACCTGACGGGGGAAGCCCAGAGGTCCCACGGTGTGAGCATCTCGGGAATGGACTTATTGTGGATTATGGATTCTTATTGTGCAATCATTCTTTTAAGAGGGAAGACTTGTTTGTTATGCGTGCGCGTCTGTGCTAGGTATGTTCCGACGTGGTGTTTGTGCGCGTTTGAGGAGTTGCTTTGTTGTCACGTTGAGTGACTGTGAGGGGGTGAGGAGTACTCTGCAGGGTTGAAAATGGTGGTTTTTGTTGTTTGGGAGGTGGTGGTTGTTGCATAAGGGGAATGGAGAGGATGGTGTTGACATCTTGCGTGTAGTGTGAGGTGCTCAGCGATGGGAAGGACGTGTGTTTCGTCGTAGAGCTGTTGTGTTTGTGTCGCGTGTGCATCTTGTGGCGATCCTGTGTCGTTTGCTCTGTATTGCGTGCATTTTGTCGATGTTTGCTTGTGAGATGATTGGTGACCAGACTGTTGATGTGTATTCCAAGAGGGGGAACGTGTGATGGCCTTGAAGATGGCCGCGATGGTCTCTTGCTGTTGTCCCAGTTAGCGGAAGTCAGACATGTGCAGTGAAAGGTTAGGTAAACGTCTTAATGTCTAGGTTAACACCCAGGATTCGGTTGTTGCTGAGAGTTGTGAGTGGAGTGTTATCAATAGTGAGTGATAGGTTTGTGCTGTCTTCGTTGGTCCTGAGCTCCTCGCGGACTTCGCACTATTCCCAACAGCACCAAAAGTTGAAGTTTGTATGGTCTATGTACGTGTAGACACGTTCTCTGGAGAAGTCGGTGGAAAGAATCCAAGAAGCGAAATCTTTTCTCAATTCCCTAACACGCATCGACTTCCTACCGGCTGACCTCGTAAAAGTTTGATTGAGCAACAAATTTGTATTGTGTACGATCGTCACATGTCTTCTTCACGATGGAATTGATATGAAACATTTGTGAGTAAAGATGAGCGTCGGGTCGGGTTCTAAAAATTCGGATACCCGAGTCGAACAAAATTTCAACCCGAACCCGACAAAGAGTGCCAGAACCCGACCCGATTATGTTCGCAAAATTAGAAACAATTCTATATATGAAGCTAATGCTTGATCCTAATGTGATACCGGGCGGCAGTCTAGCTTCTTAGTAGTATTATTTTAGTATTTTATTAAAATGCGCAGTAGTTAGTATATTATTTTCTCTAGGCTAATTAAGTACCGGTATTCAAACAAATACTAAATAAGTAGCATAATTACCCACGAAATTAATACGATAACCTACAATACATGACAAAATTTGGAATCTTTACAAAAAAATCGACTGCTTCGCGTTATATTATAGGTATTGCAGCATACTCCTTCAAACTCTGATTGAGACACTTTGACTCTCAATGTAGCAGCTGAGCTACATCACTACATGTAACAACATGATTATGCAGATAGATGCTAGAATTTCTACTATTTAATATTTGATGTATAGTTAAGCCTCCGTTCCTATGTAAAGCTTATCTTACATTAAATTTTATTTCTCTCCGTCCATCCTGCGAGCCACGATCTACATGTCGTTATGAGAATGAGGCCTTTAGAGACCACAAGAACAGATTTAATTAATTGATATTGATCTTTCGTTGTTTTAGAAGCAAAATATGTAGCGCAAAGTATTTTATTAGATCGATAATTCACAATGAGAACAATGTGATAAGCCACAATTTCTTGAAAAACTTCATTAAACTACAGGTACACATGAAACAGTTCGGGTTCCGGTTATTTCGGGTTGTAGATAAAAGAGATAATCCTACCCGATCCGACCCGAGTTCTTAATTGCTCTACCCGAACCCGACTGCTCGGGTTCGGGTTTCGGATCGGGTCGGGTTCGGGTAGGGTTTCGGGTAGGATCGCTCATCTTTATTTGTGAGTTACTCTGTCAGACTCTTCTTAATCGGCGCTACAATGATTCTGTGAGATAACCAATTATGTTTGGTATACCGGCTCCTGATTTCCTGAGTTCTGAAAAGATAACCAATGATTTTGTCAGGCTTGATTGATTGATTTTTTGGCATTGTGCTTAAAACAAGCGGGTGACTCCTTCTAATTATCCTTCGCAAAGTTATGTACAATAAAATTGAGTAGGTAAAAACCACGGCGCTTCGTGTCACGAACACATCAAAAGGTGGGACCGTGCAGTCATCAATACAACGCATTACATAGCATTATATTGATTGATTGTGTGTTACAGACATTTTCTGAGATTCAATCTTTCGCGCTTCAGAAATCATTGAAATTAAATTCGATGTTTTCTTTAACTGCAATACCGTTTTTGATGATTTTTAAGCATTTTATAAACATCAGAACTCATAATTAGTTTCTAAAGTATGATAAAAGCGGTAGAAAAACATGAAAATACAAAAAAATTTCATGAATAATGCAAATGACCAAATGATTAACTTCAATGAGAAAATGTGTACATTTCATTAATCGCTCTATATTCTGCTCTATATCATGTGAAAATTGGTTTTCAAGAATAAAACGCTGCCGGCTAAAACATGACAGGTTGCAGGCTCAATCGAATCTCAAGACGCCATAATTGAGTGATACTTAAAAGTCAAGACAAAACTTTAATATTTCTGAAATATCCTTTTTCAGTGACCTTCATCAAAACGTCAAAATTGATCATTCAAGACCTATGCAACATGGCAAAATTTACCGCTCACGTTTGTAACAAAGACAAATCTATGACTTTTACTCAACAGCGCTATTTGACTGTAATTTCAATTACTGCTACAATTGATCTTCAAAGCATCTGATATAAGACACATTGCTTTAATCTGATGTTTTCAATATTTAACAATGCTTCTTTCAAATCTCAACAGATGTAACCACCACGATATATGAGCCTGTTAGGCCTCATCAGTCGTGGGCAGGTTTGAACCAGCGACGTTGGAGCTGGAGGACGTGCAAGCACACCCTCTAACCACAAGGCCACCGGACCATCTGTTGAGAGCGTGAAGAGCCAGGAAGGCACTGCTTTGACGAAGGCACGCGGAGGGCGAACTGCATTCTGCAATCACTTAATACCGCATCCGAGATTGAGGCGCTTCACGCAGGCGCTACTCATTACATGTAACCTGACAAGTAAGACAAGTAACCTGGCAATTGATAGATTTATCAATTATTAACGATGCTTCATTCGTATTTCTCTAAAAACTAAACGTAATCATCACACATCAGTGTCTGAACTTCCAGCAAGCTCTAATTAATTCTACAAAACTCACTTCGATGGCGTAGGCACGCTCAGCGTCCGTCATTGCATTGAAGGCGTCCATGTCGGGCAGTCGATCTTCCACTGTGCGGCCGATGGTGGTTGCGCGCATACCCCTACCGGCTCTCATAGATGTAGACACCGCAGATGTGGACAGCATCTCCTCCCCATCGAAGATGTCCTAAAAATATCTATTTTGTTTCAGATCAGCAGGAAATGGAAGATTTCTTCAATTCTCACCTCCAAATCCGTTTCTTGGCGCCCTGTTCGACCAGTCGGCCACTCGTCTTCGGCTTCATTTTCAATATGCAGCGGAGATCTGCTGTCGTCATCGAATAGATCCGCTTCCTGAATATCAAGAGCATCGGTTGCCATTTCTATCGGTGCGGAGTCCGGGATAGAGTGCTTCCGACCGGCTGAGAAACTGAACGTCGCCGCCTGCGAGTCAGGCATGTCTCCTGCAGGTTGACTGGTTACCAGATTCATCCCCTCTGCAATTCAAAATCATTTCCTCTACACGGTGATACATTCATATGCTGAAATTGGGACGTTTCATCTCCACACTGCGGCTTCTACATCAGCAGCAGGTGATCAGAAAACAAAGATTTGTATGCATATCGTATCCAACTACTACCTTTACTTGAGTCTTTCAATATGTGAAGAGACAGAAGTTTTGATTTAAATGAATGTTTTGATACATTCTACCACAATGTTATTACCCACTATTTGCACTTTCATCTCGCTTGAACATTCCTATTATATCTATGTTTTCATTGAGAAGAATGATGGCAACGTTTAACTTATTCTCTATCTCGTCTTGTCTATCAGTCACTCTCGTATTTAAATATATTCCGTTTTCTTAAAAACTAAACTCTACTTTTATTTGCGAGGATACGCACGTCATCCTGCGTTCCCCATAATAGCAATTCTTAGCGAAGTTCTTTTTACTTTTTCACCAGAATTAGAACTCTTCGACCGGCAAATTTTTATTATTTAAATTGTGGTATTTCACTTAGCATATTTTTACTAATTCCAAGACACAGAACCAAACTAGCAAATTTAGGATGAGGTACCATTACATACTACTTTCATTAGATTGAGGTTGATAACATCTAAAGAGAATGGTGGCAACTATAAAACGAGGACTGACTCGAACCCTGCAAACCAACTGAGCTATCTTATCAACGGATCCTTTTTGATTCTTCATTCAGGGCATGAAAATGACCGCATCATTTCCGCCAAATTACAACTTCAGTAATAGAAAACTCAGTTACTTAAGAACGTAATGTAACTGAAAGTCAAGGAGCTACACACAAATTATTGATTGTAATACTCATTAGACACAATACCCATTACTGGCAAGGTTTTGTGTCTTGGGATGGAGCAGGAGTATGGTTGAATGACAATTTTATCCTGACTACTGCATGTCGGCATATACCAAACAATGCACACGTTTATGCAGAGCAGGCAAATGAAAGGGCAAAACCTAAAATATGAAGGAAAATAACTTCAAATTACATTTCCACAACATTTCTACTGCCGTGTTGATCTGGCTTTCTATAAATGCATGAAATTCTACACACTTAAATGAGATGGGTAAATCCACTTTATATATAAGTACATTTTGGGCAATTTTTGTCTTCTCAACTTTGCAACTTCGTTTCCTTTGAAAATTTACATACATGATCAATTTTTCACGCTGAATTCGAAAATCATAGTTGCGGTCACACCAAATGAGTATTTGTACAAGTTTTGTATTTGCACTGCATATTACCAGGTGTCTTCTGACCGATGCTTTTATGGTCTCGGTCAGATGGACACTTTGGCCGTTTTACGAAATTTTAAAACTGATAATCATTGTCTTTTCAAAAAAATTCGCTTGCATGATTGCATGATTGCATTATGGTTCTTGATAATTCTGTGAGTTTCCATGAGATCCAGATAAAAAATGTGGTTTCAGCATCAAATTGAAATTTAGAGAAAAATAAAAAATGTCTGGTCGAAAGAATACACGTCATTTTTTAAATTCACAATTGCTCAAGTGTGATGATCCATAGTTGATTTTTTCTTTTTGATGTAACAACTAGACTCACAAATGATGTATTTCGTCGTATAAAGAAAGCAAAAACATCATTTCTTAAGTTGAGAAATGTGCATCGGTCAGAAGACAAAAAATGGTATCAGTCCGAAGACAATTTTTGGGGGACAAAGGCTAATTGAAGAAAAATCCCAAATAGATGTAAATGCAATCTTGAATTATAGTCTGGTTGAAAGCATGGTTCATGCGCTTTCACATGATACATAACTTCATGTGCATGATTAAAGTAGATCACATTAAACACCGTCTTCACAATTATGCAGTTCATTTCATTATCTTGTTAATTGCATTTGCGACATGGTTTAAGACAATCGATCCCCAGCTACTTGCCCTAATTATGACGAGATATCTATTCATTGATCTTAATTGCTATAACAACTGATGTGATGGTGGGGATTAAGTCGCATGTAAGCGGCTAGTGGCTCGGTTTGTAGAGTGCAGATCTAGTTAACCTGGGGTCGCAGGTTCGAATCCTGCCAGCAGCGCATCTTTTGCGTGGCAATCTGATCTATTGTATCTTTCATTTCAATCTATTGTTAATTGCTTGATGATTTAGGAATCTGACTATGCCTTGCTCCAGATGTCAAATCGATCTCTTAACACATGTCACGACAACTAAGGAAGTTTTCACGTTAATTTCAGCTGAATCGTGTGGTCATATCCTCACATTGCGCCACTGAATCACTCCGACGGACCTACGCTTCACTAGCTATAGCAGACATTAGTGAAATAATTAATTGCAAGAGAAAAACTCTCAGGGGAACCGTAATGAGAGTGAATGATAATGCAATGATTCCATTTAAGACTGATTAACGAATTTCGTGCTCCACAAAGTCGCTCTCTTTCTAGTCATTAAATTTTATAACGTCATAAAACTTTTCACAGTGTATTTAACCATTCTTCTCAAATTCAATGTCTTCAGAATTTGCTTGCAAAGTAATTTGTGAGAATTCACATCAAAGTGAACCTGCTAACCTCAAAGACCGCTGATGGATCAGAGAAAGTTGGTATGCAGACTATCGAACGTTTGTCCTGCGATACGGGAGCAATGACCATGAAATTGCTTTTCAAACCACAATGTCACAAGATGTAAAACGAATGCACATCGCACTCATGGTCAAGTCATTTAAACAACGCAATAGTTGATAATAAATTCTATTCACAAGATATAGCTTCACTTGATACAAAATATCTCTCCATTAATGCAAATGTTTGTTTAGCCGCATGCATTAGGCGTGAAAAGCATGACTTGTACTATAACCAGTTGACTTGCCAAGAAACAAGTTTTTTACATGATGTATGTGGTCGATGCAAAATTTTCTTATGCAAACTAATTATGGCTTTGGCTATCGACAGCTATCAATGTGTACTGCTAGTGCTTAAATGCACATCAGCAGAACTTCTTGCGATTATAAACAGATCTTTGCGAGATGCTGTCATATTTAACTGTGAGATAGACCACAGAAGGCGCAGCACGCCGAAGACCAGTCAGTTTTTTAACTTAAATATCAAAATGTAAAGAGATTTATGTAAGTGTTGTGGCCTATTAAAGACGTCAATTTCTGAAAAATGCGCAATTGTCGAAGGCATATTACTGAACAAAATAATCATTGCAAGCTAAGCGCTACAATAGCTTTATTCATATGTTATGATTGCCAAATTTAAAGCTTCCTAATGTTGAAATATGAAAGCTTGTAAAACCACTGAAATACATGCCCGGTAATTCGCTCTACATTAAGTGTTCTGTATGATGAGATATGTTTAATCAAATATCTTCGTATCGCGACACCCCGATACGAAATAACAGATATAGAACAATGAGGAGCAGAATATCAGAGCATTCAGCATCTAATCAGTAGTCTTCAAATACAACTGTAGCAGCTACACCTGGAAAGGTCAACTTGTGCACTAAACAGATCATGCACCGATGTCTGCTGCTCTTATTAATGAGGGCAGAGAGCAATCTTTGTTACATGGATTGAGTTGACGTGGCCGTTAAAAGTTGGGCTGACATTGAAGCAAGATGCAGGGGTGAGATTGCAATAAACGCTGATAAACATGACTTGCCGTTCACTGTTGATGCATAGGATTGTCCAATAAGCGCAAATTATCAAACCTCAATAAAGCCCGCGCACGCCCGTTCTTGTCTCCTAATTGTCATATTCGATCTCCTTTGGGAGACAGGGCAGAATATGTAAAATTATCGCACCAAACAGAAACAATTTTATCTAAATAAAATTAGAAACATTTTGCCTGATTATGTTTCAAAATAAAAAATCTTTTACTGCTAGACTCAATATTTTCGGAAAGCAAACAATCTTCAGATAAAAAAAATGACCCTCTTTCACAATACTACGGCAGTGCCTGCTCTGATTGCCTTCGACTGCTCCTCCAACGACCGTCAGAGGCTCAACGAACAATCGATTGACTCTGATGAAGCACTCACGCCACACATGTGATTAATAGAAATGATTTCATCCACGTTTCGCAAATTTTCTCATTCAAAATGTTGCTGGATTCTTCTCTTCAAACTTGTTTGGCTGATGGTATTGGTTAACTTGATAAACTTATAACAAAATAACATCTAATTATATATAAATCATACATAATGGGATAATAATGAAATAATAGAAAACATAATATAAATTAATATATTTTAGTTACAATGTTTTTGTCAAATTATCCCTTATTGAGATTTCAAAATTCGCGAATGTTTCTCCTAAACGAATTCATGAGAAGTCCTGAATTGTTGTCAATATTTCCTCTCTTCCGATTGAAAAAATTTTAACTTCGATGACAATACTTGGGCACAACCATTGAAAAGACTGTTGTTGTCTAGTTTTTGTCTGATATATATTTTGTCTGATTCATAAGAAATCTGAACACTGAATTGAAATTAGAATAATTTTCCGATTACTTAACCGTAAATTAATAGCCACAAGAATATATGGCTGATTGTTCGTCTTTTGAATTACTAATTGCCTATCTTATAGAAATTTCAAGCACTTTGAATCCTTCGGACTGTGGCAAAGTGAAACTTCAAAAAAATCAGCTAATGTTTAAATACTAAAATGAAATATGTGGACCAATTCGATTTGAGTTCCGCGGCATTATAACAATGGATCACGTTGTTCAAGTCCATGACGCCAAACAAGCTTTTCAGCACATACTTTCAGCTCAGGCATAGCTTTTATTTTTTCGCTGTAAATGAGTAATGTATTATCACCTAAACAAAGTTTTGCTGATGTGCAAAATAGTGGAAAAAATTAAGCTGTACCGAAGTTCAAACTTTCAAATACAAAGGCATGCCCTAAAAAATACGTTAACTATACATGCAATAAAATCCATAGTACAAAATAGGTCAGCGCCTGTGTTCGGATGTCGAGTGAATAAACAAAACTTCAAGATACCTTAGCGATTTTAGTTCATGAACGCCAATTGCTTCTTGCCTTTATAAGTATCCATTCGGACCCAGAGACGAATGATAGATTGCTGTGGTTGTCGTGATGAGATAAAATCAAGACAAAACTGAGCTATTGATTTTTACAACGAACTATTCTGCTAAGAACTAATGCATCCAAACACCCGGCAAAAAACAAGATGACAACAGCTTACTGTTGAAGTTATAGTAGTAGTACAAGCAATCATATTCATCGCGAATGGAAAAAAGTAGAAAAAAGCGAAATACAGTGTATTGACACAGCAGAATTCATCAGCTGTGAGGATATCATGCAGGGTTGAAAAATCACTCCCATATAATTCTTTATGCGACCATGATTATAATGAAGATTTTCCCTTGCCGACACACCCTGAAAACGCTACCAAGCATTCGTTTGAGAGCAATAATATCGAATTTTAAAATGAAATGTGTCAGTATCATCCGTCTCAAAAATGACTACAGCCCGAAGTCTATTAAGTTAACCAATGATGAACATCAGTCAACTAAAGATGTGATAATGATGACAAATTTGAAAAAATGCATCCAAAAACACCAACTCTTAAAATAAGGCAGTATCCCGTCGCTGCTGCCTTGTGGCAGTGCTCGCTCTGCGTTCGAGAGATCTTACCTTCGTTCCAATCTTGGTCAGGTCAAACCCAAGACTTTCAAAATAGGTACTCTTTGCATTCTTACTAAGCACCACAATATAATATGGTTCAATCTGGATAATTGACACATGTAATTTGCTGGTCTCCGTGGCACAGTGGTTAGGTGCTTGGACTAGCGATCTTTTGGTCCAGAGGTCGAGCCCCGAAAGTGTCATCGGAAGGTCGGCAGGAAGGGCATCCGGACTAAAAGTACCACAACGCTACATTAGTCTGAATATGTCAGCACCGTCCCAGCCCCAAGTATGGGGAGTAGTGACGTAAAAGCTTCAATATAGATAAACTCGGCCACATGCAAGAAGGGCTACTTGCCAAATGTGCTTCTGAGTAAAAACAAGGTTCACTCATTTTTTATCCACAAACAGTACAATAATTCACAAAAATTTCTTTTAATGACGCGCGGTGTGAATTCTCCATCAGGTCATAATCGATTGCTCGGAATGCCTTCTCATCGACTGATACGCAGCACAGCGGACAAGAAGAGGAATGTCTGGTCGTGATGATGTGGAAAATGCAGCTGATGCAACAATCTCTAACATGCGGTGTCGACCAGCAGGGGAGAGTTGAACGGCTGAAGTCAATGTGCTGGATTTCAATGACACTCGAATGAAGGTCAGTGTCTGAACCAGCCGTATAAAACATACTTTATATACAGCTAATGAGAGAAATCAGAAATCAAACGTTTATTAGCCATTGAGGCAAAACACTACAATGTTAATCAAGATGATAAAATGGTAAACATAAAATGGCTATGATGAAGCGGTCGTTCGAACTTTAGCGGAGAGGAGACATTCACGGCATATTCTGAAATTTAACTGAATAACACAAATTCTTTAATCTGATTCATGAAAGTATCATTGACTTGGATGCAACTATACAAGCAGAGTCAAATTCAGTACGACAAATACATTTATTATGAATAATAGATAATGCAAATAGAATGACATTTCACAAAACAAGGAAAGGAAACCCATCTTCAAACACTATACTGTATGTAAGTCAAGTCATCGATCGGACATCTACTGGTTTTTATTTATCAATTTAGTTGATCAGTCACAATCAGAACTATAATTTTATGAGTTAATAGACGAGTCATGTCTGAAGGTCCGGAGAGCACGTAATCAATTTATCAAATATTATTACAGTAAGTACGTTCATATACAAGATTGATATCAAAGACATAACACTACTTATTATGATATGAATAATATCATTGATACTCACCTGTATCAGAGCGAAAATTATTGGATGGTGAAAAAATACAAAGTGCTCCGGACCTTCCGACTCGTGGCGGTAATTCGTATGGAGTGATTTGTCTATTTCGTGATGCAACTGTTAACATCCGTGATTACTATTCATGGCAGTCACAATCAAATGATTATAATCAATCGAAAAACTTATTCAACTATTATTGATCAATCACTTGCTTTTATAGACGAACAATTGGTTTTCTATTGGTTATTGCAACAGCGATGGTCAATTCGCTGTAGATATCTAGGATTCATATTCATAATCGCATCGGTCTTATTATTATCTTTCGACGTAGATAATCAGCAAACATTTGAATGCAACCTATACAATTGACAGCTTATTTGCAATGAAAACGATGTCAACGCGATCTGTAGATGTCTGGCTGACCCTGAAATCAATAGAGTTAACGAATACATATTTCTATGCACACAATAGAGTGGGTTATATTATATCTTACATATCTTTAAAAAAAAACGGCTTCACCACAGAATTAGACAGGTCGTCTCTTCTTCCGTTTGACTAGAAGGGAAACATTGGAACATGTAACGTAGATGAAATGGCACAATCTGCTGACATAATACCATAGCAATCGAACAATGAGCAGTCAGTTCAACATCAAACACGCCAAATTGTGCAAAGTTTTAATGACTTGTCTGTCAATCACCTGTCCTCTTAAGGGCAAACCTTAAGTCTTATTAACTATAAGTTTATTAAAATTATGAAACATTTAGACGTCGTTATGGGAATGTCCCAGCTTCAATCAACCGAATCACACAGCAAAGAGACACAGTCGATGTCGAGTTCTACAGAGAAGTTTGTGAACGTTTTTTCATGCGCCTGCTAACTTTTTTTTAAAATGATCGGAGGGCCCAACATTATCGAGAAAACTTTTGCACAATGATCTGAATTGTTCGAATCTAAAGAAATCGTGGCGATCGGAGCATTTTGAAGGAATTCAGAGCAATCCGCAGGCGACGCACGACTATTTTTCCTATCTCTGCAAGGTATTAAAAATTTCTTTTTGCCCACTTATTAAGTTCCTGCATGTGCCATATGTTTGAATCAGTTTGCACTTCTAGCAAAGTAATGCGATTAAACAATCCAATTCTGTGGGCTTCACCAATTGTGCTTGGTCGTGGATATCTAAAGGATTTGGTTATGATTCGATTTCTCAATCAAGTGGCATGGCATTATCATCAATAGACAACGTCGACAAATTTCAGTTATCTATACTTAAAGTGGAAAGCATTACGGTAAGTCACTGAATCAGTAATCAAGAATTAATCTGCTTTCATGTACATAGGACAAAAGTTTTAGATATCTAAGAGTTTTTAGGATTCCCGTATTGCCGTTGCTCGTTGAATATATTTTGATAGTGATTTCATCTGCTGAAGATTTAGCATGTCCATTATTGAATAGAAATTTGCACTATCATCAGTTTCCAAAAATGGTATGAATTGTCGTTTAATGTCCGCATACTTGGAACAAATGGAAATGAAATGCATCAAATCTTCTACATCTTCAGAGTCACAATTCATGCAAATACATTCTTCGTAAGATTTTCTATTATTGTATCTACCAATTTCCGCAATCAAATGGTGGTTGCTTGTTCTCATTTTTAGTATAGGTATCACTATCCTCTCATCATTAGTCTGATTTAAATACTGCTTCAGGTTGCATTCAAAACGATATAGTTGCAAGTAATTTAATCCTCGATTACTGTTTCGCGCGCTTTCGATCCATTGCTGTCTGAAGTATTCAGTTAGTTTGTTATCTATTCGATTATTACTATTCATATTTTTATGAGGGTCAAAGATTTCATTCAAGTCGAACTTTTCTATTAACTTGATAATTCTTGCGGTCCATGTGTTACGGTAATTCGGAATATTGATGTGATCGTGTAATGAATTAAATACTTTTCTGATGAATTGATGTTCATCCATTCGATTCAATTTCAAGCAATAATTTAAAGCCGCTTTATGAAAGTGGTATTCCATCGGTTTTATGCCGAATTCTGCTATGATACAATAAGTCGGCGTTGTTCTTTTCAAATGATAAAATTTTTTGTAAAATTGTACTTGTATTTTATTCAATTCTTTAATGTTTCTATCAAAACAGAATTCAGCTGCATATTTCATCTTTGATAATGTCAACATTTCAAATGAGTTTTTCAAAATTTCTCCATCGACGCAACCGAACTTCTTGATAGTTTTCCCTGTAATACAAGATGATATCTTTCCACGTTTGGCTAATTCCTGTAGATGTTTCCTATCACTTTTTGAAAATAATACGCCGAGATATTTATACTCTTCTACAATCTCGATAGAATGCATTTTCTGTTTGATTTTAATATTAAATTCTTTATATTTATTGGAGTCGTTGTATGTCATTATCTTTGTTTTATCGTAATTAATATTTACACCGTTTTCATTGCAGTAATTTTGAACTATTCTTATTTGATGGGTTAAACCTTCCTTTGTGCGACTCATTAATAGTATGTCGTCAGCGTATATGAGTGACGCAATTTTCATTTCAGCTATTTCAATGGCATCAATGTATTCTTCATTATTATCTAGATTTAACAGCAGATCGTTTATGTACAGACAAAATAACGTGGGCGATAAATTATCTCCTTGAGGGATACCATTTTTCAACTTAAACTCATCGCTTTCATTTCCATTGAATAGAACTCTGTAAGTTTTATTATTAAGTATATTATACAATAACGATATAAACTTTCCTCCTGGTAATACATGTATATTTTTCAGCTTGAATATTAGCCTTTCCTTAGGAATGCTGTCAAAGGCCTTCGATAAGTCAATGAAACAAAGATATAACGGCATTTTAGCATTTTTGTGTACTTGAATTATTTCTTTTAATAGCCAAATACAACCTAATGTGGAATTGTCGAAATCCTATTTGGGACTGGTGTAGTAAGTCATATTTTGCTATCCAATTATTTATGCGGTTATTAAAAATTTTCGTCATCAGTTTTTCAAGACAGGAAGAAAGGTTGATAAATCTGTATGATTTTACATCATTTTTATCACCCTTTTTGTATATTGGGGTTGTCCAGCTGAGGTTCCATGGAGGATTTTGATCATTTAGAATTTGGTTGAACATATTTTATTTCAAGTATTTTCGTCAATGTTCTTTTTAAGTATTTCACAGACTACACTGTCAGGTCCACTGGATTTTGAATTATTCATGCATTTAAGTGAGTTTATTATTTCATCCTTTGTAATGTCAATGTTAAGATAATTATCATTACATACGATGGCATCAAGATTCTTTACCTCAACTTCCATCGATAAGTCTTTGCTCATCTCTGTCAATATCTTATCAGTTAATTCTAATTCCTGTTTAAAGTCTGTTATTGTAAGCGAAGTTTTAAGTTGTCTTTTCTTATTGCTGTTCTTGTCATTAATTAACTGCCAGTACTTTTTACAATCATTAGTATTTTTTGCATCCTTTAGATCCATTAACTTAAGCGACTGTAGTTTCCGCCTTTCCTTCTTAATTTCATTGCTTAATATTCTCTTCGTGTTCAGCATCATCGATAAATTATCATCTGTTTTATCAGTTTTCCATTTTTCTACAGATGCTTTGTATTCCTGGCGAAGTTTCCGAGTTTCAAGAGTCTATTTTACTTGAGTATTACATCTACTTATCCTTTTGGTAGCCGTTTTAGTGCTCTCAATAAATCGGTTGTAAATTTCATTTTGATTGGCATCATTTGCATTTATGTCACTTGTCAATTCACATAAATTATTTCGAAAACCAGAAAAGTTAAAATCATTTTCACAACTTTTACTCCATTTGAAGGGTTTACCTTCGCTACAGTACGTTTTTGTCAATTAATAATAGCTTTCCCATCAATTTTATTTTTTAGTCTTATATTTATTTTAAGACACAAAGGATCGGTATATAGTCTTGGTTCCATTATTTCGAAGGCCTTTAGACAATTTATAACTGATTGTGATATCATTACATAGTCAATGACTGACTTATGGATCTTATCGTTGCACATTCTGTAAAAGGTACATTTTCCTTCTTCATATCGGCCATTTGCTATCACTAGAGAGGTGTCGTTACAGAAGTCAATAAGTTCTTTTCCAAATTTGTTGATTGTTTCGTCTTTTGTTGTTCTTTGAGGAATGTCTATGATTTCGTTATCATTTAGAGAACCGATTCTACCATTTAGGTCACCGATCATTATTATGTTTTTCATTTTATGTTGATCTATATATTCTCTTATTTTACTTAGGAAATTTCCTTCAACATGCTTGGATTCGCGGTTGTCTCGATAACATAATATGATAAACAGATCTTTTATATCAATCCAAGAATGATCAGACAATTTCATTATCAAGAGATTCGCGTTTTCGCACACTATCTTCGTTATTTTCGTCAAATCTGCGTTTTCTTTGAGAAACATAGATACACCTCTAACATTTCTACCTAAAAAATTATTCCTTCTATAGCATGAATGATGAGCATCATACGAATGAATATTTATCGGTTCATTTTCAAAATCAAGATGGGTTTCCGTTAGACAAATGACGTCGGCATTATTGGCGTCAATTAACAAATCAGTATTTTCAATTTAGTTTTTGTTAAGCCATTAATATTCACGTAAAATAAGTTCATCGTTTTAAATTTCTTATCATCATTTTCATCGTTCTCATTACTACCGGATACATTAGTCTCCTCTTCTACTTCAGTATCAAACATACCGTTGTGATGATGGTACAGTCGGTGCTGGAGCTTGGATCTGCACAGTTGTAGGAGGCATCGGTGCAGGTGGTGGAACCCAGACGTTCTGTGGAGGTGGGTAGTTCAGATACTGTCCTTGTACACTCATGGGATATGAAGTGGGCTGCCATCGATTGTCATATCTTTGCTGGTACTGTCTTTGGCGACTGTAGTTGCTGTGTCTTGTGTTGTATTGTCGATTGCTGTGATAATTTCTAGCAATATGTCCAAACTTCCCGCAAACATAGCACTTTGGACCTTGGGATCGATTACCGAAAAAGTTTCTCCTGCGGTTGTTATGTCGGTAGTTGTTGAAGAGGAAGTTACTCTTTGGTTGTTGCAGGTTTGGTCGAAGATGCTTCTGATTTGTCTCCCTCGTTCGTTGGTCGATCTTCAATACCATCAGCTTGATTTCCTCAATCTCTTTCTTAATGTCCTCATTGTCTGGTGCATCTTCCTCTGTTCTTGTTCTAATTGTTATTGGATGCTGTTGGTCTTTTTCTATTTTCTTACGCAACTCTTTGATCTGATCTTCGTGTTTTGTCAATTCTTCGTCGCAAGTTTCAATAGTCAGTTCAAGATCTGTTTTGGTACGTCTAATTTGCTCTAAATCACTCAATAATTCTTTCACTTTGTCATCGTCTTTGGTGGGTTTCGATATTTGATCTAGAACGTTGCAGATGGTCTCAATGTCACTTTCGTGCAGCGCTAGGGTGCACTTTTCACAGCTGTACTTTCTACTGTACTTCCTCTTGGTGTATTTTACGATCTCGTATTGAGGCAGTCCCGTACATGAATAGTGATAGATCTTCTCACACTTATCACATGTTAAGTATTCTTGTTTTCCACCTGACTCTCCACAAGCTCCGCACTCGATATTAGTGTCCATTAAAATGAAGCCGGAGGGTGTATTTGTAATGTGTAATCAGAGCGAAAATTATTGGATGGTGAAAAATTACAAAGTTCTCCGGACCTTCCGACTCGTGGCGGTAATTCGTATGGCGGTAATTCAAATGAGACTGACACCAGTTCATTTACATTTGAATCCCATTATCTTGCTCGTCAACAGGGAGGTCCACTTCCAGTAGAATCTATTAATAAACCAAGCATTGTATATTTGATGTTCTCACAACCACTAATTCGAACGCTAAGTACTTTTTGGAATAATAAGCTCTACAACTCAAGTAATGATTCTGAAAACAATCTCTATATTAGATACGTCAAGTGATTTTATTTTCCTGTACAATACGATGACAATACCTTTGTCAAGCAATGAATTATTTGGTTCGGCGTCATCAACTCACAAGTCAGGTCAACAAAATGACGAAAAGTAGGCGCTTCAAGAAACACGGGAATGAAAATTCCGAGAATATGGTCGCTCCGACATCCACATGCCAATTGATTCGTATACAATGTTCTCTACTATCAATGAACTTGTCAGAAGTTAAAAATGGAAATATGTATCAACACATCAATCACAAATCTAGAAATTTATGTGAATAAATAACTTAATTAAACTAATGCGGCAGTATCTCCTCAATTTTCAACCATTACAGTGACTACTGCACGGTGCAGTATTGTCAAAGACCGACGAACAAGGCCCTTTTATCATCTGAATTTGGTAAGCCTTCGCAACAAATCGCGTTCAACAGCAAAGGACATTTATTTGAAACATTGTTGATCTAAATTTTCCGATCTTTCAGACTAAATTGTTTTTGTCAGCAGATGTGAAAAATATTCCAATGTCACCCCCAAGCAGTTATCACTTGAGAGATATGACCGGACGTGCGTGTGCTTTATTGATGTTTGATCATCTACACTTACTGGACATTGGACAATGCTATGCACTAACAATGAACAGTGAATTATGTGATCAGCGCTTACTGCGTTTATCTGTCATGTCACCCCTGTATCTAACTTCCATGTCACCCCACCGCGTAACTGCCACGTCAACTGAATCAATTTGTCAAATTAGAATTGACCTCTGCCCTCGAACAGCATGCATTGGTACATTAATCGCATGATCGCATGATCGGTACATGCATCGCTTGATGCAGATGCATGGAACAGATAAAATATCTGAGTAAAGGTCATTTTGATATCACCCATTTTCTAGCCTTCCAAATAAACATTATTATAAAATGTTGAAGCATGCGTGGAAAAAATACTTTTGGATCTGTGTTCGATGCATTCAGAAACTTCTTGAAGTATTTGTATTTTGGACTTCACGAAGAGATTACACGCACTCCTATTTGCATTTGTAAATGAACATTCCAAGGCTGAAAATAATTTCTCCTTTGGCATCTCTTATCGCTTGACAAATGAAACGCGTTCCTGAATATCTTTGGAAAATTGATGCACATCAATCTCAGTCCGTTCATCGATGTTGTACCCTAAGAAGCTATGACAGGTTGCATCCTCATCATGGTTGTGTATTATCACGAAATTTTAATATCCCAACAGCGTACAATAGGAGGACCAAAGATGACTCGAAGTTCTTTGAAAACGCTGAACTCCTCACACAGCTTGTTAAGAACCCCACAGATAAGTATACTTTCAACGTAATTGTGTACTCGAATTTGAATATAACTATGCTACGCAGCACGCACACGAAGTATTTCGACCACTCTCTGTCAAGTTTGACGCAAGAATGAGAAGACATAATTGATGACTAATGAAACTATGACCGTGGAAACATCTCAAATCTCTGTTCACTATGGACATGCACTGTAGAAGTGTGAGGAACTCCTTCTTCAAGCGTAGATCTGGAAAGTCACTTCAGCTGCAAAAATGTAAAAATTACGAATTCTGAATATTTACAGCGGTCTCTGGCATTGAAGGCATATCCCGATCAGATGATGCCCCTTCAGACAGACAAACTCAGACAGACTTAATGACTAGACACAGACTTAAAGTCTTCGCAAGCTTTACGATGAACGCTATTTGCATCAGGAAAATCATAATATGCCTGATTTTCACCCGAAACAAAGACACACGAGAACAAGAATTGATCTGCGGAGCGGCCGTTGATCAAAATCTAGAAAAGCCAATTTAAATCAAACTGTTTTAATCAAATTTAAATCAACTATCTTTCTCCTCTTCAAGAACATAAAATATCATTACTTTATACTTTTTCCAAAAGCTACAAAAATTTTGACCTTAGGTAGAATATATTTCTCCGATCCAGCCACATTGCAGCTTGGTTCTATGTGATCGTCGATATGAGTCTATAGCTCATCATCGGAGTCAATAAATTTTTACAAGGAAATGAATGTGGTTGAGAACGGAGTATGCCTTGCTTAGGGACAACGGAAGCGTTTTCTCAACAACATATCTTGAACAATTCTATTCCACCGATAATCAGCATTCATGGGAAAATGTGCTACTCATTTCAAATTTGAACAGTACTATCATGTCTTCTAAAGCTTTCAAAGTTTCTAAAATATGCTGATTTCATGGCTGTTGGAAGCGGAAATGATAGTTTTAGTTCTTCAAGACATTCGGTGGAAATGTCATTCATGCACCTCTTGACAGACTCTTCAGAATGCGAATCCGAATACAATTCAGTGATGGCTGCCAGTTATGTATCTCTAACACAGTGGCTTCAATGACATCTTAAATGAAAGTTTAAAGGGTATCAAGAAATCTTTAAATTTGTGAGAAACTTACAATATTCAAATTAATTGATGCAATCAAGTAATCTATAACACATCGTTCGTAAATTATTGTCATTACTATCTACGACTATTATCATGCATACATGAATCGTCTTCTCATCGCAAAAAAGGTGTATAGATCCGCTTAAATGGCATGATAGCAAGAGTGAAATCAAAAAAGCCTTGCTATTTTTTGAGGATTTTCTCCTCAATCTTCGCCTACTCGGGACGCATCAGAGGATGAATAACACAAAAATTTTAATTCATTTTTAATTTGGTTTTTAAATGGCTAATTGAAAAATACCAAAACATTAATTCAAGAGAAGAAATAGTTCAATATCGTCAATTTCTGTTCCTTTGAACAATTAATTTTGATCATCTCTAATCACAATCAAGATAATCAACTGATACTTAGGACACTACTACTGTATTTTGAAATTCAATAATATGCTATGTTTGTAAATATGATCTCTCACATGTATCCACTGATGCAGCCGGAGTGGGCGAAAACTCAGGAGTGAAATCCCCAAAGAATGGCAAGGCTTTTTCACTTCACTACTGTCTCCTCGTCTTTCTTCGACATTTTAACGGGATGTAATGAAATATTGAATATCGTCTGCATTTGTGTACAGCTTCAGTCAGTATTAAATATTCAATTGCGAAGTGTATATTTCAATAACTAACGTCTTTGGGTGATTTCATCATGATATGAAAATGCAGTCCTGATTATCCATGAAAGTTCAGTCGTTGAGAGATATATTGATTTGTCTACTTGTTCAGGTCTAGAGATGACTTTCCTAAATACTGATGCTCACGGCCAGAACTAGTCTCGAGGGACAAGAACATCAATTTTCCATTGAACGCAATGCAAATTAAAGCCTGAATTCTGACGAAATGGAAGATTAACACCACATTAAACGTACACAGTCAGGAAATTCAGATCGTGAAGAGTCGGGCGGTGTGAATAATATCTACATTTGACGAAGCTATCACTAAGAAAAATTGGGTCAAAGATATGCACTTTCACTTGAGAGGCCTGCCTGCAATCTGACTGTTGAAGTTCGCAGGTTCTCTGATAACAGCTGCTTTTGCAATGCACGCGCTGAGCCAATCACACAAGCCAAAGAGACATGAATATCTATGTCAATTTCTGTCCCTTGTTATTTCTGTATACAATGACTGGGATAGGATATGAACATAATACGATTTCAAATGTGAACATAAAAACCATGTAAATTGTATTTAATTTGTAAATCTGGTACAAGTAATGCTACTTCAATATATTTCGGCTATTGTCATCGCAGCCGAGATAATAATTTCTAGATAAAGGTTAAAAATAGCCGAAATACATTGAATCACTCTATTTTGTACAATGTTTGAGTGTTGTGATTTTGCTTGATCATTTTTAGTGTCAATATCACCTTACATGGTTTTCTTACCAAATTTTCTGCTTTGCCATGTTGAAAATTCAAAAGGCATTGCAAATTTAAATCAAATTCTTTAAAATATAGGCAGATAGGAAACATGTGCTCGTGCTGCACGATGATGTGAATAATCATACAACAAAATCGGATCAAGTGTTCATTAGAAAGTAAATCTAATTTATTTCAATTCAACATCTAAGATTTTTCAAGGAAAGCATACCCTGAAACCGAAAGTTACCAATCAACCATCGGCTTTATCAAGCTTAGCATCCAAGTTGAAGCTTGAATGACAAATGAGCTTTAAAGAAGTATTGAGTGACCTGATGATGAAATTAGCTACATCTCACCAGTAACTGATCCGAGCTTGAAGCTGGAATTACATCTTAAGTCAAATATACAGTCATCTTGTATTATTTTGCTCAAACAGGAGTTTGCTCTCCCCACCTAAGGCACAAATCCATGCTAGAAATGGTGGGGAAGATTTCCCATACTCAACTTTCGCCAACTTAGGCTTAACAGCGTCTAGTGAGATAACTAGTCGGTGCAACTCAAAAACTAAAATTTTCTTTGTGTACATGTGGAACAAAACTCTATTTCTTCGGTAATAGCTCGCATTAGAATGACTAAAAGCAATGAACTATGAAGAGCTGCAGAATCTAAACAGATGAAAGTCAGTGGTAATGCCTATTTTTGTCTCTTAAATATCAGTGACGTCACACCGTCAACAATATTGTGCTGGATGTAGACGATTCTGTGCTAGTGATGACAGTGACCAGCAGAGAATTTGTCTATTGTTAATAGCTCTAATTGGTTCCAAACAGGTGATGAGAAAAACAACACTTCAAGTCCTTATAAATGATCTGCTGACTGCGCGAGAGACAATGCAGAATGCTAAAAACAAATGATTATTCTTTAAGCTGACTTCCAGTTCTGCTAACTCTGCGATCTGTTTATGCACAATAATCTTCTTTACTTTAGTCATCACTAGATACAACGGTCGCATGTATACTCATAACTAGGGTTTTCAAAATCCCGACTTCCTATGATCCCGGGATTGATCCCGTTCGTGATTAACAAGCTTGATGCATTTCCTGATGGCATGCTTAGGCTAGCGTAAGCTGAACAATGCTGGGCGTTGTTTTAAATTCTTTGACGAGTATTTTGAACGACGCAATGTGCAATACAACTAAAGACAGACTAAGACAGATATCTGCCTAATGTCTTTATATGACTTAATAACAAGTTTTGTTTTCACATGAAGATATAGGATATAACAACATGTGCATCTAATTATCGTAGACAATATGCGTTGGTCTCATTACAACCTGGTTTGTGATTTCCCAATAAAGAGACAAATCCCGCGACTTTTGCGACGTCTGGTTAAAGACCGATATTGTATAATTCATTAAATATTAGTGCGTTTGTATGCATAACTCTATTTCAACCGCCTGAACGCAGTTTAATTTTTTGATATCAATGAAAGTAGATAATTGTTGGCATAATGCACAAAGATACACTAAAATTAATTCTAGCATATTATAAATGTATGAATAAGTAATACACATTGATAATAAGTGAGAAGTCTATATCTAGTTCTTGCAGCGCGTTAACCTTCACATTTCACGTATTGCATCTGTGCAGAACACAATACAGATAACTCACAGCCGCTCATGTTCATTCTTAGACGGATTGATGAGCTTTGATACTGCGTCTTAATAAAGCCTAACTGCATAAAAACATATGTCAGCAAATCCCGGGATTCAGAATCCCTCATCACAACTGGAGAAGAGTGCAAGACTTGGACCAACCAACATCAATAATCGTCCAGTGGTACACTTCATTCAATCATGGTCATCAAATAGAAATGCTCAAGGAAAGTGAATTTAAATGGTGTGGAAATTCAAATAGATATTATTGTAAAATAAAGGAATGAGTTTGAATAATGATAATGCAGTAGAATATACCTCTGGAATATGATGGAATGAAACGCAATCACTGGTTGAAAAATTTATAGGTTCTGTGATTTAATCTAAGCAGAGATTTAAGCTGAATACGTACACAGAAATCTGATAGCAAACTCGAGAAATTGTAGACTTATCAGCACAAAAATCAGGACATAATAGCGGATCTTCGAAATGTCATGGATCCGTACAAACAACCTAGCACACAAAAGAGAGTGAAGAAAACTTCATTGAAGCAGAAAATTGCTAAAATCGTGTTTATGATAATGATCCAGATGATAATCTCCTGCAAGTCAGCACAATATGTGACATGCTCAACAGCGACACCATACGCCAAATGGGCAGCAGCAATTCCATTTATCCCTTAAGTTTAAGGAAATTCCCTCTTAAGAAGTCCATGCTAAAGCTATAGATGGATTCCATTTGTTGAAATGAATGTTACGTAGATTGCATTAACCACCAAGTTGCTACTGCAACGAAAAAAGGACCCGTAATTTTCATCGAACCATCTAAGATCTTACCAAATCAAAATGGAATACATGAACAGGGCCACTCAAGTTACTACCGTGGAACACATCTGATTTGAAGGGCTACGCACTGGCCACTACTACTGCTGGCGATAGGAGATGCAGGTTGAAACAAAATGAGATTCACGGAGTACAAGAGCATTCAAACTATGAAGATTGAGAAGCGAACTGACTACTTGTCCGAACTCTGAGCCGCTGAGGCTGTTCATCATGAAAATGCCATACATCCAAATTGCAGATTAACGGGTACTTCCTTGAATTTTTGTATCATCGCTAAATATATAAGATTAAATAGTAGCTATTTTCATGTAAAAAGTGAGAAATTTGAATGATTTCCAGACCGATCAGTTATTCGGGCTTTAAGGCTTTGCAGACACCCTGTCATTTTTTGTAAATGTTTTAGTAGGATAGTACTGTTATTTCTTATTCGTTATTGTTCATCATATACCTGACGGCTTTTCTTGATCATTTTCATTTTCCCGTTCATTGCTATCAGTAGCACTGAAATTGGCCATTTACACAACGACTTCTACCAGACATTTGGAAATGATTTAATATTTATCGTACGATAGCGATTCTATCAACACTGTCATTCTTGCACCATAGCTTCTTCAAGATTAGTCAATAAATATATTGCAGTGTCTGATTTCCATACTTGGAATTCGTTTTTCAAATGGTTGCATAGCAGGAAATAATTAATACATACTTGGTCTCAAGATGATTGAATAGTCACCTCTCAACTTTTGAAGGCCACGCATCGTCACTTTCTCTTCATTTTCCTGTCTTCCAGCAAGTATCACGATCTTATAGTGCCACTGCACAATCTCAAAAGGGCCCCTTCGCAGTCTCAAAAGGGACACTGCACAATGTCAGGAGGGCCATTCACAATATAAAAAGGGCTCCTTCAAAATCTTAAAGGGCCCCTCACGGCCTTCATCGCTATCAGTAGCACTGAAATTGGCCATTTACACAACGACGTCTATCAGACATTTGCACATGATTTAATATTTATCATACGATAGCGATTCTATCAACACTGTCATTCTATAGCACCATAGCTTCTTCGAGATTAGCCAGCAAATATACTTCAGTGTCTAATTTCCATACTTGGAATTCGTTTTTCAAATGGTTGCATGGCAAGAAAAAATATGTACTTGGAAGTTTCATTAAATTAGTCTCAAGATGATTGAATAGTCACCTGTTAACTTTTGAAGGCCACGCATCATCACTCTCTCTTCATTTTCCTTGTCTTCCAGCAAGTATGCCTCGGGATTATGCTGTCTTAGTGTCAGCAAGGAGAGATAGGAATTGGCCACTTGACTTTGAAGCTCTGACGATAGTCGGACCGCCTCTTCGAAAGCAGCTTCCTCCTGTCGTCGAAGTTCATCGATTTTCCTCTTCATTTCCTCCTTCGCCCGCATCTTGGCCACATGCCAGACCGAGCTCATGCTTTCCAGCTCCTTCTTGGCCTGACTGGAATACCGGATATCTTCAGACACTTGATTATCACGAGCTAGAGCTGTTTTCGACAACATCCATACCTTGGCCGATGTGGAGGACATCGCCTTTTGAAGACCATCGTCACTATTCATCTGTAAATATCAGACAAGAACAAAAGGAGTCATATAACGATGGAAATGAGTCATTTACGGTCATCAAGTGCAATGTTTCATCTGATTCAAGCCCGACAGACTTTACATGATAACAAACGGAAATTCGCGGTGAACACGACCTCTTCACGAACGGCATGAGACCATGGAGGCCGAAGAGAAGAGCGGACTTCCACAAGAGAGGCCAAAAAGCAGGAGTAAGGCAGAAAATGACACCGCTCAAGTAGGAATATGGGAAGAACAAAAATATACAATATGAGACGCATTCGCAATTAGCATTTAATAATTCTTATCAGTAATAATGCAATACGTCAGTGGATGATGATTCGTGATAATTCGAAAATTAAGCAATCAATTGGTCGATAGGTGAACTATTATTATTCTTATTGTTCAGAATGGAGATTTTATGAAAAAGGTAACGTCAAAGCCAATGTACTTGAAAATATGACATTGGTATTACAGAGTAATCAATGTGTTCAAGGCAGAACAAAGTATTCGGATTCTCACGATGAAAGTTTATTGGTCGTTAAAAAAGAGACAGGGCCAGCGCCTGCTTACATCGACCGATAGAAGGCACTGGACACCGAAGGCTCTTTCAGTGGAATCACAAAATGCATAGGAATTAAGACCAAACGCAAAATCACTCAATTTTTGCGATTCTTGGCTGTAGAAGTTATTCACTGATGTTACAAGGAGAGGAAACGTGGTGACAGCAAAATGAACATCCATGCTTTCCAAGTTAAGAACAATTCGTTGGCTGTGCTCTAGAAGCTGTGATTTTAGTGAGCTGGACCAGTGGTGATAAAAAATTATTTAAGCAATTAAAATTACATGTATTCGATGGGAGAAAACAATTAGTTGCAATTATTTATCTATTTATCATCACCGTTTGAAAAGAATAATTCTTGATTTCGAAATTTCACTGTTATTCGACTTCAGCGAATTAGGCTGCATGACCTACAAGTCGCATAATAGCTTATTTTCAATTTGGAGAATTATTTGAGTATTACATGAAATACATTGTATTTGACTACATTCTTAATTGGACGTGAATAGTTGATGCCTCATAACTATAGTGAAAATAAAATAATTGAAATAAATGATTAGATAACAACGCGCCTAGATGGCAGAACATAAAGAAGAGTTTTAAATGTCAACATAAAAATGTTGTAATGCAGAAATACTTAATACGTTATGCAACAAGTAGCTCCTAATAAGAATCCTGAAAAATCAGTTTGTGTCTATGTTTGGCAAGCTTAGAATCAAAATAAATCACTGTCGGATGCTTCTTCCTACGATGGTGAGTGGTGATGCAATTTCAAATTAATCCGTCAATTTAATGCCTTACACATTACAACGTGAATCAATCAATCAATTGCAATAATTGGATGACACCAATCAATCAATTGTAATAATTGGATGACACCAATCAATTAATTGTAATAATTGGATGACACCAATCAATTTATTGCAATTATTCGATGACACCAATCAATTGTAATAATTGGATGACACCAATCAATTGTAATAATTGGATGACACCAATCAATTTATTGCAATAATTCGATGACACCAATCAATTTATTGCAATTATTCGATGACACCAATCAATTTATTGCAATAATTCGATGACACCAATCAATTTATTGCAATTATTCGATGACACCAATCAATTTATTGCAATTATTCGATGACACCAATCAATTGTAATAATTGGATGACACCAATCAATTAATTGCAATTATTCGATGAGACCATTCAATTAACTGCAATAATTCTATCACATCAATCAATTAATTTCATCCTCTGATAGCAGCAATCAATTCAGTACGACTAACTAACTGAAATCAATTTTTGATGACCCCTGAGGTGGATACTCCCGTGTCTGTTGAGGATAAGAGATTACTCGTCTCATAATGAGGGCTAGGGATAATTTGAGTGAATGATCATCATGTCCAGTCCTTCCTCTAAACATGAGCTGATCACGGATGTATAGGCGGTACTTGTACATAGCGCGATAGATACATTGCCGTGATAGACGCACAAAAGAAGAAATTGGCACTTTGGACGGCGGACAGTACTATAAATATCTGCAATCTGCCCTAGAGATCATCATTAACATATCACAAGTCTCATGGATGATCATCATTCAGATTTATCATCGATGCTCTCAGCATTCGACTTCCAGTCACTATAAGCTACCTCCATGAATAGAAATACCACCAGAAAATTCTATTGAGTTAAGAATGAGACCCTCGACAACGAATGCATTGTTGTGTATGACAACAGTGAAGCGAAAACAACAATGACACCTGAAATCTATACGTATGCAAATACAAAGCGAATGAATTCAGAACCTTGGGTTAGCTATCCTTCACGTTCAATAACAGGTATTTCAACGTCTCGATTTTATATGGGACTATTGTTGGCCGTCTGCAAATCAATGATAGAGAAGTCCTCCAGATGACAGCAGACAGTAGTTTGAGCAGCGTTCGTATAAACCGAAACACGTCTTTGCAACCTGATACAATACGTGCCTTTCACGCTTTTAACCTCGATACAATCGCACGTACAGTGCACTTGTAAGGTTACGCATGACTCAAGCATCGAGAATCCCTGGTTTACTTTGCTTATTCGAATCTGACCTATTGCATAATAGCAACACGTAAACAGATTTCTGTTCACTGATAATGGCTGTTGCAAGTTGAAAAGAGGAAATACTAACATAGGTTTCCTGTTCTCAATGCAGCCTCCTAATGAACATGCATAGAGATTTCAGTAGGGCATGGATAACATTCTAAAGGTTACCTCAATGCCCAGGCGAACTGACACTCTGCAATCTTTATGATTATCAGCCGCAGGGCAGAGCCAGGATAATCAAGCGCAGAGCAGCCTGTTGTGCAGTCCTTCAGCTTGCTCAGCCATTCTAGATATTTTAAGCTAGTTTGGGCAGGGGAAACCCAGCGTCTACGGCTACCAAGGAATTCTTGTGCTTCAATTGTTCAAGTCTGAGGACATCTCCTGAGGACATCTCTCTATTCAATGCCCAGGCGAACTGACACTCTGCAATCTTTATATACAAGGTGTTTCAAAAGTAGGCTAACAGTTGATTTTGCCCTAGGAATAGGACATAGCTTTTCAAGGCCAATTTCTACTGTTAGCCTACTTTTGAAACACCTTGTATATATATATATGTATATATAGTGTACTCGATTGGCATTAGCACACGACTACCATTTGTGGAGGCCATGCGCGGTTTTTGAAAGCCGTATATGTTTGGGTGACAGAAGTGCACGAATATACATGTAGAATGATCAAAAATTGTAGCAAAATCAATTTTATCTAATATATAATTGCATATGTATATATGCACGTATACATAGCAGCATCGGATAGTCTCACTGTACTTACAGACCGTTGTATTTCGATGAACTAAGGTTGTGACAGTCATATCACCAAAAAAGTCAATTTACCGTTTAATTACACAGAAGAAAAGATTCCATGATTTGTTATAGGCTTTTCGCTCTTCAATACTCACATGAATTGTAGAAAGTAAATTATAATTCCTTAACATTAAACCAATTAGTTGCATACAATGCTGCTGTATACATGTACATGTAGAATTTTGTTATGTAATACGACCATTTTATCATGTACACACGTGCGGCACAGCAGCCCATACGTGCACTTAAAAGTGCGGAATAAGAGAATACTAAGCCTATACTACTGCCCTTTAAAATTGGTGGCCCGCGAGCCATTCCGCTATCTGAACTTGGTTGCCCACCACTGACCTACAACTTGTATTTAAAAGATTCTTCCCAGCAGTAGATAATTAATGATCCTTAAGTCGGTAGCTGCTCGATAGAAATCCGAAAATAATACCGGAAAGATCAGAGCATTAAGTAAACAATAATGTTCCAAACATCTTAGAATGTATTCTCCTCCGATACTTTCAATGATTTAATCTATCTCCTCCTATCTTCAGCTTCACGTTGTTTCTGAAAGCCAAATTTCGCTCATGCGTATTTCTAAATGACAATGACATTCTTGATTTCGCATCATCAACGATGACTTATTTTGCTTAATACAGAATCCGCAGGCATTAACATTGTTAGTGAAGTCATGGACAGAGGGAGCGATTTTCATGTCGTCTTATTTCGCTTTATGTTTGATCGCATCAGAAAACCGGCAAATTCGAACGAATGTCTTGCTTTCAAGGTCACAGTATCACGTGGAGGAGCAGGGGAGATGTCACATGGTACAGCAGGACAACTAAATTCCCCAATAATTCCTTTCAATTGAATACAAGCTGAAAGTGAGGCAATTTGAGCTATTTTTAGAGTCAGACACAGATGTTATTTTTACAATGGAGCGAATAGCAAAGAAAGATGATGAAATCTTCAAGCGTACCACCCACGATGCGATTTTCTGGACAGAGACATCATTCACCACCGCATGGAAATACAGACACAATTGTATCAATTGTAATTGAAGTTGGTTTGATTTCCGCAATTCATGTCATTTTCCTAAGTTGAACAATGAGATATGACGAACGGTCATTGAAATTGGATGATGCACTCTTAAGAGATTAGTAGCGAAATTACGAAAAGATAACGCGATTGCTATTCTTACTAAATTAAGCCATCTTTGAGACACAGGAATCAAACATTCGAAACATGGCTTTCTCCGATCAATGCAGAGGAGGTAGGGGGCCACTACTTGAAGTGTAAAAATGAAGAGACTGCTGCAAAAATGGCGGTTGGCATTTGAAAATTCAGTTAGCCGGGAATGCTCTAATATTTCTACTGAGGATGCAGCACAGTATTCAATGATTCCATTTAAATGGGTTTTCTCTTCGGTGTAAAAAATACCGATTTTACTAAAGCGTTGTCTTCCGTGTTATCTAAAAGAAAGTTCTTGACTTTCGTAATTATCTGAAACTAGCTGATTTTGAATGCATAGAAATCTCGGTACTTATGGGTTATCTCCCCCACCCACGTTTTCAAATTTGTCTAAAAGCCATAGAAATGAATCAATCGTCACAAAACTTTAAACACACGTGAGTAAGGATATTCTCTTGCCACATACCAAATTTTGGGCAAATCGGAGAAGTACTTTTTGAATTAGGAGCGATAACCTAAAGTGCAGCGATGCCGATAGCTTGATCTGACTTGTCAGTGACCTCATCGTCTGAGTAGAAGGCACTTGAGGTCAACAAAGTCATTTCCCGAGAACTCGTGAAACGATGATGACCAGACCACATCCCTCATATTAATGTGCTTCTTAAAAAGGTGTGGAAAAGTAGTGGTCGTGGGAAGATTTCAAATAGCAGTGGATGAGACGAAGAGAGAGAGAGAGAGAACAATGCACACACGAGTAGCAATGATGCGTCGAACAAACGAAGTCAGATCAAGCTGTTGGCATCGCTACAGTTTACGCTGTCGTCTCTCATGTAAAAAGTGGTCTGATCTGCATAAAATTTAGTATGTAGGTAGAAAATGTGCTTAAGTACGCGCACCCTAAGTTGGTGACGATTGATTCATTTTTGCAGATTTTAGACAAAGTTGAAAACCTGGGGGGAGATAACCCATAAGTTCCGAAATCTCTTTCATAAACATTCGGAGATATCCCTGATTGTGCAAGTCTATGCACGCCATTCCATCTAACCTCGTCAATTTTGCTTCATCATCGTCAAATAGATGTTGTTATTTCACTCTCGATGACTTTGGAGGTCATAGAAATGATTGAAATGAGTTTAAAATGCATTATTGCTCGGCATTGGAGGTTATATAATGCACCATTATACGCCCGCCAACTTCGCATAGAATTCTCACCATACCAGATAGCCATGAACCGTCGTCCGTCACTCCAGCCTGAGAATCCATTGATGAATGAATCGATAAACTGATATTTCAAATCATTTTTAGATAGAAATCTGAATTTCAAATCTATTCATATTTGCAAGCATTCACAGACTTTCAAACTTTTCACGAATTAAAATGCACTGAGAGAGCAAACTTTCATAGACTTCAATAAAAGTCAATCAAAGATTTCTTTATCCCTCCATTATCTGTGACTAACAGCAATCAAGAATTGCAATATTCATAGACTTCTCAAGAGTTACATGCAATAGCATTATATCATAGATTTTGCGGGCAGAAATATCAGACAGTCTCGGCTGCTAACGCAACCTCGTCTATGTCTGATATTACTACCCAAAAATCCATGATATAATGCTACATTCTATGGATACGGTTAAGGGTATCATAGAAATTTGCAACTTAGAAGCATCTTGGGATTCTAGCTGAATTCTATAACCCGGTACTGATGGGTTATCTCCCCTCCAAGATTTCAAATTTGTCTGAAATCTGCAAAAATGAATCAATCGTCACTAAACTTCAGGCAGACGTACTGAAGGACTACCCACATACAAAAATTTATGCAAATCGGATACGAGCTTTTCGCATTAGAGACGATAACTTGAAGTGTAGCGAATTTAACAGCTTCATCTGACTTCATGTGTTCGATGCATCATTGTTACTCATCTGTGCATTGTTCTATCTCCCTCTTCGTCTCATCCGCTGCTATTTGAAATCTTCCAGCAACCACTACCTTGCGACATCCTTTTTAAGATAAAAATGTTAGTTTAAGGGATATGGCCTGGTCATCATCACTTCAGGAGTTGTCGGGAAATGACTTTGTTGACCTTAAGTGCTTCCTGATCAGACGATGAGGTCAGAAGAAGTCAGATCAAGCTGCAGACATCGCTGCACTTCAAGTTATCGCTCCTAATTCAAAAACCACCTATCCAATTCGCACAAATTTTGCTATGTAGGTAGAAAACATCCTCACTTACATGTACTGGAAATTTTGTAAAGATTGATTCATTTCTACGGATTTTGAACAAATTTGAATACGTGGGGGGAGATAACCCACTAAGTAACTAAACCTCTACATCTGCATTTCCAGTTGCGTGAATTAACTGTCACACTTCTATGAAATGGAAGACCGAAATAACTGGTGCAAAATGTTTTACGGATGTATCTAGGTATGCTTGAGAGGTGGTTCGATCGCGATGTCACTCATTTTTCATCATGAAATACGAATAGTAATTGTTATCTGCAGTTCATCGTGCCTATGCATCACACACGTACAAAGTCCACGATAGCTATCTCTAGGTTATCAGTAAAAATTCATTCCTTACTGGCACACCGCTGTCTCCATTCAACCCTTCATCAATACTCACCCCATATAACCCGTTCGGGCAAGCAACAATTGTTCCGCTATTATAAAAGGCCATAACAAAGGTGTGACACAGAAAGCATTCCCGAATTTTCCAACGCTCGCACTGATGTGTAAGGACCAATTTTGGAAGATACTGAAAAGAAATTTGGATGTAAGGAAGAAAATTATTCGATAGCATGTAATATGGCATACACTATATTTGATGTTTGGTTGAGCATGGTGTATATTAAACATGTACTGTAAACTTAATTTCAGGGGGGTCCATATTCACTGCATCTATGTAAATAGAATAATTGCAGCCATGCCCGAGTCAATTTCAGATTTGCAGTTAGTAAGTTAGTGAAATCTCGACGGGCATTCATTAAATATCACTTTTTTGCCAGTAGTGTCTTTAAAGTGTTATTTAATGAATGCACGTCGAAATTTCACTAACTTGCTAATTGTTAGTCTCACTCCATCTAATTTAAAGAATCACTTATCCATAGTCTGAAAGAACACTAACGAAAATATTCAAATGGTATACCACGAGATAGGTTTTCTCCAAGTGATAAGATCATTATGAAGGCAAGCAAATGCCACGCACCAGGGTTGGAACCGGAACCGGCTGACCAGCACGGTCGACCGTTTGGGTTGGGTTAGGTTGGATCGTGTCGATGCAAGTCGATCAGTCGACCTGCCCCGGTCGAAAACCGCTCAGTCAATCAATCGATCGGCAGCAATTACTGAGATGGATCGATCAGACAAGAATTGTGATGTACTGTATACACAATTTATCTATGACTTACTGAACTTATTCAAAATGTCCTAGATAGATGATCCGTGGCAGATTTTAAAGTAAAGATTGCTTAAAAATATTACCTACGAAATATTTTTTGTTATCAATACCAAAATGTTTCGTGATCTTGTCTACTCACATGCTTACACATTTCAAAATTCGTGTGTGATGAACCTAAGCTAACTTAGACTAATTAAAGGTTGCTAGTCACTAAGCCTACTAATCCATTAAGATTGAAGCTATTCATGTGCAGACAAAAGCTCATCGGTATCATACAGAAAGATGCATAGTATGCGCTAACCCATTAAGACTGATCCGCACCCTGGCTAATTAAATGATAATCCACTGACACAGAAGTCAACAATTAACACAATAACAACTATTTTGTGAAATTTCATGAGAAAAAGACGTAGCTTGCGGTCAATGTAAAATTTGTTCACCACAATCCGTTATTCATTGCTTCTTTCAGAACGACTAACGTCTCAATGGGCCTTATTCACTCATGAAAGAAACACATATGAGATAACACTCGTTACTTAATAAACAATTTATAAAAGATACCTGTGCTCATCTATTTTATTGTAATAAACAATGTTTAAAATCAAATAATACTTTAAACCCAATTTAATTCTAAAAGATAACCAAATGTCAAGATGAGTATATTCAATTAATAGAATAGGTAGCGCATACTCCTTTAGGAAAAAATTCTGAAAAACTTATTGACATCAAAAAATTTCAATAAGTCGAAGCCAAGGACCTTCAAATTACAAACCGAATAACCCTTTGTCCCATCTGTTTGAATGACAACGTGTAAATTAGTAAAAGACGATCATAAGCATCAGGTTGGGTTAGGCCAAGTCAGCCGGCCGGTTGGGTTGACTTCGTCTTGCCGGTTATCGGTTGGGTTGAATCAGAAAATTCCTGACCTGTTCCAGCCCTGCCACGCACTCCTTTTTGTGATAATTTCCCAAGCATAAGCTCACCGCCTATAATTCCAGTGATGTGGTCTCGCAACACAAACCGCTGGGCAAGCTGGATTCTAAACTGTCCTTTGGCTAAAATGGAATGAAGTGCTGCGATATTGCTTAATTGCTACGTGAGGTCTTACATGATCGGTTGTAGATTCAGAAGAAATTTCATCAAACAAATCAATTTTCAATGGGGGTGTGCTCTGAATCGTTTGTTCTATCGCAGAGATGAAGCACTGAACTTCGACGTGATTCTTCGTTTTTTGTCAAATTTGGAAAGAATTCGCTAGAGGCTGTCAAAATGAAGAATTAACGTCTTAATCTCCATACTAAGGGCTTGACCACCGTACCAAAAGATCGCTAGTCCAAACACTTAACCACTGACTGTGTCAAGGAGACCATCAAAAATTTGTTCAAAGGAATTTCTTCTTCTTGGTTCTTCTGTCAACAATAGGAGCTTCCATACTACTGATAACAGCTTCAAAATGGGACCGAAGACTTCACTGGTTCATCTTAAATCAAGCGACTCGCCAAACTAAGGCAATGGTAAATTCTGCTTCACGGTCAGTGATGAAAAAAGTCATTACTTGGAACGGCACAATATAGCTCTGACAAGTTCCACACGACTTTAGTCTCATTAGCAGTTGAGTTATGGACATAGAGATAGATTAATTTGCGTCTGGGCTAGTCTATACCTTTTCCACATTAAATTGAGAACAGTCCAGATTGATTTGAGAGCAGCCAAAATTGAAATGGGAATAGTCCAGATTGAAATGAGAATAGTCAAAATTGAAATGAGAATTGTCTATAGCAAATCTTTGGAAATAGAATTTTTTATTTGTTATTCAAATGGGTGAGATATCTATGAAATATAGGGTAAGCTGCTTATTATCATTAGATGATACAGTACAGTCCATCAGTTGATTCGCCGTCAGGTACGTCTATTTAATGTTTATTATTTTTACGTATTACTATATACGGGTAATTCTCCAAACGACAAAGTCGTTTTAGTTAAAAGAATGAAGCATCATAGGCAAGCAACGCATAAACACCTTCTGTCGATATACTTCAGTACATGTACATCATCACGGTGGGTTTAAAACTTTTTTACCCTCGAGAAATTTTCCATGTTAAATTCTTGCGCAATTATGATCTACAGTGGCTACTGATTGCATCGACACCAATTTTAAAAAAATCGACAGCTGTCTCGCTGATTTACAGGCAAAAAACGCTTATCATACTACTTACAAAATTGATGATGTATTATTGATGAAGACGACATTTGTCCATGATTAATTTTTAGATAACAATCATCTACACAGGTTACTGATTGCATCGACACCAATTTTAAAAAATTGACAGCTGTCCAACTGATTTACAGGCCAAAACGCTTATCATACTACTTATAAAATTGATGATGCAATATTGAAGAGAACAGCAGTTGTCCAATATAATTTTGAGCTGGAATGCATTTCTTGGCTTCTGCAAATAGTATCTACTGTTTGACAATTGTGTCCTACAGTTGTCTTTGATGTGTTTTAATAAGACTACCTAAGAAGTAATCAATTTTCTAATATTTTCTCACTTCATCCGTCTTCCTGAGTATTCAGATGAAAGTCATCAGCAACATCTGGATTATTAGTTTCAGATATCTATCTTAATTAATCGTTTGGCTTCGTATCACGGTTGCTGTCGGCAAGGTGTGCCAGCAGTCCTAAATTGAATTGTATCATTCTATCACGCATTTCTGTCAAATCAAGACAAGATATCTATCAGATCAAAGATGTCTATGGAATCAGTTGCACTAATAGAAATATGTTTGAATGCCTTCATCAAAGATAGATAGCTATTGATGTCATTATTCATCTGTGACTCATTCGTTACATTATTCACACATTTGAGGCGCGTTATTGCGTGCGAGTTTGCAGCCATGTTTCACTTCACTGCTTGATCATGCATAACAAGACAAGGACTCACGAAGAATCTCGCAATCATGTATGCCTCTTATGCTTTGGCAAGTCTAAAGAAATGAGACGCATAACAGCTTCAAATCAACGAATAATCGATCAGTTCTTCATAAATGGTTTCGATCCTGACGATCACAGACTGCCTACAGCGTTGTACTCCACTTGTCGTTTAGTGGTTGCAGATTACAGACGTGGAGATTTTTCAAGGAAAATTGAACTATATGATTACACTTCACTGTCGGAAGTGCGCCGCCTTCGATCAAAATCTCAAAGGTCATTGTGACTGCAGAATTTGCGAAGTTGCGTCGTTTTCTTCAAAAGCTCTGTCTTCAACAGCAACTGTCATCGTCAAACGTAAAAGAGGGCGTCCTCAAGTTGCACAGTGTGATCCAGAATCTGAAAGTTTGTCTCCTAAACCTGATGCAATCAAACTTTGCAGCAAGTGTCTTTCAACTCTACGTCGTGGACGAGAACATGTGTGCAATGATAGACAGAGGCATGAGAACCTTTGTTCTTTAATTAAGTCTGGACCACCAAAAAGTGCGGAGAAGTTAGCTTCCAGTGTCATCAAGGAAGCTTTTAACGAGCAAGATGAATCACCGACTACATCTGCGATGAATTTATCAACAGTAACTGGTCGTCCACTACAAATCAAAGTCGTGAACAGTCAAAGGTCTCCCAAAGCTCCTCTCTTTCAAGCGAGAGATATATCGAACATTCAAAATAATCTGTCATCATCAACCAATCAGACTTTGAAATTAGTATCTCACCTGCGTGTTTCGACTGGCAATCGAAAGATAGCCGATGTTGGCTTGAAACAGCATCTATCGGAAATTAATCATTCTTTGGATAATGTTTTTGATGTGCTGGATATCGAATACCACTCCAATGATTCTAATTCTACTTCATCAAGACCGACGGTATTTTGTTCAAATATATCTGAACTCATTTCATTTATTGAAAATCGCCGACAGTATGATTCCTGTCCAAATATCAAAATTGGTGTAGATACTGGAGGAGGCTTCATCAAAGAAAGTCTCACTCTTTCTGAGAACCACAAGGTAAACAGCGGAAACGAGCGGGTCAACTATAAAGATCATCTCAGCCTCTCTAGGTTTAAAGACACTAGTGTCAAGCGAATCTTTCTCATTGCCATTGCTCCAAATGTCCAAGAGAATTTTATAAATGTCCTTCGCATTTGGATTCTTCTGAAATTGAAGAAGACTGTAATTCCAAATGTTACCTCCGCTCTCGATCTAAAGATGATCAACATTATGTTGGGACTAAATGCCCATTCTTCTTGCCATCCTTGTGCATGGTGCGACGTTGAGAAAGGTAAACTTTCTTGTAGGGGACAATTGAGAACTCTGAGAACCATTTCAGAAAGTTTCTGGAGCTGGCATCGCGAGGGTGCTGATCCGAAACTAGCAAGGAATTATTCTAACTGTGTTCATTTGCCGATAATGAAGGATCACGACGAAAATGCGATAGTCAATTTCATACCTCCCCCAGAGCTTCATCTCATGATGGGTGCTGTAAATTCGATTTATGACCACATGTTGAAAGAATGGTCCGAGGCTACTAAATGGCCCGATTCCTGTCATCTGATTAGGTCAACTATTCGTGGTGGCACATTTGACGGCAACTCATGTCGAAAACTTCTTAAGAATGTTGATTTGCTTCGTCTAATATGCCCAGTTCATATTTTGAAGTATGTTCAAGTGTTGTCTGACTTGCGAAAGGTTGTCGACAGCTGCTTTGGTAGCCGACTGAATCCAGAGTATGTTCAAAACATACACAATTTTCAAACAAGCTACTTGAGTCTTGAAAAACCTGTAACTCCAAAAATACATGCTATCATATTTCATGTGATTGATTTTTGTGAGAGAAAATGTCTTCCACTAGGACCCTATTTCGAGCAGGCATCTGAGTCCCTACATTCTAATTTCAAACCATTTTGGTTGAAATACCAGGTGCTTCTCAATCATCCCTCATTTTCTCAAAGACTTCTCCAAGCAGTGCGTGAATATAATAGTCGACATATTTGAGTTATCTGCGGAAAAAATGACAATTAATTCATTCTAACTTGTTTTGTTTTGCATGTTGCAGTTGCGTTACAATACGGAAATTGAGCGCGAATTTTGTATTTTTGTGCTTGTGTTTTTACTACCAATAGATCAATCGTGCCATGATGTCTTTTATGAAGTTTTGAAAAAAGTTGGATTCTATGTCGGCTCACTTATAACACCTAGTGCATGAAGTGATTACAAATAAGACCGCTGTGCACCGGTGACAACTCTAGAACGTAGTTGCTGGTCAGTAGACATTATTTTCAGTAATCAAGAAATGCATTCCAGCTCAAAAATATATTGGAGAACTGCTGTTCTCTTCAATATTGCATCATCAATTTTATAAGTAGTATGATAAGCGTTTTGGCCTGTAAATCAGTTGGACAGCTGTCGATTTTTTTAAAAATTGGTGTCGATGCAATCAGTAACCAGTGTAGATGATTGTTATCTAAAAATTAATCATGGACAAATGTCGTCTTCATCAATAATGCATCATCAATTTTGTAAGTAGTATGATAAGCGTTTTTTGCCTGTAAATCAGCGAGACAGCTGTCGATTTTTTTAAAATTGGTGTCGATGCAATCAGTAACCACTGTAGATCATAATTGCGCAAGAATTTAACATGGAAAATTTCTCGAGGGTAAAAAAGTTTTAAACCCACCGTGTCATGCTTTGAAATTAAGATAATGAGTTTCATAAACGCACTCATGATAAAAACTATGAACTACAGTCATTATCATCATCCAGATATCTTCCTCTCCGTCTTGGCCTGTCTTATGTATGATTTTAGTAAGGATAAACTGTCAAAGGTAGGGAAAAATCACTAAAAAATTCTCATTTTAATTTTGACTGTTCTCATTTTGATAATGACAATTACCATTTTGATAATGACAATTACCATTTTGATATTGACAATTCACATTTCAATTTTGGCTGTTCTCAATTCAATCTGGACTCTTCTAAATTTAATGTTGAAAAGGTATAGAGCGGACATAATCCTATCCCAGCTATTGCATGCAATGATAGAAAGCGATACAAACAGACAGAAATTCGTCTCTCCATGGTTTGTGTGATTGGCCAAGCACGCGCATTGCAGAAGCAGCTAGTATCAGCGAACACACGAACCTCAACAGTCGGATTACAGACAGGCCTATCAAGTGATATCAAGGCCTATCTTTGACTCAACTTTCTGCCGTGATAAATTCATCAAACGGAAATATTCTTCACACCGTTCGACTCTTCACGATCTAAATTTACCGACCGTGTCCGCTTTATGTGGTGTCAATCTTCTGGCTCGTCAGAATTCAGGCTTGAATTTGGATTACATTCAATGGATTGATCTTCTTGCCCCTCGTGACTAGTTCAGGCCGTGACCATCACTGCTGATTAATATCATCTCTAGCCCGCAGACAAGACAATTTATCTCTGTGGCTGTGGACAATTATATATCATACCGGTCGCACGTTCTCACGTCCGCATGCAGATGCGCTTGAGGTATCCAGAGGTCCTGATTGACGAAGATAGTGATCTGAAATGCTTTTTCTGATCCACCTCTTCCAGGGAAGCTAAGAGCAAGGAGCTCAATGATAACGTGGATTGTTTCACAGCTTCATGAAAATCTGTTGATTTTTCGTGGCCGAAAATAATCGATGTACATAATCCTACATGCTCATTATGATCATTATTTTATGAATTAGATCTCTCCCCTATTGACTAAGAATCTGAAAGCGTGTCTCAGCTGGACATTGATAATATGGAGGGAAAATCAGAATTGATGCACGCTGAAGATTACCCTCAATAGCCGAAATGATGTATAGATTTTTTGTTATTATTTGGCATACTATTACTAAACTTCACATCAGTTCCTTGGCACACCCAATTTTCAATTTGACCAACAATCTTTGTTCCAAAAATCTCGGATGAATATCCAATTACTATCGTCGTAAACAACCATTAAATAATTCGCAAAGCTGACAGCAAGAATCGTTTTTTGAAGTTGCCTTTTGAAGTATGGTGAAAGGCTTAAAAAACCTTCAGAAAGGATAAGCGACATTATTTCTGCATGCTTCTTGACGATGAAAACTTTTAGGCCTGATTTAGATGTCTGATTTTATTTAGTAGTAACTGGAAAGTGTATTTGCACTGGGAAAATGCTTCAATATTTCCCCAACATTAACGAGCTACTTCAGGATTACAATTATTTTTTGATCCCAAAAAAATGGATGAATACTTGATGGTATTGACTGTCCAATAAATTTGAAAATCATTAACTACTTGCTAACCTGAGTTACCCTATAATTTCAAATTTCTGAACTTTACTTATCATTTAAATGCAAGATTAACGATAGCAAATGTCAACACCAAATCTGGTGAGTTTTTCTTTCTCTTAGCTGAAGATCTATGCACTAACTGATGAGTAGGCGCAACAAATCATTTTCATTTTGTCACTACCTGATCCAATTTATTGATTCATGTTTTTTAACAATGAAATTTAAGTTCTATCGTAACACCGATGGAGCGGTCAGTTACCTATACTTTTGGCTGGTTTAATTAGCTACAACGTCGATAATTATTAGGACATTATTTAAAAATACATCGTTGCTACCTACAAGCATGCTGAAATTTACACATTTACTTGAAAATCTTATATAAATTACATAATGTATAGTTACAGAACTAGAAAAAATAGACATGCTTAAAATGTAAATAGCTTTGAAAAATTTATTTACTATTCTCTATATTCGAAATTCGAGCGATTCTGAAACCTGTCTGATAAACAGAACGCTATACAACAACCCGGACAGCTTTGATAGAACAGTATTTGCACTCACCGCATAGAAATTGAAAGCTCCAGGTTTTACATCGAATTCGCTGCGTACTTTCCGTGAGTCGATATCATCTTCATCTATGTCGAGGTCTTTGTGTGAATTAATCGATATGAAGTGAAGAAGCATTTGGAAGAATTTGTGGTTGCCTTTTGGTGGGCAATCTGCAAGAATTAATGACAGTAACGAGTAAACAAACCTATGGCACTTTAAAAGAGCATGAAATCCAATTTTTTATTGCGCTTTCTAGCTGAAAGCTTAATTTTCCAAGCCGCAACCACTTGACTGTCTTTCACTGGCTCCTCATTTCTGCCAACTTTTATAAGCTTCAGCATTATTTTCATCAAAAGCAAAAGCTCGATTCAACACTCAACCAGAAATCCACATCGATGGGGTTACAAGTCTATCATCGCCAGTCCTGTGTCTTAAGCCTCAAATATCTTAAGAAGCTAGTGTTATTTTTTTTGGACACACTTGTAGAAATGTTAATTCGTAAAGCACGCATAGACTACATGCCAGTAGACATAATATACAAAGCTGATCATAAAAACGGACCACCTAGATTTTCTTGAAATTCTATCCATTCTCATGCCTTTCAATCGTGTCACACAACAACATGTCATACATCATTCGAGATCTTGCATTCTCACCTATAAAATGAGCTATGATAGATATGTATCCGTTCTTCTATTCGCTGAGCAGTGCTCAAAATATGAAAACCGCACAATTTACAAATCGCAATTTTTCAAAAAGAAAACATGTGAGTATGATAATGAATCAGGCACAGAGAGAACGAGCATTTTCTGAGCTCTCTTTTAACATACTGGTCATCAAAATCGGTGAACTAACAAAAAATTAGTGATATTGTTCAGTTATCACAAAATCATGACCTTTTTGTTTGAAAATGTTATGCTCCCACTTTTTCATCAAAAATGTTAGTGTTTGGCATCCTCAGAATCCTTACATTGTGAGGAATTCGAATATATATATATGTTATATTCATATATAAGTTCAATACTTCTTTTTTCAAACTTCTTGAATATTCTTTCTCATTTCCACAAAAGTAAACAAACGCCAGCTAAGGTGAACGAAGGTTCAAAACAGGACAATTAGCGCACGCATGTCTTTGTTCTCTCATAGTCTCATAGTAGCTGCCGATTGTTTACCTTCATTGTTTGTGTACTTTTGCGGAAATGAGAAAAAATACTGAAGAAGTTTTGGAAAAGAACTATTGTTTTTATATGAATTCAACATATAAATTCGAATTCCTTACAATGTAAGGATTCTGAAGATACCAAGCACTAGCATTATTGATGAAAAATTGGGAGCAAAAAGGTCATGATTTTGTGATAACTTCAAGATATCACTAATTTTTTATTAGTTCACGGATTTTGATGACCAGCATGTCAAAAGAGAGCTAAGAAAATGCTCTTTCTCCCCGTGCCTGATTCATTATCATACTCACATGTCTTCTTACTGAAACATTGCGATTTGTAAATTAGCGATTTTCATATGTAATTGACCAGACGACGGGAGATCCGTTCCAAACGCTATTGTAAGATCGACCAACGAAGGCGCTGGACGCCGAAGATCAGTCTGTTTAAGCTTTTTACTTTTGGAATATTACTTCGACCTAAAACTACTCGGGGAGTTTTTGCTGCTATCGTTTCCGTAAAAAAAAAAAGATTTTCATATGCTTGACGGATACAAGCAGCAACGGATACAAGTACATCATAGCTTGTTTTTAAGCTGAGAATACTAGCTTAGAATAATGTATATCACGTCTTTGTGCGACACGATTGGAAGACATGAGAATCGATTGAATTTGCCGAAAAATAGATGGTCCGTTTTTATGATCAGCTCTGTAGAAAGCATCTTTCACAGAATATCTTATTCGCTGTCTTCATCATGCAATTTTTTCAATGAATGAGTAAAGTGTATCAAATGACTGCACTGAATCATAATTTGAAAATGAGGAGTTTTCTTCAGGACTGTCACGCCGAATCTTCTAATGACAAGATGCAAAATAGCCTGAGTGGAAGACCGGTTTCGCTTCTATTGTGAAGTACACAAGCTGTATCACTTCCACTATTTCAGATGAGAAATTACACCCAACTGAATACTTTTACAGAAAGTCACACAAATTAATGATCGCCTCTCAATAGCGATCGAAGATTTCGGTGCGTTGTATAGGACGCTGCTGCCTTGGCATTTGATATCAGAGATTGGAAGAGACGAAACAGTCTTTGACTACACTGTCCATGTGGAAGCACTAAGCTTGCTGCTTTGTTCAACAGGATGTTCATACCATGTGGTTGAAGACGGTTCAGTCTTTTCATCCAGGAATTCTCTTTCAGTAGCCTCCGTTCCTTATTGTTACAAGAAAAAAATATAGAAAATATACTCAATTCAAACTTCATCCTGTCGCAACTTGGTTATTAATAGCTAAAAATGTTAATCATGAGTTTATATCACAAACGATTTGCGCAAAACAGTATCCTTGATGTTGTCATTCTTCTGGTTGACGGTTGCATCAGAACAGATGCATCCCTCTAACTATAGCTCAAAAATGTGTCTATTCGTGCATAAGAACAAATGAGGTGTACAGACTAATGCCCGTAGAAGTAGAAGATCATTATATTTCTATGCTAATGCCTGCTGAACATGTACACTAGCTGCAGTTGCAGTTCGTCGTCCGTAGTTAGCAATTCGAAGTCTGCGAATTGCGTCGTTGATAAAGGCGGTCGCAACTTAGTTGCTAATTTCGTTTTGTTCATAAATTATGACGTGAAACGTTGCTTAACCCAATAACTGTCTATCATTTACAACTTGGAAAGTACAACTTTAAACGACGCAGTTAGACTCCGTATCAACTCCGATCTAATCAATTGACTACTTTATTGAAAACCGGATGATTGGATTGGCATGAAACCTAAAAGCAGGAAAAAACATAACATTTGTCATTAATCAGCCATGATTCATCACTACGGAAGATCAAGGGAATCCATGCTTCACTAGGTAATCCCTAATCCTTGGGTAACCCTGGTTCACATATAACGGCGCGGATTCTTCAATGATCCACAAGTTGCTGACATTCATATCCAGGTCTCTTTGAACTATGAACATACACCAAGCTGCGTACGAATTGAATCAACGATGCCGTTCGGAAATGTCCAGCTGCGACTTGCGGATGAATACCTCCGAACTGCAGCGAATGCACATCAAACATAAGAATTGCGAACTGACGTAGATCATGCGTGCTGCTAATACTTGTAATTAACAACAATGAAATTAAATAAACGATAGATCAAATTGCCATGCAAAAGATGTGCGGCTGGTAGGATTCGAACCTACGACCAAGGTTAACTAGACCTGTGCTCTAACCAACTGAGCTACGAGTCACTTACGCGACCCTGTCAATTGGCAGGATCAAACCCTCACCACCACACATCAGTTGTCAAGGCAACAATAATCAATGAATAAATAACACGTCACAATTGTGACCGCCGACATTAAGGCAAGTAGCGGGGATCGACTGTCCACCAAAGCATCTTAAACCATGTCGTGAATGCAATTAACAACAATGAAATTAAATAAACGATAGATCAAATTGCCATGCAAAAGATGTGCGGCTGGTAGGATTCGAACCTACGACCAAGGTTAACTAGACCTGTGCTCTAACCAAAGACAAATCCCTCTAATTTTACAAGCAGCATGGAGTCAACTTCGATAACCAGGTAAAAGATGCACCCGTAGGTGCTGAGTAGGACCCAGAATAGCAACAATCTAACCCGATCCACTCCTCACCAGCCTTGTAGGCCCTGATGTGTTACAATGGATGCAGACATACATGGACACTCCACTAAGTCGACAAGGGACATAGCTGCTCTTATGGGAAGGTCCCTATCAAGCTCTTTAACCAAGGTGTTTCCTCCTGTCTCCCGCTGACTTCCAAGGAAAATAACCCTGTCAGCAATTCTCCACATTATCAGGGACGTGTTCACTAGCGCTGACTGTGGCGTCTCAGGGACACACTGCGAGTTACAGGGATGTCTCCCCCAGTAATAGGGGCAGACAAAGGTTTCACAATTTTAAAAGCGGCATAGAGTCAAATGCGATCATTTGACCTATTGACAAATCACAATGTAAAACAACAATTCATTGTTCCATATAATTTCAATTATTCCACCGGGCTTTCGTCGACATTCATTTTTCATTTAAGATTTGTGCAATCTTTCAGGTAGCATTTTTACTTTGCAATGCAATCGTCTTAAATCTTAACTTCAATTTCGTTCATGAATTATTTTCAAATGATCTAAGTCAAGGACAATATATTGTCCAGTGAAGAGTCCACAGAATGCAAGTTTGCATAATCAGTTGTGCGTAATCCTTATTCCTTATATAATTACACATCCCCATTATCTATATTGCTTTCATACAAAAAGAATTCCCTGTACAATGGAAGTTTTCAAAATTCGCAGGCTACATGAATATCATAGATAATCGTGTACTCGCAATAGTTCTGAGATCTGTAAATGTACATGTACATGAATGTCACATGAATAGGCCTACTTTATGTAAAATGAGGCATGTATATTGTAGGTATGTATGTGGAGGTATGTCAACGTGAAACTGCGGCCAGTGATTGATATCTATGCTAACTGCTTCTCGATCGAGTCTTTTTCATAAACGAAGATTAGCATTATCATGTTCAATTGATGCATGATGCGACAGCAACAGCTTCTGGTTGGCGATATTAGCGAAGTAAAAATGGGTGTGTGTTTTCTCTTATGTCTTTCTCTAGTTAAAAAAAATCTTCTCTAGTAAAGAAGAAGTGACTGTGGTTGACCCTGTCGATGAAATGAGCCATCACCGAAGAAGTATTGCAAACAGAAACTTGGAAGTAGGCGATCATGATTGCGTAGAGTAGTTGTTAGTCACAGCCATGGTCACACTATCTGATGAAATGGGGAACCTGTACCTTGGATTTCATATTTCCTGAACTATTGGCATACTTAATTACTTTATCAGCAAGTAATCTAGAGGCGCTTCTATATTAACCTCACGGCCCACAACATATTAACCTCACGGGCTGGATTTGGCCTGCGGACAGTATGCTGTGCATCACTGATTAAAAGTCAAGGAAATCTTCGATTCTAAATATAACTTAAAAAGTAAAACTTCGTCACTCGTGATCTACTCGTACATAGTCTTAATGGCAGCATTAAGCGGCTGCCTTGGTACAATGAAATAGGCGCAATGAGCTCGGTATTGACGCTGATAGCATTTCATTCACCATTTAAATAGAGGACTGATTATACGCAAGTGCCATGTAAAAACCAGGTTTCACAGGTAAACAGGCTGTTCTAACCAGGTGAAACTTCAGAGCTATCTGATTTAGCGTTGAACAAGGATAAGCAATAAGGAAATTCAATGTACACCACTGCCCAATATGTTCATTATTATGTTGATTATTACCTCGCATAGAATATATTAAATTCATTTGATATTGAAAATTACAATGAAGTATTTTAGCCACATTAAATGAAATTAGAAGAATCACAGAAAAATATAATGTAATAGAAATATTAAAAAATACATTCAAAAGGGGACATACTGATCAAAAGCACATTTGTCCCGAAGAAGGTCAGTAAGCAGCTCAAAATCAACAACGATACATAACATCTTAATCACAATATAACGAAAAATATATTCTTCGAATGACGTAAACCAAGAACAAGTTAAACTCGCATTTAAAGTAAACTTTGCTGACATACCTTTCCAACAGTGAAGACATGGTCAAACTTTTGTCTGACACAGTCTGAAATAATAATCCATCACATGAGTGTACAATGTTCAGATGTATCATGCGATTGATAGCTACGTAATGATCTACGAAAAATACTATCATTTCTACATTGTCAGTATGGTTATGGTCAAACCTCGTGATAAATATTTGTTGAGAATTAAACTACTTCAAAATACACACGTGCTTCATGTCATGTGATATCATGTGATCAGGCCAGCTCATTCATATAAGTGACTGCTGTGGCAGGCTTTACTGGCACCTTTAATTGTCAAATCCGAAAATCATAGTAAATTTACGAATTGAGTGGGCGATTGGAGTAGGTGCTTAAAACACTACGCTTCGTCACTGAAACTGATTTATCGTAAACGATAAAAGATGCAGCAGGGCAATACCGACTGATTAGTGATTTTCATTGTTTTCAAGCATAAGTTAACGTTAGACATTTCATCACAACCCATGTTCAACTCATCTCATGAAAACTAGTCGTGTATGAGATACATAATAGATTGTCAGATTAACAAGGTGTTCAATCCGAGGCTCAGTGGCTGTAGTGACATTCAACTGAGGGCGATAGAGCAAAGGAGGCAAAAAGTTGCTATCTGCAACGCTACATCTGAAGCTTTTTTGTTTGTTTTTTATTCAATGCGCTTCTGTATTAAATAACTGGCTGCTTTGAATGATTGCGTTTCCAAGGCATTCTTTATAACCTTCAACAAATGATGGTCGCTGTACCATTGAAGCTTCATAGCTGAAACGCGTGAGAAGTTCGAGAGAAACTAAATCGATCGAAGAAAATATACAAGACAAGGACTTGAATGCAAAACAGATCGTTGACATCTCAGGATTCATTTTCTAAATCCTCCTTTTGGGTAGACCTGAAAATGAACATATTTGCTCATATCTAACAATTAAGTCGGATTGTTGGAATATCGTCAGGCTCATTACTCAGAGTTCAACTTCCTTAACACCTTTCCTCTCATAGATGCTGAATACCGGCATCTGAGTATCGATGGCAACAAGCTTAAGGAGACACCACGGTGGATGCATACAGAGTAGAATCAGAGGCGAAACAATCATCCTTGTCAGTTGCCGATACGGCGGATAATCCAGAAGGCAATCGCAAAGGAGGAAAACGGGAATCGCAGAAATTATAACAAATTGCTTAGACAAAGACTACCAATTGGTCACGCTAGTATCTATGCAGAAACGCGTTCAATGCAGCTTTGGCACTCTCAATTACTGTTTCACAAAAATTTCGGGCGGAACGATAGACGGCGTGGCTCTCAGCATGAAAAAACTTTATTACTGGAAATGCCTATTTTTCTCAACTCTTGCTGTTGCACACTCCTGGCTTAACTATTTCGGAGTTGCTGTTTACCAGCTATTGAGGAAGAAGGTATGCAAGCAGACTATCCTTCTTATTATCCTCAACAACCATGCAAATTTTATCTAATGGTACTCATTACATTACATATTTTGCGACTTGTGACCTTTGGACATCGACTTCGTCAATTGTGCTTTCAAACTGATATCAACTCCGGTCACGCGCTGGCGACAGCAGAATCCCGCAAACGTAGTGCCCACGGATCCCATTGCTCAGGATGCCGGTATCACCTTCATACCGCTCACAGTGTAGACGTTTGGAGGATGGGCGGAAGACGCCATCGATGCCATCAAAATGATCGCCGACCACCTCCCGAGCAGCGATGAGCGGCTTGTAACATGTCTTCCAACGTCTGGTCGTGACTCCAACGCGGCAACGCACGTCTTTCAGCGTCTGGCTGTTACTCTCCAACGCACCAACGCATCGCTGTGGTTAAGGCGCTCCCAACGATCCCTCCCATTATAAACGGAATCTCTTAACTGCCGAGTGATAGCTTTTCGTGGTTTTTCATTTTTTTCAACTTTTTGCACCCATCAACGTAATTTGCTATAAAATAGATATAATGGGCCATCCGTATTCATTAACACAAATGTGTCTGGATATAATTATACACTACGTCAAATATTAACTAGTCGTCGACTCATCTGTGAGTTAGACATCCTCATCCCCTCACAGTCCAAGAGGGAGATTCTTTTATTATTATGAACTGGCGATCCTTGCTGTTCTACAGAAAATTGCATCAATGTCTGAGCATATTGTCAATTCGATTACTATCCCAAAGGATGCATCGATTCATCAACATAAATTAACAATAGAAATTCGAACCTTAAAGGCAAATTCTTTCACAGATTGTTGACAAGACGATGTTAATTTTTGCAACCTCGATAATGAGCTATTTCAAAAGATCACACAGGAAGAATATTGTCACAAAATGTTCAATCATTTTTGTGACATAATGCCAAATCAATATAATTTCAACATGCCTTGCATAGATTTAATCAAGCTTTTTCCGTGTCTTATTCAAGATATCGCATAAAAAGAGAATATTTACATAGATTTCCTCAGTTTTCCATATAATAATGTGCGCATTATTTGCAGGGCATCTTCAAATATCCGCTATCTCGACGAAGTCAAAGTCATCTCTCCTTTAAAGTCTATCTCCGATTCCTTGGGTTTTGACGGCAATTGCTGATAAAAGTTCAGTGGACCCCTTAAGGACATGATGTGAGAATGATGGATTGAGATGTGAACATCTGTGCGATGTACGTTTTGCTGAGCATACACCGTGTAAGAATGATATCGATGGCAATGAGGAACAGGATGAGGTTAAAGCAGGAAGATAGCTCAGAAACACCCTGTGACTCATTCGGAGAGATGTTATCACATGGACGAATTTATAACATTGCCTAGTTGAAGATTGATCAAATATCAGACAAGGGCCTGAGTCAACCCGGCAACTTTTTTACGTGGTGGTATATGGCAACGGAAAGAGAAGTGGTGCTACAAAATCAATACTCATTTTATTCACTTTTGAAGAGGTACTTTCATCGATTCACCTAATTCAATTTACGCAAGATGGCAACACTTTGCTTTGGCAGACTCAGTTATCTTCTTGCTTGATTCCTATAGATTCTAGAAGTTGTTAATTCAGTTTTTATGAAGATTTGTGCAGAAAATGCTTGTGATGGCACAAAAAGAGATATGCCTGCCGTGTTGATCCAGCCGATTCTTCATGATTACAGTGATGTAAAACAAGCACTTGTAGTTCATTGCACTAAAGGAAGTTGAACCACTAGAAATTTCGAGCATTTTGCATCTATGATCGGCAATGATTTCATTTTATTTTTTACGAGTATAATGAAAAGATACCATTTTTTAGTGAAATATACGTAGGCCGACACCGCAAATAAATCTAGTCATAGGAAGTTTTAGATTTTTAGCAATGAAATTAAAATTAGATTGCATGCAGAATCGACATATTCCAAATAATGGAAGACCGAAGAAAGCAGTTTAGTCATACAAAGCTTCTCGTATATCAAACGTTAGGTAGGGCCTATAGCCAATACATTAGACATCGCAAGTTTTGATTTAAGCTTTATACACTCGAATTACAAATACGCCTCCAATATACAGTTGGTTGGGCCAACAGTATCTAAAGTATGAAAAAAGGCTAAAAATATTTACAGCGTTTCCAAAGTAAAATCTCTGAGAATCCGCGCAGGTCTAGTAAATCCGCGCAGATGGACCCTAACCCCCTTTACATTGCAGTTTTAAGACCATATTTCTGGATTTCATTTTCTTGCATATTCAAAAATGAATCCTACATAGTGATGTGCAACTTTTACTTTCAATCTTAAGTAGACTTTCGATGGAACCTGATTGGGTCAATATAACTGTTTATATCGATAGGGTCAACATGTTGTGACTAGTAGCACTAGTAGGTAACTATAAACAAAGCGTAGTGTAGTAGGTACTGTATTTTCAGTAATAATCAAGGACTTCACAAAACAAAATGAACAAGAAACTATTCCGGTACCAATATCTCTCGAGTCAAGTGGCATGAGAATGTGACTACAACAAAAGGTCTTCATGATAATTATTGCAAAAAAATTCAAAAGTGGCCTCATTGTCCACGTTTTACTACATTTCACGGTAACTGAGTGTGAAGGACATATAGCTTATCTGAATGTAGATGCACATATTGACAGAAAAATAAATCTTTTTTAAGAAAAATTGTTTTCATCTATTGAATTTGTAACAACTTGAATTGAGGATGACGAATAGTCAGCACCAAGTGTCTTATCATTGTCTATGACGCCTCGTATCCATCAGTGGTTCGGTCGAAGGCAAAGTTCTCTTCAACTTTCTTTTGGACTCATCTTTTTTCGATGACACGGGAGCTGCATCTGTTATCGACTGTGCTTTTAGCATAAGCCCCTTGGCTGCCTCCATGTATTCCATGGCCGTTTTCCGCTTACTCTCGGCGAGTTTCTCTGCGGATTCCTTTTTTTGCCTGACTCTTTCTCTTTCCATCTCTTTCTCCCTGGCTTTCAGATCTTCCTCTTTCTCTTTTTCTGCTTCAATGTGCTCCTTTTCCTTTTGCTTCAGATACTGCATGTAGGAATTCGATGCCTCATAGCAACGATCGAGCAACTTGCGTCCAATTGGGAACGTTGCACTCTTGTATCCGCGATTTCGCATAAATAATTTCATTGTCAGATTTACCGTTAAAGTTGGGATCCTGCAATCTGTTGCGGTCTGTGGTCAAAATGCGCTTCATCGAGCTAAACAATCTGTCAGTGTCAGCGTTGCCATGAGGTAGAATAATGCAACTTTTGGCCAGTGCACTCAAACTATGGTAGGCATCCTTCGAGGCTATCTGTTTCAAAATTTGGGCAGGTCGACTTCCTCTGTGTCAATTTCCGCATCGCTACGAAACTTGCGCCATTCAAGAAGAAGTGCGTCGGCGTCGCAATCGAAATTCAATTGGGATTTGACGTGAATGAGATCTTCTTCCGCAACATTTTCCCTCTGCTTCGGATCCAAGAATTTGCAAGCCCTCAGAAGACGTTTACCAATAGGCAAGTAATGGATCAAAGATCGAAGGAGCTGGCCATAGAACAGACGAACTCGTTGAAAAAATAATGCACGTTGTGCTGCCGTAAGATGGTCGCTACGAAGAGCTTCTCTAGCTTTCCCGCCAATCAGCACGTTATCATCCGATAATTGTTCAACATTTTGGAACGTTATAAAATTCATCTTCATTCATCACCTTGTCAACATATTCTTGTCGAACAACAGACGTCCGAAATGATCGATATCATACGATCGTAGATCAAATGTATCACAGGAGCTGACGTTTGAAAGAAGATCTCGAAGTCTTTCAACGTTTTCAGGGCGAACAGCACAAAATTCATATAAAGGGGAGAAACAGCGGAATCTAGGAATTTCCGTACTCTCTTAACCCGTTCCTTTTTCTGCTCCGAAGCTGGCAACGATGAGAAGAATTCAGATAAAGCGGGAAGCAATTCCAGAAACCGCTGAACCACTTTATAAATTTGAAGCCATCTAGTCTCCACTCTACGCAGAAATTTCAAAGGTTCCAAGTCCATCATTTTCTGAATTTTTATGAAAGAATTGGCGGCTTTGGCATACCGTAGATAGAAAAATGTATCATCGATAGCTTCTTCAAGCTCCTCGCCCAGTGATGACATCGCTTTCTCGACCGAGTTGATGACATGGTGCATTGAGCAACCCCCAACGTCGAGCAACTTAGGATTGTTTTTCTTCAAGATGGATATGACGTCACCTTTCTGGCCACGCATGACGTTGGCACTATCCGACATGACAGCGATACAATTTAGCAACGGTATATTTCTTGATACTAGCTCTTCTTTGATAATATCCGCCATCGTTTGAGCAGATGCCTCTCCTAGGGAGTGAATGGCAAGAAAGTCGGTATAAACTTTCGAAGTGTCGGAGTCGAAATGGTGAATTAATATGGCTAACCACTTTCGGGAATAATCCATCGAGCCTTCGTCTATTAGTACACAGTATCGGCCGATGGGATATGTATTTACCTAATATACGCACGTATATCGTTCTCTCTTTTGGTTTGACTTCAGTTTTACCACTGCAACCTGATGAAGCGGACCTGATAAGTCCACGAAAATTTGTACATTTCTTTTATTTTATCTAACAAAAAATGTGCTCTATCAAATGTACTACAGAAGCTGTACATTAGGTGAACAATGTCTAATTTGAAATGATTTCTGTGAAAAACACCACACTAAGATTCAAAACATACTTAAAACTGAAAAAAGATTGTGACATCAAAATTCCGCGCAGCTTCTCAATTTTCCGCGCTTCCGCGCAGAAATCGGCAAAACCGCGCAGCTGCGCGCTCACTTTTGGAAACGCTGTATTTAGATTACAGTCAAGACTTCAAAAACATCAAGACAATGTTATTAATGAGTTGTTTGACAATTTGTGTGATAGACTGACAGACAATAGCCTGTTGCTCTTCACTACATGAATCAGCCAATGCGGAAGGACATGGGTAGAACAAACGAAAGAGATTTTTCAAAAAGGACTTTTCAAAAATATAATGATATAAAATGATATCATGCTATCATAGCCGATCTTTGTTTTGCATCCATGGGATTTGAAAATTCGCTTACCCGGTTCAAGCCGTCCGGATAATCGAAGATACACTGTACGTACAACTACAAAAGAAAATGTGCTGAACTGTCTGTCTACGTTCAGAGTGTTCAGACCCGTTGAGAAAAGGTTCGACCGTGAATCTTAAGGCCAGGTCAGGTAACTTGGGTCCGCTTGGCCAGTGATAGATAACATTAAACATTGAGTTTACAGGCCTTCAAAATTGACTATTTTCTATATACCGGGTGATCCAAAAATAACCGAACCCAAAGCATAAGACATTTTGATATCTATTAATTCGCAATCTTGATGATTGCTTTGCATGGTTCATCGCTCACTATGAATGTCAATCAGTTCACAATGTACAAAATTGAGAGAGAAATCGATCAATTTCGCTTTCTATGAATATCTTGAATCTACAATGTATAAAATCTGAAACTAGATAGAGATCGATTGATTCATTCAAATATTAGAGACATGGAAAGTCGCCGTACATTGACTACAGCAGAGCGTGTTTTTGTAATTAGACGGTATTATGAAAGTGGTCATAGCTACAAGCATGTTCAAGATGACTGGGCTGATGAATTTCAGTCAGCGAAACCGTCCAAATCGACAATGCACGATCTTATTTCAAAGTTCAACAATACTGGTTCAGTTGTGAACATAAAACAATCTGGCCGACCTGTATCTATGCGCACTGACGAAAACAGGAACTTGGTCGCTGCTGCTTTACAGCCAGTCCCACAAAATCTATTCGCCGTGCTTCAGTGGAACTAAACATGTCATATGGGAGTGTGCAACGTGCGTTAGTGGATATTGGCTTGAAGCTGAATAAAGCTGCATACGCTGAATGAAGACGATCCGGACAGACGCCTACAATTTTGTGAAACGTTCCTTAGCTTTACTGACATGTATCCGGATTTTGTGGACAGCATCTTGTGGTCAGATGAAGCCACTTTCAAAACCAATGGACACGTTAATCGACACAACTCCGTCTATTGGTGCGACACGAATCCATTCGAGATTTTACAGAAGGACGTTAATGCTCCTGGAATCACTGTTTGGTGCGGATTGTGTTCTTCTGGCCTTGTTGGACCACATTTCTTCGAAGGGACTGTTAGTGGTGAATCCTATTTGAAGTTGCTAAAGGAGCAGGTATGGCCAATCCTTTCTGAACGAGAGGATGTTCACAAACTCTATTTTCAACAGGACGAGGCCCCGCCTCATTACGCTTTGAAGGTTCGCGAGTGGTTGGATGAGCACTTCCCTGGGCGCTGGTTTGGTCGCCGTGGACCCGTCGAGTGGCCGGCATGATCACCGGATCTGACCCCACCCGATTTCTTCTTGTGGGGGGTAATTAAAAATTCAGTTTACGGGAACCGCCCAAGATCAATCGCTGATCTGAGGGCGTCAATCCAAAACGCTTGTGATCTTATTACTCCTGCACTCTGTGCAAGTGTGTCGCAGTGTTGTCTCACGCTACGCCGAATGTGTCAAGGCTGGGGGCCACCATTTCGAACAGTTTAGAACATGAATGCACGTCATGTCTTCCGGGGTTCGGTTATTGATGTATTGACTAATTACTTGTCACTATAAATACATGTGATGTTCACTATATTTTTTGCTTTATTTTGGGTTCGGTTATTTTTGGATCACACTGTATCTTACTACATTTGAATGTGAAGAATTGATAAATTTGAACTCTACTTTTGAAGATGATAATATCTTACAATAATATCCAGCTCATTATAATTTTGGGTAGGTTATATTTGCTTTGAAGCAAAATCGGATTAACATGTTTCAAATTGTAGATGACAACATGTAGATAACTCGCTCAGACTGTACTGCTGGCATTAGTCCGGCCGCCAGAGCGAGCTTCTGCAGGGAACGAAGACGAAAATGAGACTTTTACGAGAATGATTCACACCTCTGCCGAATGCTATCCGGTTTCTGTTCTTGCAAGACAGGATCAAAGAAAACCTTATGTAAATCCTATGGGAAGCATGTGTCTCAAGGTAACAGTCCGCATTCGTGACTGCTCATGAGACTATAAGGGCTTCGATTTGGTCGGATTAAACAGAGGGTCGCTTTAGACCACTTGAGAGCTTTGTTATGTTCATTAATAAATGAATTCAAGCTCCGATGAAAATGGGAATAATTCAAGTTACACCAACGATGTAATTGGAAACATTCTGCATGAAGTAGGGGTTGACGACTGGAACCCTGATGAATTATTCCAGCATTTTCCACCAGTCATCTTGTCCGAGCCACATCTGTTCCCATTTTTCGATTGAGGTTGCTATTCAATAATTGTTTACATTCTTTCAGGGTATTTATAACACTGTTTGTCTTTAACAGCAGTTGACAGGTAGTGAGACAAATGATATATGAATCATTTAATTATTGAAGATGCCTAAATATCGATTAACACTGACCGTCATCAATGAAAAATAACCTATCGCTGAATAAAAAAGATTGTTATAATACCTTTTGATTGATTTGATACAAATTAATTATGTCTTTCTTAAAAAATCAGCATTTTATTCAAATGAAAAGTATCATTAATGACATTTGATGTAGGCCTAAACTAATTGTGAGCGACTGCGGTACAGATATTTAGATAAATTACCATAATAAATGACCAAAAACGAGGATTGTAATTTGACATGCATGGCAATACATAATTATGTATAATATGAATAATAATATTATTATAATTACATAAATATATTATAATAATTGAATGAATTATGCCTCACCTTCATATTCTGATATCAGTTCATCGAAAGATTTTGCCCTAGATTGCACTCCATCGAATTCCAACTCAACATTCAAACATTTGCAATATACTTTCATGATTGAGATGAATCCCACTGAAAAGAAAACAAAGAAGTTAGTTAAGATAATCAGACCGTCAGACTGTTCACTTTGTGACACATGTTTCAACAGTACAAATATGCGTGTATTTTCTATAGATGAATGGAAATCATAAGTCAACACAAGAGAAATTAGAGAAAATAAATCATAAAGAAGATTGGAAAGGGAAGTCTGACACGACAAGCAGGAGAGTTCGCAAATCTAACAAACGAGTGACAGAAAATGACTACCCGCGATCTTTGTTACAGCAAACTATGGAGAATGTGACTAGATTTTATAATAGAACATCAAATGAAACAAGAAACTAGCCGGTACATCCTCGGTCACATAATAGGCAATGTACTTGGTACTGTATAGCCTCTAAATTAATTTAGTTGATAAGCTGAAAGCAATGGAGCATAATGTTCGAGTACTGATCGAACCAGTGCATCTTTTTATCGATGAGCTTACTCACTATGTCGGTGCAATCAGACCACGTTGCAAAAGAGTTGAATCGTACACCCAGGATGTCGACAGTGTTGAACTTGCATGAAAAACTTTACGGTAATCTCAGAGTGGGGCGCCAAATGGTTTGTTTCCTTCAATCCTTCAAAAACTCAAGAGTGTTCTGCACTCACGACTTAAAGAAGATTATGATCATCATAGCATTAAGGTGTCAGATAATAGGATCAGAGAACAAGATTCCATCTCCTTCCTCAGACTGGCGGTGACGAACGACTTGGTATGGAAAATGTACATCCAGCCCATCAGCGAGCAGGCAGCTCAACGCATTGGTAGTCTCTATCGTGCCAGCAGCCATCTTCCACCACAGAATGTCTGCTATCTTTACAAGTGCAATATTAGTCCTCTGATGGAGTATTGTTGTATCTGTTGTCCGGTCCCCCCAAAAGCACATCTCAGTCTCATTGACCGGATTGAGAAACTTGTCGAGAATCTTATGGGTGAAAAACGGGGGGGCAACCGGGTGACGAGTTGTAACTGCTCTCCGTCCGACGGGATGTTGCTCCACTTAATTTCTCCTACAGATACTATTTCGGTAGAAGCAGCTCTGCGGTAAATGAGTGCGCACCCAGACTACGATCTTCTCCAGAAGCACACGCAGAGCTAATGCACTCACATGCTATAATGTGAGCTTAGAACGCGTACGTACTGTGAGTCGCTCGAAAAGATTTTATGCTCGCACGGCTCAGCTTTGGAATCAGCATCCACACACCACTTTCCCTGACCAATACAATCTTGATACTTTCAAGAAGCGTGCGATCATGTTTCTGATGGGGACACCTGAATCAGATTAGAAGATCTGTTTTCTTGCTTTTATATATTTAAAATAATACCATTTGTACAGCATACAGCATATATTCGATCCACTCTAGGTATTAATTATTACTCACAAGCAGCGCAATATCGGCTACACAAGTGCTCCTGTGTCTGCGCACTTTAGAACATCATGACCAGAGTATTTCACGAGATTTTACAAATAAAAGATACCTAGGCATTTAGTTGGTGTTAGAATAATTCATGTAAAGATGGTACTGACCAATTGATAGCAGGATCGATGATTTTCGTGCAAACGATAGGCACGGCGCTATCCTTTACTGCTCATTTTCGAAAAGCTAAATGCATCACTGTTGAACTAATTTCTCATCTGTGAAATGAATAATTGTACTTCATCGAGAAACACTCCATCAAATCAGTTGCAGAACGAATGGCAGCAGAAAATATTCAGCATGAAGAGCATTAAGTTCTGGCTCAAATTAAAAGTGCTTTTTCGCAATATGGCCTTATTGATCAATCCTCTAGACCTCAAGCTTCAACGTCGAGAGGGGCAAGGAAATGCCGCTTTCTCAAATGTGGCAAGTCTACCAGAAATAAATGCCTAACTTGCAGTGCATCAGTGTGTTCATTTCACAAAGTTATTCAGTGAAAATTCTGATATAATGCCGCTTGAGACATAGTTCCAAAAACTATGCATAGTTCAGTGATGTTCACTTCAGTTGACCAAATCATTAATTGCAAAGAGCTTATTATTTCGCTTGATTGATTTCCTCCATTGATTGTTGATTGGCTTCTAAATGCAAATGAGATACAAACTTTTCATTTTAGAATACATTTATGGTGATAGTGCATCAGTATATGTCTAATGTGTTTCAGTTATCAAAGTTATAGAACATTTTTTCTGTAGTCTTAGGTTTTGACGGCGTCAAACGCATCAAGAGCCTATAGTATACTATATCTATTCAAGGGTCTAAAACCAATCAGCTACGAAATGTACGGAGCACACTGTCCAATATTCAAGGCAAAAAAGTTAAAAAATAAACAAATCAATCAATCTGAGATGCAGACTAATTGTGTAGTCTAATTGTAAACTAATGTAATGTAAATTGTAACCTAATACGTCCATCTTTTATTTGCAAAATCTCACGAAGTACTCGTAGGATTTGGCTGATTTAAATTCTTTTCTCATAATGGTCTCATCATTATGTGGTAAAACTTTCTATTCGGTATATTTCGCTGAATTGAATTTCTAGGACACTGAAGTATACTACTGATTTTACTACTTATTATGAAAAAGGTCTACTAATACAAGACTACACGTACGAATAGATAGATACTGTAATAATATGAAAAATAGGTCACTATAAGCTTGACGTTATGATTAGAGATTCGGTATATCTTTTGAAGCTACATTTGAAACGCATCATGCTACGAGTGCTTACATGAAAAAAACACAACTTTTGACCTCATTTACTTTTTGTGAGGCAACTGCTTACCCAAATTCTTTCAAAATTGATTTGCAAACCTTTGAATGTATTTATAAAATATCTGTACACGTTCGGTTCTTGCTATATTTTTTATCATTTACAGACAGAAAAGTGACAAAAAATTGTTTTTTTCTACAATTTTCTACGAAACTACTCGTAGGATTTTGGAAAAATTTTGTAGGATTATATAGCTGCTCACACCCAATCAGCCTGCAAAGTCTCAAGTCAGGTATATTTTTTTCGATTATTTTTTACTTTGACCACCTGTGAAGGCATCAAGTTTTGAGGACGTCAAGTTTATCTTAAGAATAGGAGACCCAGTCGTGTTTCCAAAAGTTCAGACACTGGCAAGGTTTCCACTGTGGGGTTTCCGCTTTCGTGAAGAACGGGTGGAATTATAACTCACCAAGTGGAGTCCTATAGTAACAAAATTACGAGTCACTTCAAGACCTCACGAAACAATAGCAAAGTGGAAGCATTAGGATTGCCAGCATAGGTTAGAAAATGGATCGGTTGGTTGATAATTCTTCCGCGTCTCTACTATTATGACGCTAATCATTGATGTATTTTGAGTGAAATTTGATCGTTAAGTAATCATGTCAAAAAAATATTTTGCTTCATTTTTCTGTAACCAATATTCCCAAAATTCAAAGTTAATCAACTCTACGCAGCAACAGACTAGCATCACAAAGATTTGCGTTGAAAATTCGGAATGTCTTATTACTTGGTGCATTTTAACATCACAAACCTACTTTTAACTATATCAGTACTTTCGGTAGCATATCGAAAATATCGATTTCAGATGAATTATGATGCAATATTCGGAGCATCCCTACATTAAATGACGGAGAAACACTTGTTTAGATTTAAATAATACTTGAAGAACCGTGCCATAAATTATCAAGCTTCCATGTTTTGGACCGATCCTCCTAGGCTCATGATAGTCTCGCAAAGAGGTACTTCAATTTACTACTAAACAAGCGAGGACTTGCTATGCTTCCGTTGACGAAGGATGTGGGGCTCAAATTAATTAATTAAACACTTTGAATCCAACTAAGTCGTTTCATGACATACAAGTTAAAGACAACCCTGGGGTCAAAACAACGGTGCGATCATGATGTCTCGGTGTTATGCAGGAAACAACTTGAAATTATGCAGTCAAAAATCATAACTAACTAGTAGTTCATACACTACCCTTTTCATGGGCTTTGGGAGAAAATTAAATATTGAAAACAATGAAACAGAATATATGCTACAGTTGCTCATCTAACTGTTTCTATTCATTAAAAAGATTTGTAACACTTCCGAAATTTTACGTCATTGACCAGATGTTTCCTAAGTCAAGTTGCTTTTATTGTTTCCCTCTTTATGTCTTCTTAATTAAATATACGACTCTGCCTTCTAAAATGTCTTCCCAAATTACGATTTTGTCCATAATATATTCCATAAAAAATGAATGAACCTTGTTTATACTCGGAAGCACATCAGGCACGGCGCCTCTCTTCCATGTGGCCGAGTTGTTGTTCATCCAACTCTCAGTCTTTTTGTGCAGAGTGTTGAGCAAGAATGCGGAGTGTACCGATTTTTGAAGTCTTAGGTTAGACCCGACTAAGGTTTGAACCAAGGTCTCTCGGACGCAGTGCGAATATAATACCACAAGGCCACAGCGCCGGTAAATGCACCATGCTTCATAATTTTGTTCTTTTACTTTTCTAGATGCATGAAAGTTTCGCTCACATAGCTCCGCAAACACTCTGTGCATTCATTGAAATAAAATGCGCTACATTGCTCCAAGTGCTTGTCTTTTCTCAAATGGTCACAACTATCTGTAAGTACTAACAGAAATCATTTGACAAGGAAAAGAGAAGCAGTAGGAAAGCAATGTATACGCAGTTTGTAGCAAAGAAATCACAGAATGCGATTGGAATAATGTGAGTGATTTAGAATAAATAAATAGCCTTAGAAGCTAGTGATGGAAGTACATGTGGACAACGTAATTGGGAAGATGATTTATAACAAGGAGTCAAAAAACAATCTGACATTTATGAGCACAAATAGAAATCCTAGACTTCACAAAACATTCATTTTCAATACTTTCTTGACTCCTTTAGGGTACGCAAAAATAAAGTTTTCCAAAATGTCATATTATCACACTAGCATATTTTCGAGACTTTCCAGAAAATTTCTTCAAATTAATTCCAGACCACCCTATTTGCTGGACTTTCCAGACCAGCGGGTACCTTGTTGTAATATGCTTCCTCCTATTAAGACTTCTACTAGATTGCGGCTAAGCTGCTGTTGATATGAGCGAACCAGCTCTTAAATGTTATGATGGTACCAGAAGTTTGAGAATCGGGGCATTCGCTGGGTTGACATATCGAAAAAACCTGAAATTGAGCAACGCGGCGGAGACATTTACACAGACACGCAATATGTCATCGTAGGCAGAAAACATAGCAATTGTGATTGACCGGCTATCATGGAAGATGTGTCCCACAACAATATACCGTTCCCGTGATTAAGTCTATTCTGACTATTGCTGAAATGGTGAGAAAGAAACCTACCGCTTGTGCGATTTACTGAGCTTCCTCACAAGTTTTGTAGCAATGTGGAATATGCATCAATACCAGTAATTTCAGTATTAGCATCAAATAGAAGACGTTGTGTGGAGAGTGCTCATGACCTTTTCTTTGCCAACATTTTCTTATGTCATGCATAGGTGTATTATCACTATGTTGAGGGCACGTTCGTATTTGTGAAAAGTAGGAAAGAAGGAAAATCTTTAAATGGACCCGCTCGACATTGTCAGCAGTTTTCAAAGCAAATTTTATGAATGTGAAGAGCAGAGGATATTACCGTTTCTCAGTATCTCTGTACAACGAGTGCCTAGCGGAAACGTTATACCGTACTTGATAAACACTTAGAAACTTGAAACAAAACTGAGTTTCCGTTGCACAATGGCTAATTACCTGACCTAACGATTATTTGGTCTTGAGGTCAAACCCCGAGGGTGTAGTTGGAGGTCGAGAAGGGGAGCTAGTACCGGTACCTATGACTGAGGGAGACACTCCTGTAATTGGCAATACGTCCCTGAATCAGCGCTAGTGTGCGCATTCCTGATAATGTGGAAGATTGCTGACAGGGTTGTTTTGACACACATTCAGCTAACGAACGGGGGTAATTAGCTTAATGGAGACCTTCCCATAATACAGCTATGTCCTTTGTCGATTCGATGGAGTGTCAGTGCATGCCTGAATCCACTGTAACTTGTCAGGGCCTCCAAGGTTGGTGAAGAGCTCCTCTTCGTTTGATACTTGGTGGATTGAGCTAGATTGTGACTACTCTTGCTTCCACTTTGCACCTTTGAGTGTTTATTCAACTCAGAAAACTCTACAGTTCGGTACGGTACACAAGATAGAATTCCCTGTTGTAAGCTTTGATATTCTATCTTTCAAGAAGAATATGAATTAGTTCAAAGAAAGTTCATTAAACAGGTGGGGCAATTTGCCAGATTATCATACTCAAAATTCTACCCGCAACTTTTATTAGCCTATTTGATTTACTGCCCAATGGTAAGTTTATAATTGTTTGACCAGAATGAAGACTATTGTTTGACTATAATGAGCTATTTATTCAAGATGTCGGCAAAAATTATGATAATGCTCTAAACAAGGTGTTTAAATGGGTTTTCAGTTCGTGCCTGTTGTCATAAAGCGAGGTCTTGTTCGTTCTCTGTTCATTCGTGCGCTATGGCTCTGCCTGAAATTAGTAGACGATATGTTTACATTTCATGTATACATTCCGTAACTTTGAGAGTCTGCTGTGTCCGTTGCTGGGCAAATAGAAGGATGGGGACTGAATTGAGCAATGAGCATCCTTTCAGATTATTAGCATTACCGTACTTTATGGTGTTGATAGCGCTATCAGGCCGCTATGAATATGTTTGTTTTTTTGATTGATATTTTTGGCGATTGCGTCAAAATGTTTTAATAATCAGTTAGGTCTGTAATGGATTGTACCATTTAGCGCGTTTTGTGCAGAACTGATCTCTTAAGTGGTGTTGCGCTGTTCCTTAGGTTATGGACAAGTCCTGTGAAGTTTAGTTTGATTACTTCTGTATTTCCAAAGTTATGGCTGTGCTTGTAGGCCTACATCATCAATTTAGTATTCTAATTTTGCTTGTTTGTGAACAGCCAAGTCCAGTACTTGTCGTGAGCATTACATCGATCGTCATGAAGTTACTAGTCTTGGGTTTCAGTTGCCACCACAGAAAAGCAGGCCTTTTATGTCAACTTGCCCTTCCAGAGTGACAAGCGTAATTTTTCAGTTCGAAAAAACGATAAGGGAACTGCTAATCTAACCTGCCCTTGACAAAAAATCGTCACTTTTTGAGACTAACCCTTTCTCCAACAGATCGTCTGCCATTGGCCGCTACGCATTTCTTTAGCTGCACTTGTGGATCAGTCTACATAGGACAGACAATGCGACCATAGACTGCTCGAAAGTGGGAATACATGCCCGGGTTGCAGATGGTCACTCAGGAATTCCTCGCGTTTTTATGCAGGCCTTACTGAACATGCGCTCAGCTGTTGTGGTGTTCCTGATGATGGACTCTACAAACTTCAGATAATGTGGCAAGCCTATAAAGATCGCATTTCTTAAAGCGTTGAATGTAACACAGTGTAGTTCTGATATGTGACAAGTGATAAATCTTCGCTTGTTTGCCGTCGTAACCTTTTGTTTCTCCAGATTGCCGTCGTGTTCTGCATCGTTCTGCATCGTAACTGCATCGTGCATCTCAACATTCTTCTAAACTGCCTCTACTTTGTTGCAGTTATCACTTAATGAGATGCGTCCAGTAAGACCAGTGGAAATATGTCAGACCAACTTTAAATGCATTTCTCCTCTTTCAGCAACTTGTACTTCAACAAGAGCTGCAGACTTCCATGAGCAAAGTCTATGACAGCTTCCAAATGACTGACGTGCAAATGATCTCATAAACGCAGAATTTATGTAAAAAGAAGAACAAAAAGCTAGTTGAGCATCTGCAGGAATGAATTTTGAAAGCCTTTGCTAAATATTGCCTTTAGTGTCACTGTGAATTCTCCTCTTATCGGTCAAAATCTCTTAAACTTGGATGCGAAAATCTACAAATAGTTATTTGATGTTTGACGTTCGTGTGAAAAATGACAAACTCTTCGAGAGTACTAAGAAAATGGAGATTCTCTCTTAGATGACTTTCTGATCTCTAGCTCACCTGATCGCTCAGAAAATGAGATTTAGTGTGAATTCCTAAAGCAAAGCTCACATATATTGACTTCTCCGTTCAAACAAAATTCTGACAAAAAAATGCAACTTCGATGGCCGATTTCTTTGCGTCAAATCGCACTAAATTGACAGGGAGAAAACGATTTTTGACAATAAAATGCCACCACTTCCAATGGATGGAAAGACAGCAGATTCTTTTCACATTCTAGTGACTCATTTTTTTCAACTTCTCTGGACTGGAACAAAAAGTAGTGAAATTCTTAAAAGTTACATCCACAGACATCGAACATTAATCATTAAGGTTGTTGTTGTCTATGGTTACATCTCATTTCAGTGAGGCCATCAGACGCGAATAACAAGAGTCGGTTTAAATAGTGCACTAGTCCTTGAAAATTTCGCAGTGGTTTTGAGTCTATAGTTCATGGAAAGTGCCATTACTTTCACGTCAAAAATGGTTTTCTTTTTGTTAATTTAAGTGCGATTTGACGCAGATATAAGGGCCAATTAGCAAAAACTCAACATCCCTACTCTATGATCTGTGCAGTTGTGAGAGGAAACAGGGTTGACCATAGAGTAAGGATACATAGGTAGAGTGTCGACTCAAAAAAGTATCTGTATATACAGTGCAAATTTTTTTATCAAAAGATTCAGTTTTTCGCGGAGATTATGTTCCGGTGATCCAAAAAATTATTTGAGTACTTTTGAAAGAAGTCAAAATTTTCCAATTTATATACTACCGAGATGACTCTCCTAAATAAGTAGTATGAAACAAGTTGGATATCAAAGAAATGAATATTTATTAATAAGCACATCTTAGCAAAGCTGAAATCAAGCTGATTATCAAGGGAATGTCATGATCCGTATTATCATCGAAGTCTTCATGAAAAAGGCACGATATTATTCGTGCTCTCTTGGCTGAAATTTCAAGTTTCTAATTCAATTTTCACCGGCATGAATTTATAATTCACTTCATGTTTCACTTCTTGAATCTGTTTAGTGATGTGGACCCATCTAAATCTTTCAGAGTCAATTGAAATCATTGTCTTTGAATCTGTTATTTTGCTCTAGCAGTGGCAGGTTGCTTATAACTGATCACGCTTAAGCAGATTCTCTTGATGTTGAGCATGAAAGCAGTATAGCAGCGGGTCATGGAGGTGCCAATTTAACAAACATTTCCTCTCTAAGGCTGTCATGATACGGACGATCTGTAAAATAATATCATTTCCTTCTGCTTTATGCTATCATGATCAGTCATTCGATCGTTGTAATTTCTGTAAAACTGCATAAATACGCATATCTCACATCTGGAAACTATTCCGACTGCATCTCCTTTGAGTTAATAAAATCGAAAGTGTATACACATTGGGGATTTAATAAATGCTGAGTTACTGCACTCTACGGGGTTGACCAAAGACTCAATGAAGTTCACCTGATCATAACACCACTGATGAGTTTGAAGCAGTTTGAAGTATTTATAAGAAGATAATTCTACAATTTTTGTGAAACTTTCTTTTGTTTATTTTTCGATATAATCACTAATTTACGCATTATTTTGAGATGGTGCTCATTTGTTACAATGAACTGTCCACACGATCTCGTGTTTCAAGGGATCGAGTTTGACAATTCATGCGATCAAATTGCAATCATTCCAAGTTCCGCTGATCGATTTCTAAATTGATCACATCCTACAGGCTTTGTGTCAAAATGACCATGCTCTACGGTCAAAACAATTGCAAAGCTTCTTAGTATTATTTCACCAAAATGCGAAGATGCTAATTCATTTTGGCGGAATATAGCCTAGTTGTATGCAACTGTTCGAATCGAAAAATATTTATTATGCCTAAAATTACGAAAATTACGGGGTTGAAAAAAATGTGGCATTCATCAATGAATGATGATGACACATGGATGATGAATTATGTCATCAATATATTGGCATTCATGTGATGTTGATCATAGAGTATGGATACATATGTGGAGTGTAGTGATGAAAATTTTCCGGAAAATTTTGAATCAAATTTTTCCATGGAAAATTTTGGAAAATATTAGAAAATATTGGAAAATTTTGAAAGTTCTGATTTTTTGTGATAGGCCCTATGCTTTCACCGCTTCTACAACCGAGGCAGCTACACACCAATAGAATGGGTCTTAAAGTGGTGACCTTGATCATCATTTTGATTAAACCGATTTTGAAAAATGAAAAAATTTGAATTTTTGTGATATAATTTTTACGTTTTCTATCACAGCCGAGGCATAGATAGACACATCAATAGAATTGTTCTAAAACTCTTGATTTCATCATATCATTTCGATTAAAACAATCGTAGCAATACGAATCCCGTCCGTGGATTTTTTAGCATTCCTTTGCCACCAGTGGCTTGTGTCAATTTGTTGGCATTTTTAATATTATAACATTATCACATCTTTTGGGACAGCGTGAATTCTTTTTCCTTTGCGATAGGGGTATAATTTCATGCATTGTGAAAGATCTGGAGCAAAAATAATGCACTTTATTTGGGAGCTTGTTTATGGCTTGAAAGCTAAGATGCAGCCTTGATTGCAATGATACAAATTCTCCATGTGTTGATGAACATGTAAAGCACAAGCACACAGTCCAACACAGCATTATACATGAGCGACCATATATTGGAAGATAAGACTGTAAACTCGTGTGTTATTTGGAAACTAAAGATATCTGTGATGAGTAGAAGAAAATCTATATGATAGCTTCTAACTTCTGAGGTAATGTATGTCGTTGAAGTTAGCACCAACTTCAACACCAACTTTTTGAATAGAGTTCGTACAGAATAGGAAACCACATGTTTAGGTACTACTGATGACGCAGAGTTTGTACAGCCAAAAAGTTTTCCAAAATTCGAACTCCTTCACCTTCAAAATTCAAATTTAAATTCGAAAAGTTGGTGCAAGTATTGGTGCTACCTGGTTAGCGAGTTTATACAGCATTCCGATGGAAAAATTTAGATACAAGAGCAAAAACCTGAGTTTGTACAGCAACTTCCAGCACTTTCCTTACACGAACAACCGGAAAAAACCGCCAAAAACCGATTTTTTCAAAAAATGATAAGATTTTCCAGAAAAGTTCTTGGTGCTACATGGAAAATGAGTTTGTGCAGTGGTCTAACCGGTGGAAGAGTGTTCTACTAATCCAGTCTGAGTTTGAACACACACTTCTCCGACACTCCAGCACTCCTACGACCGGTAGGCTAAATACCGGTTATTGTACAGTAACTACAAGAATACTGACCATTTATGAACAAATCAATTGATGCTACATGGAAAATGAGTTTGTGCAGTGCTCTAACCGGTGGAAGAGTGTTCTACTAATCCAGTCTGAGTTTGAGCACACACTTCTCCGACACTCCAGCACTCCTACGACCGGTAAATACCGGTTATTGTACAAAGAATACTGCCCATTTATGATCATGGCGATGATAAGTTTCTCTAAGTTGGATGTCAAAGTAAGTGACTTCAAAGTTTCTTTTACCTCATGATTGGGGTAAATACGACATGGTCTGGGTGATTTTGCATCTGAGCACGTTTTCATATAGATTTGCGAATTAAACTCCGATGATGTGTTGGGAATGTAGTATGAAATGACGGTGATGTGTTTCGCTCCTATCTTGGTAATAGAGCAACTGATCTTTACAAGAAAATCCTAAGTACTACCTTATCGCTACCTAGAATAGACATTTCACATATAGAAGTGGATCTTGGTTTATTTGTGATTGCAGAATTGATGTAGATCATTATTTCGATACACTAGGTGACATGCCACGCTCAATCACGCGTAATTCACGCGTGAACCACGCGTAATTACACATGACCCCAAACATTCGTGGCTATGCGGGATATTGCTGCAATATAAGTTATATAAGTAAGTATAGTTGGCAGTCCTGTTATGTAGACTTTGCGTCTCATGTGTCTGCCTGTATCAGAGGCTAAACAATGTGATAGGACCTCAATTTCATGCTCAGGGAAGACAGAACATGCCTAGCGGTTCATCTTAGTGGTTCAAGTGGCAGCGCAGACAGCCGTGGACGACGCGCAAATTATAAACGCTCGCCCGCGCGTATTCTTAAACATTTCCCATGTTTTCACAGCATCAGATCAAGTGATTTCTGACTCTTAGTGCAGCGCATATATACGCGGGTAGAAGAATAGAATGTCCTTAACCACGGATGTTTGGGGTGTTCCGTAATTGCGCCTGAATAACGCTTGGCATGTCACCTAGTGTAGATTTATGTTTATGTGAGATAAAAATGGGCAGTGTTTATAGTATGTAAGCGTATTTTGAAGCTGAATAGGCCTATTTTTAAATAGGATACATGCATGAAATGCTACAGCTGATATACGTTCAAAAACAGAATTATCCTATTTTAGAAATATACGAGCGCATTAGAGAAAAGAATATCAGAATTAGGCCTAAATATCGTAAAGGTTTCTCGTTCTTTCTGGACGTAGATCCTTTCGTTTGATTGACTTGAAATGGCATCTAGCTGTTATTAATCGATCGAAATCCATGAACTCAATATTTTTATAAACTGCATGTTCAATACTTTCATCTACAATCAACGATCAAGGTCACTTAACTATCACATGTTGATTTAAAAATTTGGCGGATGACTGAAGGTCGAAATTCCATCTTTTGCAGCGAATTGCGTGTATTTGTATTTCTTAATCTATTCGCGGCTGTTTATGTTTAAATGGCACATAGAATTACAAACTTTCACATAGGAAAATGAAGTAATATGTAAGTTTGCTAGGTTTACGCTCATTTATACAGCATCATTTAATTAGTATTAGCACATGAAAAGATCTAATTGTTCAAATATTTGACGATGAACAAATCAACAAAAATGAGATTAGCAATGAATATATCCCGTAAGTTTTATATGTCAACATTTTATGGCTACTGAAATGAGAGCCTAACTAGCATGCCTGGCTGTGATACAATTTTTGATACATCCGGTGATTAACATCACCAGTTAAGGTTCAGAAAATCAAGTTCCTATTTCTATCAGTTGGGTTGAACCTACATACAAGGTTTATAACCTACATTGCGGTTATTGCAATGTAACGCATATTTCATTTGAAGGAGCCATACTTCGGGTTGTACGACATAACTTGAAAATCAGTAGGTTGCCTTCTACACCGCTCGTTAAGACATCTGGTGATCACATTCTTTCATTTGAAATTATTCAAATTATCAACTTAGTGAGCATGTAGTGTATCTGAACATGCGTGACTGATTACAGAGAGCGTCTGTTCAACAACTACGATTATGACTCCCCTGCTCTCATGTTTGAGCGATAAGTCTTCAACATTTTTTGAGTGTGAACACGAAATTGAAATATTTTGACTACTACTTTATTCCGCTTGTCATGGGCATTCATGAAATTTGTTGTAATTGATCTTATCCCGACCATTTCCTTTTGTATTTTAAAAACTTTATCGCTTGGTCACATTTTTGGTCATTTAAGGTTCATCGTATAGGCTATACGCAAGCCTGTACAATTCTTACTTTTATACCTGTGACGTGAGATTTCTATGACACTTGAGATTCACTGTGTTTCAGCTATGTACATGATCGCGGACTGCTGTTCAGACCTTTGTGTGGTGAGTGATGGTCTCGATTTTAACGTAATGCTGTGTTAATGAAATATACGACATTATGTCTGCAATCGGTCTTCTTAACAATACCTTCGATTGTTTTCCGGATTTTACTTATACTTAGCCGCGGTACCTTAAATTCACATATGCAGACAAACCTTTTCCCTTTGTATTCTACGGTTTCCATTGTTTCGTCCTATCAGCTAGACTATGGACAAGTATATCCAGTTGTTACATTTATTATTCCTTCGATTGTTTTCCAGATATTAGTGATGAATTACAAGCAACACTAATTATCAAGATTGCTGTTTTTTTGCGGTGATTTTTAAGTGCATTTGTAATTGTTTTGACTACAATTGGTTGACACAACTTAGTACAGGCATTTTCAGCGATGTTCCTCTTTTCTATACCTTGTAGTTGTTTTTCTATATGCGCTTCGGACTGTCCGATCATTATCGTATCTAAGATATTCGGTCTTCATTGCATAAATGTCGCAAGTCATTTTTATCCTATCTGACCTTTCTATGCTGTGCTTCCTACTGTAATAGAGTATGTAAAAATTGAGAACTCGATATTCATCTGTCGTCCTTCTCCCATGTCAACATTCGAATTTGGTGCAGCTATTGATTTTTGGAGTACCGCCTACATCAAGCTTTCCACCCGTGACTTTTATGACGTACTCGGGCTTTTTCCAGAGTTTTGTGCACCATTCTCAGCAGAGTTCATATTTTGATGGACAATAACATTTCTTGAAACAAAATATTCTTTCAACTCGTTTCACTGGTGGAAGATAGCGATTCAATTGAATTTTGAAACAAAACCATCGCATCGATGATGTAGTTACTGTACAATAACCGGTATTTAGCCTACCGGTCGTAGGAGTGCTGGAGTGTCGGAGAAGTGTGTGTTCAAACTCAGACTGGATTAGTAGAACACTCTTCCACCGGTTAGAGCACTGCACAAACTCATTTTCCATGTAGAACCAATTGATTTGTTCATAAATGGGCAGTATTCTTGTAGTTACTGTACAATAACCGGTATTTAGCCTACCGGTCGTAGGAGTGCTGGAGTGTCGGAGAAGTGTGTGTTCAAACTCAGACTGGATTAGGAGAACACTCTTCCACCGGTTAGAGCACTGCACAAACTCATTTTCCATGTAGCACCAAGAACTTTTCTGGAAAATCTTATCATTTTTTGAAAAAATCGGTTTTTGGCGGTTTTTTCCGGTTGTTCGTGTAAGGAAAGTGCTGGAAGTTGCTGTACAAACTCAGGTTTTTGCTCTTGTATCTAAATTTTTCCATCGGAATGCTGTACAAACTCGCTAACCAGGTAGCACCAATACTTGCACCAACTTTTCGAATTTAAATTTGAATTTTGAAGGTGAAGGAGTTCGAATTTTGGAAAACTTTTTGGCTGTACAAACTCTGCGTCATCAGTAGTACCTAAACATGTGGTTTCCTATTCTGTACAAACTCTATTCAAAAAGTTGGTGTTGAAGTTGGTGCTAACTTCAACGACATTGGTAATGTCCGATAGTAGTAAGCAAAACTCCACCACTGGACCGCGCAAGATGGCCGCCGTCGAAAAAGTCGCTGACGTCCCCCCCCTCCTGTCCGTCGAGTCGGTCGTGGTGTGCCGCCGTGTTGCTTCGAGTCTGACGTCCCCCCCCCTCCTGTCCGGCCGTCGTATAGCGCGCGGTGATGTGCTGTCCAGGTTGGGGTGGTGTGCCGGCCAGGTTGGGAGGGTGGACTGTTGTAGCTCACCTGAAAAAATCCTAAGTGTCAGAGTGGCTTTGTATGGGTAAAATTTTGAAAATTTTCCAAAGTGTGTCATTTCGACCTGGGACCATCACCAAAACATTTTTCATCAAATTTCACGGACCCCCCCCCCCGACAGCAATCTTCTAACTTTGGTTCTAGTGGACGGATTTTGTCTTACAGCTACTCGTTTGAAAGAGGAGAAAAAACTGCTACGCCATTTTTGCCGCGAGTCAATCGGACCAGCCGTTCAAAAGTTAGAGCGGTTACAAGATTTTAGGTCGGAGCTCACCTGAAAGCATTTCGACCTGGGACCTTCACCAAAGTTTGTTTCATCAAATTTCACTGACCCCCCCCTCTGGAGAGCTCGCTTCGATCTTGCCTTCCAGTGGACGGATTTTGTCGTGCAATATCCCGTTTGAAAGCTAAGAGTGAGACAAATTCACTGAAAGAAACGGCTTGTTCATATCTGTCTTCGTTTAGATGTGAGGCGCCATTTAAGATTTTGGGAGACTGTCGAAAACGACAGAGTTAGAATTTTGGACGTTTTGGGCTGTAGCGCCAAAGCGAGGTATCGGATGGGAAAACGGAGGCCAGATTCGGATTCAGCGTGAAATTCTGCATCAGTATGGTGAATTTGAACGCAATCGGAGAGAAAAAGTTTCGCTGACGTCCCCCCCCCCGGCACCGATCTTCCAACTTTGGTTCTAGAGATCGTAGAAAGTCGTGCAATAGCTCGTTTGAAAGCTAAGAGTGAGACAAATTCAGTGAAAGAAACGGCTTGTTCATATCTGTCTTCGTTTAGATGTGAGACGCCATTTAAGATTTTGGGAGATTGACGAAAAACGACAGAGTTAGAATTTCCCAAGAAACAGCTCCAGCGGGCGAATGAAGGTTCGGATTGGTAAACGGAGGCCAGATTTAGAATCAGCTTGATGTTATTGTCTAATGAGGATCATCATCCAATGAGAATCAAGCATTTCTATATAAATAGCGAGCCTTCCACAGTGAGAATCATTCCATCGTTGAATCACACGAGTGACGGACGCACATTTTCTCTCTCTCTCTAGTTCCCTATTCTATTATCCAACTAAAATGGTAAGTTGCTACTTTCCTCCCTCTCCTCCCTTGAACGTAAACTTAATACAATCCTTTTCATTTTCAGGCATCTACTCCATCTGCTGCACTAGTAGGACAAAATGGCGGTCAAACGTTACAAGGTTCGCTACGATCAGATCATCTACAACTGAGGCCAGTGGAAGAAACAACCAAGGTACATAATCCTACACTGCTACAGCTTAAATTTAAACAAGTCTTGCGTTATGACGATCATGGCGTAGTACTCCAAACGGGAATGCTCCCTTCCACGGATGTCAAGATAATGCACAATCAGTATGGGGACTACATACTGATCCCCGTGAGTCCGTACATTCGCCACCAACTTGATATTATTGAGGAGTACGTGACATTAAATATGGACATTCCTACTCCTCTTGCTCAAGAGTGGAAGGCGAGAGATGACAAGGATACTCCCTATAGAAAGATTTGGGATGGTAATAAAATTTGCCTACCGGTATCACATTGGTGCACTTACTATAAGAAGGAGGGAGATCATTCAACACCCATCACATGCGACGAGCTCGGAGAAGGTACTTGGGATATCCTTTTCAAAGTGAATGGGCTATATTATGGTCGGCATAAGGATAATAAAATAGCCTCTCTCTCCATGCATATGGAATCCATCCTATATATTCCAAAACCACCCAACGTGGACGACATAATTGATCAAATCCTTAACAGCAGTGGTACGAAGCGCAAGTCGGACAAGAATGCTGCATCAAAACGCAAATCAAAGAAGGAGAATTACTAGTCCTTTCCTAACTCTACCCTATGACAATTCGCTTATGTGCTTTGAGTGTCGTAGACGTGGTCTTATTAGATACATTTTACTTCTTCGTTGCCATCATATCATTTGTGTATTTTGTCGTGAAAAGCATCGATGTAATTCTTCATTTTGTAATATGTTATAGAACGTTTCCTTAGATGTGTAAATTTCCGTTTTAGGCTTCTATCATCATTTTTATGGATTGTGAGGGTGAACCTGTACAGGAGCTCAGTGCTATTGCTATGAACAATTGGACATATCAGATTGTCAGTGTCTATCATCAACATGCCAACTGCGATCCCAATGTTGATCAATGGGCGAGAAAACACATTCATGGACTTAATCTGAAATATTTGCAAGACTATGGCTCTTCTTGTGAGAGTGCTCTTCGTATTGACTTTAAACGATGGTTAGCTGCTTTCAATGTTATACGCATCTTTTGTAATAATCCTGGTAATGAGAGGAAAGCATTTCCCAATCTAATCATTGATGATATTTTGCTCCCACCTTGGGATAGTAGAGTGAATCAACATTATCATGAAGTCACGAAACGTTTTAAGGATTTGTGTGTTCCTATTTTGTCTGTTCGTTGTAGTAGCTACGTTCATAACCAATGCTTCTTTCCTCCTTACCTCAGCACTGCCAAAGTCCTGTATGGTTATCATTGCTCGCTGTATGATAGTTACCAGCTGTATCTATTTTATCTCTTTCAAACCATTGATTTATAATGCATGCTTGTTACTATTATTCAATAAATGTTACTATGAGAACATTTGTTTTCATGCAATGGATGGGTTAGATAAAGGGCGATCATGTCTTTCTCAAACGACTGCGGAACATTACACTTTCATAGGCAAAGTTTAAAAGGAGCTGTTCAAGATTATGTGATAAATTTTCATAAAGATGAGACCGACATCGAAGCAGTGGTCGATGATGCTAGCACTCTATTTCTAGAGTTAATGAATACATTCTCTGATAGCATTGTCATGGCGCGATTAGTTGCGAAAATTAAGTTTAGTCATTTTGGAAAGGAAGAGGTGGAAAGTCGCTCTTTCCATTTTGCTTCTTATTCAATGGAAGTGATAGATCACCCCCAAGAATTTTTTAAAAGACATATGATAAAAATTGCTGAACGTCTTAACACATTTAACCATCATGGTAGCAGTCTAGTGATTGAAGCGATTTCAGATATTCACATTCAACTTTCCATAAAGAAAAATTGAAAATGCAGTGGTACTTGATTGTAGCACAACTGGTTTTCGAGCTATGTCTGCTCACTCTCGAAGTATATTCCTTCTGTTTATGCGTCTATTATTTAGAAAAGGCTAGCAAATTCATATCTTTAAGAAGACTTGCTATAGACATCAGTAACGGTGAAACTATGTGTTGTGATGTATGTAAGCGAAAGGATGGAAATGAAAAGCGCATCTTCAAGAGATGTAAGCATGCTTTTTGTCAACGCTGTTTCATACGTAATTGCATTCAACTTTGCAAATGTAACCACTGTGATATTGCTCATTTCGAGTGTCACTTATGCCGCAATAGTTAGTACCTATGCAAATGTGGTAAAGATAGGTTTTAGCAAAGACTAACACGGAAAATGGCGAAACGTAAAATGACGAAACGTAAAAGTCAAAAGTCTTCAAAGTTTTCTTCAGCCATTCAAGCTCTCCGACGAATGAAAGCAAATCAGCTATACAATGCTATACGACATGCTAACGATAAATTCATTCGTGAAATTATTTCTCATGTGAGGAAGTTGAGGACGAAGAAATTAGCACCAAAACAACGAAAGTTACTTAAGCGATATACCACAAAATTGCGTTTCATCTCCAATCCTAAAGTCACCCTTCAAAGAAAGAGGAAAACTCTAACACAAAAGGGCGGTTTCCTTTCAGCAATACTTCCAATGTTAGCTCCTGTCATGGGTAACCTATTGGGTAATATCTTCGGCTCTAAGCGTTAATTATGCAAATGTTGAATCTCAAAGTATTAAAATGGATTTCAGACTTCAATGCGATAAAGTTCTGACTGAATCAGGTCCATCTCATGCAGGTAAAACTGTTTTCACGCTGAATTTATTGGATAAAAGAAGGGAGTTGCTTAAGGAACCTATCAATCGAGTGATTTGGTGTTATGGTATTTATCAACCGTCGCTGTTTCAGGAATTGCAAAGTCGCAACTTTATTCGACATGAAGGAATTATCGCAGTGGATAAACTTCAGTCTAATGATGTCGTTGTATTGGATGATTTATTAAAAGAAAGTAAGAATTCAAAAGATGTTACAGATATGTTCACTCGCGCAGCACATCATAAAAGGTGTTTTATCATCTATATCACACAAAATTTGTTTCCTGATGGAAAAGAAGCTCGTACACGAAACCTGAATACACACTATTATGCTATTTTCAAGAATCCGCGAGATAAAAGTCAATTTGAAATTTTAGCGCGACAAGTTGCACCCAGAGGATCAAAAGCCTTAATTGAAATTTTTCAAGCAGCTACTGAAAAACCATACGGTTACTTATTCATTGACTTTACGCAAGAGTGTCCGGAAGAATTTAGATTTCGAAGTGATATTTTGAAAACTCCCATGATTATCTACAAACTATGAGTTCTTATTCTCGCATGATTGTTATTCCTCAGGATGAATATGTGCAATTGACTGCCATGCAGCAAGTAAAGCAACCTCTTGCAAATCAAATGTATAGGAAAGAAATAGATTATCAGCAAAATGTTCACATCAAAGATCCACATCGTGCTGTATTATTACAATCGGAAACTGTTGAGCAATTGAAAATTTTGAAGAATGAGATGCGTGACTCTGTATCGACTGCTACACCTTTAGCATCTCGCGCACATGCCATATCTCTTTTCAACAGTATTGAACCCCATCTCAATGTAAATGATAGAGGAGAAATCATTACAGATGAAAATAAAGTGATTGATGCTTCACGTTATGAAGACTTGATTCAGTATGCGACACGTAGAAAGCGCCGTCAGGGCTATGTTCCACCTGGTTGGTCATACTTTCTTAAACTATTGAAAAAGCATAATGTACCAAAATTTGCTTTGAATAATGAGACATTGAAAGAACTTGATTCAACAGTGGCTACTGCTCTAATGCTTCAGACGATGAAAATGCCAACAAATTAGTTTAAGACGTCACCTGCTACATCCCCTCCCACACTCACTAAGCAAACAAGAGACTCGACGTAGATCTACATCACCACTAAAACTAGTAAAAGGAAAACGTAAAACAGCTCCTCCGAGGAAATACATGTTCTCAGACTATTAATATGAAGCAGATGTGATGCTTGCCATGTAATGAGCCGCCAGAGGTGAATGTCGTTGTCACTTGCACTTGCTGTGCCAGCTCTCACAATGAAACCCCTAAGCAATGTGAACACGATCGCAAAACCGCTAAAGCTAAATGCTGCAGTTGTTGTAAATGTAGAAAGGCAAGAAAACAAAAAGATGAGGAGGAAAAAGAGTCAGTCGTCATCGACTGAACGTTTGAAGTCAATCTATTATGATTTAAAACATCCGGCAGGATTTGCATCTATCCAGAAATTATCAAAAGCGAGTGGTCTTCCACAATCACAAGTGAAACGATGGTTAAAGGGTCAGGCTACCTATACACTCCACAAACAAGCGAAAAAGAAGTACCGCACCCGCCATTATATTGTTCATGACATCGATGAACAGTGGCAAGCAGATTTGTGTGATGTCCCCTCCATTTCAAAACATAACCCGGGCAATAATTTTATTTTAACCGTCATTGATATTTTCTCGCGTTATGCGTGGGGTCAACCTTAAAAAACTAAAGAAGGGAAAGGAGTAGCAAAAGCATTCCAAACAATTTTTCGAGAAGGTCGCATTCCAAAAAGAATTCAGAGTGATCAAGGAAAAGAGTTTGAAAATCAGCATGTCAGAAGATTATTTGAGAGGCATGACATTGAGTTGTTTAGTGTAAAGAGTGCTTATAAAGCTGCACTCGTTGAACGTTTTAATCGCACATTAAAAAATCGCTTGTGGCGACATTTTACTGCCAACTTGACACAAAATTGGACAAAGGTTCTACAAGATACACTCCATGCCTACAATCACTCTATCCATCGTTCTATTGGACTCAGACCAGTAGATGTAAATGCTGACAATGTAGATAAAGTGCGCGAATCATTCCAACGTAAACGCACTCATGTGAAAAGTGATGTGAAAATTGGTGATAAAGTTCGTATCTCAAAAGTGAAAAGTGTTTTTGCTAAAGGGTACCTTCCGAATTGGACAGAGGAGGTATTTACAGTATCAAGGATTAATCAAAAAGACTCTCCGACCACCTACAAGTTGAAAGATTACGATAATGAAGAAATTGAGGGTAGCTTTTACCGCGATGAGATTGAGGTAGTCACTGAAAGTGAAACATATTTGGTAGAGAAAATCATTCGATGTAAAAAACGGCAAGGTGAAGAATGGTGTCTTGTTAAATGGACTGGTTATCCTTCAAGTATGAACTCTTGGATGCGTCGTGCCGACATCTTTCATCTAAGTGATCGACAGTGATTCATACAAAGTTGTAACTAACAATGTTTAGGGTTTGAGCTATGAATCCAACTGCCTCATTTTATTCACGACCCTCCTATGTAAGTGGTGGAGGACAAATTTACATCGGCGCTCGCCGCCAACGTGGAGGTAGCATACTTGGTGCACTGAAATCTGTTGTAGCACCTCTCATATCCAATGTCGGTAGATCTTTAAAACGAAATGTTTTAAGTAATGCCGTTGGCTTTAATGGTGATGTTGCTAGTGATCTTTCCAGAGGTAGAAGTTTTAAGAGCAGTTTGTTGAATCGTGGGAAGGAACGCGGTTTAAAAACATTGAAGCAGACCTTTGCTGGTGTTACTCAAGGAAAGAAATCAACTAAACGAATGAATAAAGGAAGGAGGAAACATCGCGGAGCTGGTAAGGTGCGATCTTCAGTCAAAAGGCATTCACGCAAACGTCGCAGAGGCTCTAATCATTCATCAGGCGCTAAACGACGACGCTGCCATAACTTCTAATCATGGAGTGTAAAACTTCCGGTTTTTGTTTGTTTGATCAACAAGCCATACAGACAGATATTCTTAGTTCAAGTATTGTAGATTATCATCCTCGAACAGCTGAGAATGCTGGCCCCATTGAATTTGTTATTCCTGGTGGTAGTGATGACTACATAGATTTGAGTTATGCGATGCTTGATTTGAGGTTTAGAATTCAGCAAGCAGATGGAACTGCTATTGACGATACACATAAAGTTGGACTGAAAAATTTACCATTGACTACATTACTTCGTGATGTTTCTCTAACGATTGGAGAGCAGCAGGTGGAAGGTGGTCAAAGCGATTATCCCTATAAATCATATTTCAATCATGTATCACAGTTTCATCCAGCAGCACAAAAAAGTCATATGGAAGCCATGGGATGGTACAGAGATGAAGCAGGAAAATTTGATGTTGAAACAAACAGTGGCTTTGTAAAGCGATCTGCTATGATTAAAGATAGTAAAGTATGTCAGCTATATGGTCCGCTGAATTTAGACTTCTTTAGACAGTCAAAGTTTTTACTCTGTAATAACAGCATGCGACTCAAGCTGACATTGAATAAGCCTGAATTTGCGCTGAATGCATTTGCTAAAGTTGACAATTTTAGAATTCATGTGGAAGATGTTGCACTTTACATTCGTCGAGTAGTACCGAATCCAAGTGTCATTAGAGGACATGCTGAAGGTCTTAACCGCCAAAATGCCATTTACCCCGTTCAGCATACAAAGCTTCTCACCTTTACAATTCCTAAAGATCAAAAGAGTTTCATGAAAGATGGCCTCTTTCCATCGGAAGCACCGAAGCTCCTCATGGTGGCAATGGTTGAAAATGATGCATTTAATGGTAATATAAAGAAGAATCCTTTCAATTTTAAACACAATCAGTTAAGTGAAATTGCTTTACGTGTAAATGGTGTGAGTCATCCTGGTCCACCCTACAAACCAGATTTTGCTGCGGATCAATTTATGCGCAGTTATGTTGATTTTATTGATGTCTTTGGCTTTTACAATACGGATGACACCAACGGACTCACTATGAAAGAGTTTAAGAGTGGATATACTATTTATGCATTTTATTTGACTGCTGACAGCGATATTAGTGCCCCCTATCGTCAAGCGAACGTGCCTCATAATATTCGTTTGGATTTGACGTTCAAAAGAACACTACCTGAGACGATCAATGTATTAATTTATGCAGTCTTCGATTCAAATATTGAAATTACAAAGTATCGTGACGTGATTCTTCAGTATAATCGTTAATGAGTTGGTTGACTGCTGACGATATTAAGACTAAAGTGCAGCGTAATGCAGACGAAGCGACGTTGAAAGCTTTCGATAATGTCTATTCACTCGATACCTTACCACCTGCAGTAAATCACTATCCCATCTTTATTGTGCTAAACACTCATTCGCAGAATTTAGGCGGTGAGCATTGGAAAGCGATCTTTATTGGAGAAGACCGACGTGGTGAACTATTTGACTCTCTTGCGCAACCTCCAAATATACCAACACAGCAGTGGTTGAGAAAACATACGCGCCAATATCAGCGAAATGAACGCATGCTACAACATCCACTTTCATCAACGTGTGGTGCTTTTGTACTGTACTTCATCTTAAAACGTTTACATGTATCTCGATTTGTATCTGTTATTCAAAACTTTTCATGTAATCCATCCTCTAATGAAAAAATGATTTGTAAGTTCTATCATGATTTGAAATAAAAACATCATGTTGGAAAAATTGTTTTTTATTTTACAATCCGCTGGGTACGTACATACTCGAAGAGATAGTCTAGGATCACATTTGCTTGTACATGAGATTTTAATCCAGTAATGATCACTTTACTATTATGAAAGATTGCCACATGCACAGGTAACCAACAACTAATGAGAGCTGCAAGAAAAAGTTCGGGTTCATAACACAAATTGTAACTGCTGGTACGAATCTTCAAAAATGATACACTTTCACTCAATTGAGTAGAGATCACCATATTGTCCACAGTCAGATTCGACATCACACACCTCTCCCTCTTCCATATCCGACGTAGTAGTCTTTGTAGCTCTAAGCGCATTGACTGCGCCGATGAATGAGAAAGGGCGCCGAGAATCTGTACAGTCCCATTTGGGAAGAGTTGAAGATTCCGTGAATTGTTCATCTTCACCACTAACATTTGAGGTCGGCCCGGGTAATACTTGCTGTTTGGAAGGTGTTGGTGTAATGTTGTGAGATCGATTTTGGTGTAGAGTCTGAAGCGACGGAGAATGTTGACGATGGTGTAGCGATGGCGCTTCATGATGAAAGAATGAGTAAATTGAGAGATGTACCTTCCTTTTATACTTCTCCCAACTACCTTGATGAAATGTGAAGTTAGTATGAAGTTGGGAATGATAGAGTTGAATTCGCCGATTGTTGACGCGCAGCCAGATGCGATTTCCAATACGTGAATGTCTTTTCATATAGAAGTATTTCAAATCCTTCATGATATGATGTAGAGATTGAAAATGACGATAAGATAAAGCAAACTCTTTTCTCACATTTCCAGTTGAATCTTTGAAATAGACGTTTCGATCATGATCCGTTTCAATACGTTGTAGGGAATCTAATTTCCAACTCATGGTGATTAAGATTTGCATAGTAGGGCGATGAACTCACGACGAATAAATGTCATGATGGAGCGATGTATGTATCTTCTATACTTCTCCCAATTGTATTTGCGAAATGAGAAACAGTTTACGGAATGAGAATGGCAGATTTGAATTTCATTTCTGTAATGTTGAAGCCAAACTTGATCACCCAAGGAGATGAATCTTAATGTTTCAAAATATTCCAAATCCCTCATGATATCATTGAGGTTGACAAATTGTCGCCATGTTAATGTAATACCTCTTGATGTATGACCATGAGAATTTTTGAAATGTACGTTTCCATCACGATCAACTCTGATATATTGTAGAGAGTCCAAAATCCAAGTCTTCATGGTGTTATGCAAAGTCGCAGATCAGCAATATAAAAATGTCGTTTTATCATATTTTGCTTAGGAATGCGGCCGCAAATAGATTTGCTAGTAATCGAGCCGCACTCTTTTCTACTCCCATTGATCATACACAACAGCTAAATGGAAATTGGGAAGTGGGTGTCACTCAACTTGTTTATAGCAACTGTGTCTATACTTTTGATCATGAGGTGATGACTATTAATATGAGACGTACAGCTGCTTACCAATGTGAAAAGGGCTGACGAGTATACATTCCACAGTGGCCAAAGAAGGATCTCTTATCATGTAAAAAGTTTATATATGATTTCCTGAATAAAGCGTGTAAACATATTGTCCAATTTACTCCGCACAATGATGATCATACTTATGTACATCATGTAGTTGAGAAAGATTGGATTGTTGGTTTAAGTCCAAGTTTAAGAAATGATTTAGGTTACCTCGCTAGCGCCTTAACAAGCTATGATAATTTTAACGTTAATTACCACATAAGTGGTCATAAACAGTTAATATATCGAGAGAAAGCTTATTATGTAGATCTTATTCCAAGAAATGAGAAGACGTTGGTGAAAAAGATTGTGATTTAGCCAAGAAAGACAAACATGACTCCTGAAACATTATTGAAGAAATTTAATTATCTCCTTCGAGTTGATGGTAAACAAGTGGCAACATTGACTTATATCAAATCATCTAATCATATTGCAATAAGTAAATTAAATGATGATAATCTAGTATTAGTTTGTTCAAAAGATTTTCATCAGTTCTTGCGACATCATTCTGCAGCTGTTCATGGAAAATTTGATATGCAACATTTACCATGTGAAAGGTCAAATCAATTTGATACAGAAAGGAGCGTATCTTTATACAGAAAGTGTGTAGAGCCTTTAGGTGGTATCTTACATGAAGCAAGAGTGTTGATGCCTCGCATTATTACTTCAGTTAAATTGGTTGTAGATTATTTAAATGAAGTGATTAATGAGCAACATATTTTATTTTCTGAAAAAGAAGGTACTTTGTCTCTCACTATAAGTGGAAAAGGTATTGAATTAATTATGGATAAAACTCTAATGGACATTTTAGGTTTTGATCAAAATATCTTTAAAAGTGGTACTGTAACCGAAGCTAGCGCAGACATGTCGCTATCGCGTCGTATTAACTATTTTCAGATATATTCCAATATTGGTGAAGATGTACGTGTGGGAGATGTTGAAGCTCCATTGCTAGCAATGATACCATACCAGCCAAAAAGCTGCAGTATTTTATCTGAGCATACTTTCAAGAAAGTGCATTATACAAAGCTGAAATCAAACTACATCCCACAAAGTGATATTGCAATTCAGTGGTGGCGCCAGGGTCCTAGAGCTGGGGGGTCCATGGAAGCGTTGTGCCGACAGTTTTAACCGAGGTGCCGACAGGCTATACCGGCTAATTATTGTAATTCATGAACAGCTATGCCTACTTGTGGGCTATACATACACATGTCAATTGTGCAATTGAGTTGTAAATGTGCAATGTTTGCACACACAAAAAAATTGTGCAATCGATGCAAATTTTGTTATGCACCTACACATATGTCCGATTTCTTCTTTCAAACAATTTACATGTTAACTGTCACCAAAAATGTGTTCCTATATCTGAGATTTCTTTAATTATTAATAGCGAGTATATCTATGATTTTCTTTCAAAATCTTACGTGATGCATGTATGTGAACTTTGAGAATTTTGAAACAAATGCCTGTTAGCTTACCTCGTGTACATTGCATAAGAGCAGGTAGCAAGTTTTGTAACGGTTTGTTAAATTTCTTCTTGCGGGAACAATTAAAATTCGTAAATAAGTAGCTATGAACTGAAAGCATCTTCGCCGCCTGGTAAACGCTACGTGTTGTATAAATACGAGGATGCTTTGACTCATGTAGCGTGTGTGATGATGACCTTCATCATGCACTCTATTTTCTAGGAGTTCTCGACTACACCATAAAAGCTGTCAACTATGTCAATCGATTTAATGCTAATGCATGCATGTAACTCAAATAATCAGAGCCCATGTAGAAACGTTATGCGTTTGTTTTCGAAATTCAATTTGAGAAAAAGGTATATAGAGAAAATATTAGAATTTTTATTATGTACAAATGGTGAGGACAAGGAACTGCCCCATGCATATGTCATAAAACTTCGAAAGACATGGGATGTACACATGTACTTTTCCTAACATGTTAGGACACGATTTTCAAGAAACAATATCATTTATGTACAAAAGCAAATGGATAGAGCTTGCAAGTTATAACTTCGTTTAAATCAGTATTGGGCCTACATTTACAAAAGATAAGAGCAAAAACTGAAATGAGATAGGTCTACAAAAGTAATTGCTATTCGTGATGTTATTTTATACATAAACAGAGAAAATAACACTAAGGACAATGATCAATGCCGTCCTTTTTTCTTGATAGTAATCGCATCATACTTTTCACCTCAATATCAAGATCGTCTTGTTGAGCATTGTAAATTTCTCCGAAGGGTCGGATGATATCCTATCTTAAAAAAGCTTTGCTTCCAGGGGTTAGTGCCGATATACCTTTCATGATAACCTTATTTTCCTTGTTAAATCATCGGTTCAATTCGTTCATGCAAAGATCAATTATTCGATAAAATACTTGTGTGCGGAAATCAATAATGGAAGAGGATCCTAGCGAAGATATAACTACACTGTCTTTTAAACATTTCGATTGTTTTCTAATTCTTTTTCTAGTGCTTGTTCTTTTTCAAGACCACAAGCATCACAAAGCCCATCTGCTTGATTTGTTTCATAACTCCTTGGCCTGGCTAAGTTGAACCCGGAGAAAGTTTAACCTTATTATCTAGACTCCTACAAATTGAATTAGAAATATTTCGATTACTATATAAAAAGTGAAATTTAGATATAGGCATACTAAATGTGCATTTATGTCCAATTGCAAGAAAATTATGTATACTGCATTATTATGACTATCACTTAGGAACTACAACCTTGCGCTTAACTACAAAGCATTTTGTATGACTGACCATTTGACTGCATGGGATGCAGACTATTTGCCTACACAGATGCTGGTTATATGACTACCCATACTGTAGGTTACACTGCATGTACACTATATATCTGAATGTATGTGACTTCTGTATTTCGCAATAGTAAAAGGGATTTTCAGTCAAAAAGATGCAAATTTTTCTTGAGTACTTTCAAAGTATATTTGTAATTATTAAAGCCTATCTTAACTACTTCCAAGATGAGACTTGCCAAGATCTCATGTTTGAAGCTGCTGTCGAATCGATTGCAATTTTAAACTTCCGTCTCCACTCTCAGGCCGGTCCCTCTCAGATTGTCAAAGTTGTTGCTTTCAAAATAGAGCCGCTGAGGAGGTTACTCCATACCTTACTGTACCACTGACTTTGAAAGTAAGGCATCAATTCATAATTTGACACTCTGTGTAGCAGATCGACTTACCGTTTGAACTACTCGACAACGCGAACAACAGACGTTCTATTGACTGTTGAATCAGTCGTGCGACTTCAGAAATGGTGCAGATGTGGCGTTTCGTTTTCCTTTAAACATCCAAATGAAAGCAAATCACGTGACTGTAGCATATTTGAACCATCTCATTGGCAAAATAGCAAGTTCATCGCACGATATGGTCTACGCACGATCGCTACGCTCGCGCAAAAGTTGATCGATTACACCACTACCGAAATCTGAATTAGCTCCTTGTCTCTCAAGATAGACGATCTGTTGATTGATTGTATTAGCAGGTGGAAATCTCTAGTCGAAAATGGCTTATCTATTATCCTATCTCATCATCATTCAAAAATCCACTGAGAAATCAGTTGTAATGCTACATGTTAATAGGTAGCAAATCTATCAGATAAAATACGCTCGTACGTTCTGAACACGGCAAAATCATCAAAAATGACAATTGCTCCTTCATATTGTCAGCTGCTCTAATTATTCATTAAAGTAATGTCTCAGAATAAGATCTCAGAAACGTGATACCGAGCCTTAACAAGACGATAACAAACTTTTATCTTGTGTTTAATGATCATCTATTATAGTTGTGCACGTGTCAACAATTATCAAATAACCAAAAACTCGACACAGAGAAAATCTCTTCCCTATACAATCTTGATACCGCTCAACAGGATAAAGAGATAACGTTGTAAACAAAAATGCTTGTAGTAATGTTGCTGACTTGGCTAGCAATCCAAGTCAGTATCTAATGTAACGATTCGTAACTGTACTCTCTATTATTGTAATGTAAAATATAGGTGCTGGAGGCTGACTGCCGACAAAATTTAATCCGGGTGCCGACAGTGGCCCTGCCGATGGGGGGTCCAATAATTTTCTTGGGGGGGCATGTGCCCCCCAGGACCCCCCGTAGCGCCACCCCTGTTGCAACTTATGACGATGCTGGTGCGTTGATTCCTTTTCATAAAGATGCTGTGACAAGTATCACACTCCATTTCCGAATGAAGAGTTAATGCAAAAGTATGCTAATATATTTTTTCCAATGTGAATAATATGGAAAGTGAAAATAAGGACTCGTTTCTAATCTACTTACCCAGTAATGCTTCTATGAATAAATTTCCCAAAAATAAACCATCAGACTATCGAGTAGAATTAAATCGCCCACTGCATTTAGAAGGTGAATGGGAGGTTGGCGTTTCTAGTATTTGCTATGATAGCAATATTCAGAATGTGAATGATTTGGAAGAAATGATATTGACTCCTCGCACCCATGATGGAATAACGATGAATAATGCATTCCAAATCCCATACAATTTAACATCAGATGGAAAGTGGAACTATGAATGGATTCAGATAAAATCAGATTATTATGAACCATTTGGGAATGAGAAAATTATTAAGGCGTTCAACAGTGGTAATACTTCCATCATGAAGAATAAAAATCAGAAAGCTTATGAGTTTACTATCTATCATTGGAGTGGGAGACAGTTCCTTCGCTTTCATTCTTTTACTAAAGGTCTTACACTGAGGTTGGATAATAAATTCTATCCACATCTCGGTTTTGGTCATGGACTACATCTAACGTCAATTGCTACTGCAAATGTTAAAAAAGTTTATTCAAATCGAATCAACAAATTTCATTATAGATTTAAAATATTTGATGAAGATGTTGTAGAATGTGAAGAACGCATCATTTTGAAAAAGCGTGGTGTTCAACCTTTATCACTTATTGAGTTAGTAAAACGATGGAATGAGACTGTGGGTAAGAAGTATGGAGAGAAAATTATGGCGGACAAAAATAAGTTGGTTATTCAGAAATATAATGACAAACTTACAGTTTATTTCTCTCCAACCTTGCGTCATTTTGTAAGACATTATACACCTATTACTGGAAGCGGTGTGGTGTATGGTTCTCATGAATATCACACTAAAGCTGATTCAGTTAATGATGAATGGTGGGTGGACATCTATGGTGATCGCATCAAGAAAATTTACCAGTCTTATGAAGAATCTAAAGTTGCTATCAATATAATGCCACGTCTATATCATACAGTTGAAAGCTTCATTCATGTAGTAAATCCTTATATACAACAGAAGTTGAAGCATGTGATGAAAAGTAAATATGATGTAAAGACACACCACACTTCGTTTTCAATTGAAAATCAACGCGTTGTTCTGAAACTGGGTGATGACATTCAATGTCAATTGAGTAAAAATTTGAAAAAACTCTTTGGTTTTTCAATGCTACAAACTGTGTTTACTGCTGCGCATACGATTGGTATAGAAACACCAATGACACTTGATAAACATGAACAGCACCTTTACATTCAAAGTGATTTGATTCTTCCTATTTCTGTTGGTGAGAAAAAAGAATACATTTTACGTGATTTCATTCATGATAAAGACGCTTCATATTGAATAGTCGAGAAGATGCTTGAATCTATTTTCTATCATCCCGTCGTCAAACAAACTATACCCTCTATTGCTATCAAAATTACCAATGGTTTACAAGAGTGCATCCATGTGAAAGATACTAAATCCCTCGTAACTTTAGTGTTTCGGAAAACAAAGTGAAGTCATTGTGATATGTTTATTGAAATAAAAATATGTGTATGAAAAAGTCTTTTTACAGATAAAGGGGGAATGGGCTGACTGTAGGCATATATTCACAAGGAAGAAACGATCTCATGCGATACATAAAACAACCATGTATATCTAGAAAAAGCAACATCAAAATATTGAGTTAAAGTTGATTATGTCAATACATCTCCTGAATGTGGTAGCGTGAGTTTTATTCTTTTGGGTGGAGGTATGTTTGTGTCAGGATGTCCATGTGGAAGAGATGTGTTATGTCCTATCCAACACCTCTTATCCTCCCATGCTGAAAGCGCTCGTTTCTTGAACGTGTGCGTTTTCACAGTATGAACTTGAGATGCTAAGATTGTCATATTGACAAACGTTATAGTTTTATTTTTATAGGCCTTCTTATAGGACCGATGTTTCATTTCGTGAACAATGGATTTTGATATACCTTTAGCACGCTTAATACTATCTGCACATTCTTTTAATTTCATGGAATACATTTTAGGACGGAGGAGAATCATTTCATCTATTTCCTTTCCTGCTGTTTCATCCTTAAAACAACCAAGTTTGGCTTTATTCTGTATGGAATAGAGTGGATGAGTGGGATTGTAGTTAGATGTGTCGAAATATTTTTCTAATGACTTGCCTACTTCATTAAAATTTTAATCTTTTTGAGTGGTAATTCCTAAAAAGAAACTATCTGTATCACCACCCAGCAAGCGAACCTCTTTTATAAGAGGGCATGGTTTTCATATTTTGTAGAAGAGTTGATACATTTCAAGCTTGGAATAATCTAAAACGGCTTGCCCAATATAGATGGGTTTGCACAACTCAACTTCTGACTTTATCATTTTAACACCTACAAGATCCTCATCGATGATGTCTCTATCACTGAAAAGAGGTGATGAGATCAATTTGTGATATTTTTGTTCATCAACGACTAGTTTGTAGTTCATACGTTTTCTAACATCCTCCATGGTCTTTCCGAAAAGACTGTTATTCTTATATTTATAAAAATCCTTTTCAAAATTATTTTGGGCGAGTGCACGTTTTTGACTGTTACTATCTATGTAGGGTTTGAGGAAGGCTTTCTGTCTAAATTTGATAATGCGGTGAACTGACTTTAGAAGCATGCCCATTTCTAAATAGAATTTTAGTATGCAGAAGTGTACGAGATAATTTTTCTTATCATATTGGGTGATTAAAAGTTTGCGGCATGGTTTGTACCTTGGCTGTCCACACTCTGTTAAGTTATTATGAAATTGTGACATGAATGGTGAAAACATATCTTCAGTCACTTCACCAGATTCAGGTGCGAGTGGGAAATCAGCAGTTTTATTTTTAATGCTATTTGGATAAATCAAATCCACTTCAAAATAATATCCCCAATCACCTTCATCTGGAATCTTCAGTATGTTTGAAGGGTTGGAGTAATACTCAAGCTCATCTTGATTTAACCAACTAAACTCGGAATGAGGTAGTGGTTTAGACAGTGAACTGCCATATAAATTATTTTGGTCACAGTACTTTAGGTGGATAATATCATCACCTACTGTTTCAGATTTTATATGATGTTTATTTACAAATGTGAGACCACCGCGTATTCCGCGCTCAAATATATTATACATCTCCGAGTCTTGTAAGAGATGAATGGTCTCACCAGTCATTTTAAAGGCTGATTTAAAGGACATGGCTTGTAGACTGACAAAGTGGACAGGATCTAATTTGTCATCTTCTAATGCCACTCGTCGAAATTCCTGAAAGACATCAGCCAGCAAAATGACATCTAATTCTAAGTAAGCGATCATATAATCGCCAAACGTTTTACAATCAAATTTTAACCATGCCTCTTGAGCATGTTCATAATCTTCTACTGGACAATCTTCACCCGTCAAATCGTTTTGGAATTTGTCAATGGAAGGAAGGGTTGTTTCATTTAGTTTTGACATTGAGCTAAAATACGCAAAAGGAAAGACTCCTTTGCGAGTGATTATTTCATCCGTTAAGTTTGGATAATGTTTCTTCAAAGTTTGACTATGGGGAAGAAACTTGAGATTACGAACGAGAGAAGCTAGTGACGCTGACATGAATTGGAATGAATCTAAAAATTTTATTTCGAAGAAGACTGTCTTATTTTCTTTAGTTTTATCTACTGGTACTTTTGCTGTCATTGCCATGAATTTTTCTCTCGTTTGCGCTATTACATTAAACTGCCACGATTTCATCTGGCTCAACCCTCCTTTTATGAGCATATGACTGTCATAGCCCTTAAAGTTATGAAAAATGACGGGTAGTACACGACGTCTCAACCTAAGTGAAAAGTTACATTTGGAGCAGAGTGCGTTTCTAAATTTACCAGTGATGTGATCATGTTCACGCACTTTCTTAATTTTATCGTCATCAAACGTTTTATGACATTTAGGGCACGATGTCCAACTTTCAAATTTTTGTTTGTCTTCATCTGACATATGTAGTGACTTACGCTGCAATTGGGAATCATATGATTGTTGAAATTCAGCAGCTTTATCGAGAAATTCTAGAAATTTTGAAATGCAATCTTCACCTTGCCAAGCATGCATTTTGTTTTGTCTATTCCTAAAGTGGTCATTCCATACTTCATAGCAGGATATGGCTGCTGGCTTGTGGATGATATCATCAATGTAGCATTCTATGTCTGCGTAAATGACACGCAGGGGACTTAATTCGTCACCATTATCCCTATGTGAAAATATTTTATCTTTGGGCATGCGTTCCATTTGTAATTTACCTCGCTTGCACCATTCATAGTGAGTTTCAAATTTATCTTTACTCCAAAAGGAGTGGATGCAGCGGTCGCATACAAAATGTTCACCTCTTTTAGAGTGCCCCAAGTGAGTGTACAAGCGAGAGATTTTGGGTATACCACAGTAGTGCCATTCCTCGCTATCATCTTGTTTTACTAATAAGAGGTTGACTACACGTTCATAACAAGTTGAACGTGAATTATAGCGGGCACCCTTCAACCCCTTCTCCCACACGTGAACGACAATTTTAATCTTATTATGTTTTTCGAACGTTTCTACATCTTTGATTTTCATGTTGTTACTATCACAACCTTCAAAGTCTAGTTCATCCTCCCACTGTCTATAGCTATAGGTGCGATCTCGGTGCGCGTTGATATCATTATAGTGAAGGATGGATAGGACTGCATATTTGAAACACTGTGATTTACAATCGACATTGATGACAGCTTTCTTATTATACAACGTTTTTGGTAGTTTAAATGTGCCTCGAGCTGCATGACTTTCTAATAGGGAAATTTTGAATATGGCTGAGTCCACACCATCAAAAATGAGATCGCTGTCGCGTTGATTGAATTTATCTACATTTGATTTTAAACATTGAATGGGAAAATTTAGCCAAGACTCGGAGTCTACAACTTCGGTTGCGGAAGAGGAAGGAACATGAAACTGTATTCTCTCCGTCACTTGACCCGTTTGAAAATCTATCTTAATATATTTTAGTTTGAGGTAGATGAGCGCCTTCATTCTAAAATTGTCTAAATTGTTGAAGAGAGCTTCGATAATGTTAGAATTTTGAAGGACCACTCAGGAAAATCTACTATTTGAGTATTGGACTCCATGCAGTAGTCGCGTACTAAATTATTATGTGAAACATTGATGAGGGAGATGGTAGAGGTACCGTTGGTGTAGTGATCATTTGCATGCGTGTGTTGAAGTCTGTGCGAAGATCGCTGAAAGTGACTATCAAAAGAAAGAGGGCACAAATCGCAAGGAAAGGAGATGTCATCGTCAGAATCAACTTCACCTCCGGAGATTGACGCCGCTTTGCGTTGACACACACGTTGTTTGATGTGTCGAAGGAGACTGTGCTTCCTTGTAAACATATGTCCGCAGTCGGCACATTCCCACTCGTTGCCTTGTCGCGAGAGTCCTGAGCTGGAACTCACATCACCTGAAAGAGAAATCATTCTATCATCTCTGTTCAAGTCTCAGTGTATTGTTACAACCTACTTTGACTCAACAACTCTAAACTTTCCTCGAGAAGGGAGGGCGTTGGTGATGAAGTTGATGCCTGAAATTGAGGAAGATGCTATTAGCCACACGTTTGAGGGAGATGAGTGAAGAAATTTTCAACTTACCATTTCAACGAAATCGAGTTTAAGGTTGATACTTCAACAAGATAGAGACTTCACGAGAGAGCAGTTCACTTGTACGCCTCAAATATAGAATTCGCCAGAGAACACTTCACTGATATGTCACAAAGACAGAGTAAAATGACACGAATGTCACTTTACATATATACTTTCATATTCATCATTCATTGGCTGTTCATTCTGATTGGTTGCTTGTTGATGATACTTAAGAATTAGAAAACATTTCAAAGTTATTATTCACAGTCAACATGACAAGCCCTCCGACAACACCAAACACAAAATTCTCTTCTACATGCTCAACACGAAAGGCGCTCGTTGCACCAAACGCTCCAACGAAGGGGAAGGTAGAGAAGGTGTACCGACTGGACAATATCAGAAAGTTGTCATTACCAACGGACGACGAAGAGAGTGTATGTGAGAAGGAGTGTCCCGACTTAACAGGCGTGAGGTTAAAGTATCTCCAGTACGATACTGACGATGTGATGGAGATCACCAGCACCAAATTCCTCCACCAATTATGGGAGTGGTACACCCTTAACTCCCAGCCACGAACTAGTGGCCACGAAGAGTGGGAGTATATCGACAAAGTGAGGCTCGCAGTGGAAGAACGATTAAAGCAAGTGAACTGTTTTTGTTATCTATGTGAAGCCAGACTCTGGGACGATATTGACGATGAAGACCTTTTGAAATACATGCCATAATAAATTTTTATTTCGTATTATCTTTGCTTTCATACTGACTTACTTGAATGGGGGTTCAGTGGATGATTTAACCATGTATACTTTTTCATTTGGAAATAGTAGCACGCTTAGTCTAACTTGTAAATCTTATAACATTTCATATGGGCGATGATGATAGATGAAATAGTGTTAAATAAAATTAAGATGGCTTACACTTCTGATACAGGGATAGCAATCGACTGCGATCCATGTGTAAAGAGCTTGTTAGACTACGGATGGGCTTAAGTGGATGATTTAACCATGTATACTTTTTCATTTGGAAATAGTAGCACGCTTAGTCTAACTTGTAAATCTTAAAACATTTCATATGGGCGATGATGATAGATGAAATACTGTCAAATAAAATTAAGATAGCTTGCACTTCTGATACAGTGATAGCAATCGACTGCGATCCATGTGTAAAGAGCTTGTTAGACTACGGAAGAGAGAAGTGTGTTATGTTGCGTGTGGCGCGTGAGTGTCCTCCCATTTCATTCCATTCATCAGTTTGTCTCATTGATAGAGACAGGTAGAACTCATGGTTCTCATAACGTATGCAATGGAAAGTTTTAGGCAACCTTCGACAGTTGGCTAAATGTCGCCCTGGCGCGAATGCATACTACGTTGAGACAGAGGCAATCACTTGCAAACATGACGCAGAGAGGTTTAACAAGATTGACCATTGCCGAATGTCCCTTGCGGTATACATAGCTACGGGTTTCACCGCCGCCCTTTACAGGAACGCCCGTCGAAAGGAAGTATTACACCGAACTTCATTTGCAACGTTCAAGTTGACTGATAGCAGATTCAACTTAATGATAGTATTCGCCAGTCCGAAGACTGCCCAGGGCAAACCGCGTGGAGGTTCTATCATGTCTTGCCCCATGGTGGCCCTTAAGAGAGCCGATGGTTCATTCTCGGGTGTGAATTAAGTTGACTATTGGCTGGAATAGTCAATGGGTATGACGGTTAGGTTGTCATAGACCCTGTGCCGCCTAAGCCGTGGTGGTGCATCTGGCACCTTTCGGATGCGAGTGGTATTCGGAGTCCATACCTCATCCGTCCAAACGATCTTCTTGATCTTCCCCTTCGTCTCATCCTCTTCATCCCACTCGTCGAGGATGATGAACTCGGGAATGGCGTTGTCTTCATCGATGAAGACGGGAATGTTGTCGGCAGATGTCGCTTCTATCGTGACTTGAAATTGAATGAGAAGCGCTACAATCTTCTGGCTTATATAGGGTTTTCAACAATGAATTGCTCAACAGCGAATCAGAATGCTTCAGGGATAGCAATCGACTGCATAACGTTCAAGTTGACTGATAGCAGATTCAACTTAATGATAGTATTCGCCAGTCCGAAGACTGCCCAGAGCAAACCGCGAGGAGGTTCTATCAAATCTTGCCCCATGGTGGCCCTTAAGAGAGCCGGTGGTTCGTTCTCGAGAGTAACGTCATCTTACACCCTACCAATTCTGCTGAGAGAGTCTTTGACTCTCTCTTTGGTAGCACTGTCGACTTCCACACTAATTGGCACATGGCTAAAAAGTGGAATGTAGCGCCATTTAGTTGGATTGACAACAGTTGCTGTCATCGGATTGCCAATCCGAGCAAGATTATTGTGGACTCTGTCTTGCTCCTCTAGCCTGACAAACTCCTCAAATAAATCTCGCGGCCTTAACTGCGGTCCGCGAGGAGAGCTGACTTGACTGTTCGGCGTCTGCATGATTGAAATGAAATGAAATGAGAGGCAGTGGTTTATATACCCCTTTAACGCGACGCAACGTTCAAGTTGACTGATAGCAGATTCAACTTAATGATAGTATTCGCCAGTCCGAAGACTGCCCAGGGCAAACCGCGTGGAGGTTCTATCATGTCTAGCCCCATGGTGGCCCTTAAGAGAGCCGATGGTTCGTTCTCGGGAGTGTCGTGATGGGGTGGTGAAGGCAGGGAAAAGATCTGCAATGAAAATGATATGTATTAGAATAGGACATACTATCTTATTTGCTTTTCACTTACCAAGTTAGTCATCCTTAGGCAGTCTCGCGGGCTTCCTGACTGAAAATTTTTGTAAATGGCCGCGCATTCTGAGTGTGGTATGCAAGCACTTCTTAGTCGGATGACCATTATAGCAGATTATACTCTCGTCCAGGCTTTGGTTGACGAGGACTTGACCGTCCAGATGGTTATCCCGAATAGGGATGTGGAACTCAAACATTCTGTCCTCATTCACACGATTCCACTCATTCCTCATGCGCTCCAACTTCGCAAACGACTCTCTCTCATCACCCTGCCTACTCACACTCCTCTCCAACTCAGCATTCCTCGCTCTCAATACACTCATCTCCTTCATCAACTCCTCATACTTCGACTCTGCCTCTCCCATTCTCCTCTCTGCAGCACTCGTCCTCTTCTCTCGCTCATCATTCTTGTCTTCCAACACTCGCACATTCTCCTTCAACTCTTTCACAACACGCCTCATACGGATATTCTCATCTGCCACCTCCTTCATTTTCAGCTCACTCAACTCACTCAACGTTCTCTCATTCACCTTGTTCAAACTTTCGTACCGATCAACCAACAAAGCATGTGCCGCTTGCTGCGACACATGCTTCTTCTCCATGTCCTCATCCCACCGCGCCGACTGCTTCCGTACCCCACCACCCTTCACCATTGGGGAAGATGAGCTCTTCGGAGGGTCGGTAATGACAATATCGGATACCTCCGACGACGAAGAGCTCAACTTCCTCACACGCTTCCTCACTCGCTCCCCATCCAAATCCAGATCATCCTCATCATCACTCTCAAACACTCTCTTCCACCACTTGTCAGCCTTCAAACCGGCCACAGCATTCTCTACCTCATTCTCCACAGCATTCCCACTAGCATTCTCGACAACATTCCCACTAGCATTCTCAACAACATTCCCACTAGCATTCTCAACAACATTCTTGGCCTCTTTCCCCAACATTCGCTCCTTCTCAGCATTCATCAACTCCACAAATCTCAAATCGGTCACCAACCCTCCTGTACACTCACCATGCCTCAAATAAAACTCGGCCTCCTGCCCAACAACCAACAGCACCCTGCACTTCACACAGGCAACCCTACTCAGGATAACCATGTGGTCGGCCCCTGCCTTCTTGATGTGGTCCTTGAGACCGTCTCGGCGGTTAATTCGGCCGCATACACACATTTTAATGTGAAATTTCTTATTTTTGTCATTATTGACCATGGCTGCGATTTCTCGTTAACTGTAAGATAATGAAATTTGTATAAGTTTGGAATCATGTAGTATACAGCCTAAAGCATAACACTTAGTGAGGAATGATAGATTTGAGTATAGTGAGTGGCACTCGATCCCGTCGACAGCCCGAAGGCCTTGTACTGATCACTGGGGAAGTGAGAGATCTTCCTCGTCTTTCGATGAAGTGATCAGACTTACGTTGTCGGGGGTTTATATATGATCGGAAGAAAACTTAAAATGGCTCTATCTCCGAAAGTATTCATTGTAGCGACATGCGGTTTGTTGCAAACGATTCGTCTTATCATTCTCTATCATATGACACCTAAACCATTCTCATATGACCACGGGAAGTCGGTCCGTCAGCACATGTCCATGTAACATGCCACAAGTGAAAAAATTCCTAAGTGTGAGAGCTCCAGTGTGGTGAAAATTTTGAAAAATTTAAAACTTCCGAATTTCGACCTGGGACCTTTACCAAAACATTTTTCATCAAATTTCACTGACACCCCCTCCCCCCCTCGTTCGGAGAAATTTGATGAAAAATGTTTTGGTGAAGGTCCCAGGTCGAAATGCCACACTTTGGAAAATTTTCAAAATTTTACCCATACAAAGCCACTCTGACACTTAGGATTTTTTCAGGTGAGCTACAACAGTCCACCCTCCCAACCTGGCCGGCACACCACCCCAACCTGGACAGCACATCACCGCGCGCTATACGACGGCCGGACAGGAGGGGGGGGACGTCAGACTCGAAGCAACACGGCGGCACACCACGACCGACTCGACGGACAGGAGGGGGTGGACGTCAGCGACTTTTTCGACGGCGGCCATCTTGCGCGGTCCAGTGGTGGAGTTTTGCTTACTACTTCCGATCTTCGTGAAGGACAAACTACACATCTTCCATTTCTAGCTCAGATGGTTCAGATAGTTCCAAATCGATTTCAGATCTGTGAATTTCAGACTTTTCCAGATGAATTGGAGATTCTCCAGTTGAATCTAAGGTCCTTTCAAAGTTGAGTTTCTGACAAATATCTGAAATTCAATTAGAGAAATCTGAAATCCATTTAATGTCTGATATTCAGTTGGAAAGATCTGAAATAGACATGGAGGGTGCAGTTGGTTCCAGAAGTTAACATACAGGGATGATAGAGAAGTTTTCGGACTTTGAATGTTACATAGTCTTTTCAAACGACTGCAACAAACGACTGCAACAAGGCAAAAACGTGAATCATCGAAAAAAAAATTTCAAAATTTTCTGCAAAATTTTCTGGAAAATTTTCCATTTGCATCACTAGTGCAGTGTCGACTCAGAAAAGTATATCTGTATTTGTATAGTGAACATTTTTATATGAAAAGAATTCAGTTTTTTGCGGAGATTACGTTTCCGTTGTCCAAAAAAATATTTGAGCAGCTTTAAAAACTTCAAAATTTTGCAAATTTATATATTACCGAGATGACGCCCCTATATAAGTAGAATGAAACAACTTGGAAGGTATGAATATATTCCATCTAAGCGGAAGTTAATTAAGCTGATCTTCAAGGGAATTTCATGATCCGCATTATAATGGAAGTCTTCATGAAAAGATCGAGATGTCATTGTGCTTTCTTGAATGAAATTTAAATTTTTTAATCCTATTTTCATTGGCATTTTGTGATTCACTAAATTTATATGGTTCATTTTTTGAATCTGAATAGCGATGTGGATCCATCTACATCTTTCAAAGTTAATTGGAATCATTGTCTCTGATTGCGCTACCGTGGCAGGTTGCTTGTGATATGATCACGCTTTATAAAATACGCTTGAGGTTGAGCATGAAAGTTATAGCAATCTATCGAATTGTTGATTTAGCAAACATTACCTCTCCAAGGATGTCTGACACGCAGGATCTGTAAAATAGGCATCTGCATTATGCTATCATGATCCATAGTAGCCTAATTTCTTCAAAACTGCAAAAATTTGCATATCTCACATTTAATAACAATTAGGCTAGCAAATATATCCCCCTCGAGTTCATTAAATAAAATCGAAAGTGTATACACATTGGGGTTTTAATAGATGCGGAGTTACCATACTCTACCTATGATGTTGATCTTCATGCTAATTGACATTGAAATTGCTAACGTCAAGTCATTGAAGTTATAGCACCAACTTCTTCGGCAAATCTTTTTTAAAATATTCCTCAAAGACGATAAGGCTCACTGATGTAAAAATCTACGAAAAATTTGCCTCTGACCCTGAAAACGCTGCTCGAGACCCATAGCATGCCAAAAAAAGTTCTACGTCAAAAAATGCAGAAAAAGATGATGTTAACGCTGCTGCTAGTCTCCTGACAGCACAAAATAATTTCCTCAAAGTCGGTTCCACTCAAATCGAGCTTCACTAATCTCAATTAAATTTGCTCAGAGCAAATCCAGCATCCAACTCCGCATATCTTGCTCTTTACAGATCGGAAAAATCAGAAAAAATGCAAAATATTCATTAGGCCTAATAAGCCTAATTAGCCTAATAAAATAGCCTCAGGATGGTACAAAACAATTTGTTCAACGCCACTTCCACTCAAATCGATCGCTTCACTCATCTCAATAGATGAACTCCGCATATCTTGCCATAACATAATTCCTCTACATAAAATGCATCAGATCTCTCAAAAAGCAAGAGTTGGCCTATTTGGTCATGTCAAGGTCAGTGACGCTGGCAACGGTGTTGCATCGGTTGCATGCGTGCCATCTTCATAAATTGCAGTAACTTGATAGAATGCGAAGATAGTCCCATCATTTATAGATTTTTATCATCAAAATTTGCTAAATTAAGATATGTGTTATAACATTAGCTACTTTCTATATATACGTGTAAGCTATGAGTGTATATGTTATTTAATAATTTTCTTATCATTATAGGAAAGCATGCGAATTACGCAAAAGTCAATGTTGAAATTTCATTTTCAAATCAACGGCAAAAATGTAGAGCTAACTTTCCGCAGAAAAAAGCATTCATACTTCGTAAAGCTACATAGCTGACCAGTTTGCGAGTCAGGCGATGCATACCAGGAGCAAGTTAAAAAGAGGTTCTGACTCGAAGTTTCAAGTTTATTGGTCAAAAGTAAAAGTAAAATTGACTTTGGCATAGCGTGACGGGCCTTCGGCGTCCAGAGCCTTCTTACGGTCGATAGTCAAATGGCGGTCGGAATACTTGGTGTGAAGATTTACAAAGAAGTGAATGGTATTAAGAATTGTGTGTGTTGCTTGTTGAATGTGAGGTGATCAAAGTGAGAAGGCAGACCGTAGCAAGGTAATTCATGTCTTCTATTGATTGTTGGCTTCACGTGTGTAATAGCTTTTGCTTCAGTGAATGTTGTGTCTCGAGTGCGGGTCAGCTTAGCAATGAAATCGACCTGAAAATCCTCGATACCTAGATCATTATGTTTTCTTTTAATATGCTCATATAGAGCCCTGGATGCAGACTTATTGATTATTACACGTCTGTATTCTGCGTGCCGAGTGGAGAATTTTCTTAGTCTTTCCAATGTAGCATTCTCCACATTTATTACATGTGTACCTATTCACTACGTTTTTATCACACTTAGCTAAACATTGACAGACTTGACAGCTACAAGTATTAGAGAAATTTTTATTTTTGCTTATTTGATTCACAGCCTTTCTATCGTATTCATTAATAACTGTAATGGGTAAGTCAAACTTCTTAACAGCTTTATTAATTTTTCTATTACATTTATCACTGATAAATGGAACTTTAAAATAGCAATTATTTTGGTTTTTAATTTTATTTCCACCTTTATGCTTGTTCCTTTTCTTAGGAAAATTCTTGTTACTATAGCCATTTTCATTTAGTCAAAATGTCACTAAATTCGTTAATTTTTTCTTTTTGCATAACTTCATTGCTACACCTATTACTTACGTCTTTTAAGCGGTTATCAATGAAACTACCATGATTGGGCACAAAAGAGTCCTTTCTTAGGGTTATGTCGGAATGGCCTGGTTTGTGGTACCACGCGTATTGAACTTCATTGTTAATTATTTTTACTTTTATATCTAAAAACGGTAACCATTCCGGCTAATGAGCATCTATTGTAAGTTTTATGTTTGAGTCTATTGAGTTAAAGACATCTCTTATATGGGACAGTAAGTCATTATTATACTCTATTGGACCAAGGATGATATCATCGATGTATCTCACATAGAGGGACGGATAAAAGTTTAATTTTTTAATAGCGAACTGTTCTATGCTTACTTTGGTACCATGTGACTCATGAAAATCACTGCAAATGCTGGGGCAAAATGTGCGCCCATGGGTACTCTTTTTATTTGTTTATAAACCTCGGTTTTGTACCTTATCTCGTAATAATAACAAACAAACGTTATCAACTTTTCTATTTGTTTTATGCTAAGACCAAAAGTGTCAATTAGATGCCAGTGCTGTTCTAAACTTTTTATGTTATATTCTATACCCAACTGTATTGGGATGCTAGGATACAACTGTTCTACATGTACATGTACATCTAGCGAAATGAAGATTAAGTCCATTTTATTAGGAATTCTAGCACTATTTAATAAATCGATTAATTATTCTGTATTACTTAGATGTGAGGGAATATGCCTAAGTACATTTTTCAAGACATTAGATATAATCCAATCAATTTTTTCGACTGGTGTTTTCTTCACGGAGGCTACAGGCCGAACAGGAAACTGATTACCTAGGTTGACCTTGTGTTCTTTGACAAAAGAAAATAATTGTGCTGGTTTTGTTGCAGTGCTTAGTAATTTTTCTAATTTCGGATTCAATTTCATTATCGGCCTGCTACCGGAGTCATTAGACCTAAGTCCTAGACCCGTGCGCCGATATATTGTTCATCGGCGGCGATGTTTGCTTCCGCCAAAGTTATCGGCGGCGGCGTTTTCGGCGCGCTGATTAATTTAAATCGGCGGCGGCGTTCATCGGCGTACATCTGCTAAGTTAATGAGAATAGAAGTTGGATCTCTCCTTAGTATCTAAATATGGGCCTATTCTTCGCTATCCTTCGCTTAATCGAAAAAAACGGACAGTCTAAATCTCATTACTGATCAAAATTAGTACAGATGAATTCGGTAAATATTCACCATCTGAAAATGTTGTGATGCATATAGCCTACCCAGTCGGCACATTTCACGGAAGTTGCTTTTTATCAACTAAGGGTTTTCAATTAAACAACATTTGTGATTTTTGTGTAATTAACAGAAATACGACACCCTTATATAAAGCTGAGTAAACGATGAATTATTTGTATGACATCACGGCTTCGTTACTGTACAGTCCACGTAATATGTACATTGTACATCCTACACTTGAATTCTAGCAAAGTGAAAATGTTATAGCTTGACCGATCGATACTCATACAATCTCATTCATCGACAATTCTTTGTTCCTGTCAGAATGTAGGGTTATACCCGATTAGAAAGTATATTTGGACTTTTCCTCAGGAACTAACGATATGTTCCTAAGTTCAAGTTGGAAATGCAGTGGAGACAGTTAATCCATAAAATAAAACGAAAAATGCCTCCGCCGGCGCGACGCCGAAGAAGTGACCGGCGGCGGCAGAGGCGTTCACCGACGGCTTAGGGCTCTACTAAGTCCCGCAGTCGGAGTCCTATCAGACTGATGACTGCGATTCCCTGTTTTACACTGCATGAAAAGCCATGCAAAAGAAAGTCTTTTGATCTCACTTGATAATTGCAAGCCATTTCCAAGAAGAGAGAAAACGTGTTGCTTAACATAATAGAATTAGACTTTTCGTCTTGCACTAAACGGTGTCACGTACATTTACAGATCGTGCAGTAAATTTACAGAATAAATAAATGTGCTGACTTAGTTTAAAATTGACAGCAACGTGATTTTTACTCATTCGATTTGTGTACCCATACATACCAGTTGTTGTCTTATGAGCATGGAATATCCATCAATTCAAAGTTTACATGAATGCCTGTGCAAAACCTAAGAAGACATGCGCCATGCAACGCATTTAGGACATAAAATATTGGGTTGTGGAACGTAGGTGCGGCACCCCAAAGTGCCCTCCTTGAAGTCGATGCAACACCTGCCGTAAATTCGTGCCGGCGTCCCTGGTCAAGGTCATATTGTTGAAATGTAAGACGGAAAACACAAATAACTCCATTATTTATCCTTGTGATAATTTAGATTTATAATGAAGTTAAATATGAAGAAATGTCTTCCAAGCTTATACTCATGCCTATATTTTTCGTCGTATTTGAAAGCAAGAAAAGTCTCAAGACCCAGATAAGAGTGATCAGTACATCTACTTTGTAGATTGATGTCTGTAATCGTTCTTCCAAACATCTTCGAATAAGGATAAAAATAGGATGTAAATTGTGCATGCAAATTGCACAGACGTAATAGCTGCGTCTGAAACTTTGATCTGTTTATGATTCAACAGGGAGGAAACTGAAATGAATTTGCGTTCAGGAAGTCCGTGGACAGTTATAAAGTTGTACATGCTTGAACATTTCAACAGCGAAGTAGCAACTTTCGGCACCATCGATAATACGCAAGCTGCAAACAGTCATGTCAGGTACTGACGAAAATACCAACATGCCAAATTTTGAGCAATCTGAGCATCCCGACGGTCTTTTTGGGATGATTCTATCGTGGCTATGTATTGTCCTTTGTGTCATCACCTTCCCCGTCTCTGCTTTTATGTGCGTCAAGATTGTTGCGGAGTATGAACGCGCAGTTATTCTTCGACTAGGACGCGTATTATCGGGAAATGCCAAAGGTCCGGGCTTATTTTACGTCATTCCATGCACAGATTCAATTCAGAAAGTCGACCTGCGCACTGTTACTTTTGATGTTCCACCACAAGAACTACTCACGAAAGATTCTGTTACTGTGCGTGTGGATGCAGTGATCTATTATCGAATTTTCAACCCTACCATAGCTGTCATAAATGTAGAGGATGCAGATAGGTCGACACGACTTCTAGCACAGACGACGTTGCGAAATGTTCTTGGTACTAAAAATTTGACAGAAATTCTATCTGATCGGGAAACGATTTCTTCTGCGATGCAGACTACTTTGGATGAGGCGACTGATGCATGGGGTGTCAAAGTTGAAAGAGTGGAAATCAAAGATGTTTCTCTTCCTATTCAAATGCAACGTGCTATGGCCGCAGAGGCAGAGGCTGCCCGAGAAGCCCGAGCGAAGGTCATATCAGCTGAAGGAGAGCAGAGGGCTTCACGGGCTTTGAAGGAGGCAGCAGACGTCATCAGTGAGTCTTCTGCTGCCCTTCAATTGCGATACTTGCAGACACTCCAAGCTATATCAGCAGAAAAAAATTCAACGATTATTTTTCCACTACCTGTTGAAATCATGTCTCATTTTAGTGGAAATTCAGCTCAAAAGTAAATTTATTAGATGGTGTAATGGACTTCAAGTTAACTTGCGAAAGTTATGTGGTTGAATCGTTGTCGAATCAATGAATGTCATTCTATATTTTTGATTAATTACTACGACTTCATATTCAGATTGTAATGAACAGATGTTATGCGTTTAGTGACGTCCTCTGTATATACTTTGAAATTAAAATACCGGAAGATGTATGCGGCAAATAAATTCAGAAGTCATTTTGCTCTCACACGTTGCACATTTTAGATTTGAAATACTTTTGGTTATGTCTGTAATCGATATATATAAATCGATTCGATTGAATGTAGATTACAGCAGGGATGCGGATCATTTTGATAAGACACCGTCTCCGACACCGGGTGGCAAGTATATAAATCCTAGTTTTTTTTTAAAAAAAACAGGTAACCTACATCATAGATCATTATAGGCTTACCTGAAGCCATCTTTAGTGATCATTGCTGTATCAATTATAAATCATTTTCGATTAAAGTTTATCAAATGTCGCCTTTAGTTGGAAGCATACGACTCAGCTCCTCCCATCTTCTTGATGTGTGTTTCACACGGTTTTTCCTCCAGTCTCTAACCAGTCAGGAAAATCCCCCATCCTTCTTCAAAAAATATGAGTACACTTTCGAGTTTAACATGCGCTTTGGAGTAGACATCACATACGATTAACGTGAAGGTAATGTTGTCAGACAAACTAGTATTTCATTTTTGTCTCTGATGTGACCTTTGGTGCGTAGGTGTAATCGAGGCTAGGAAGGTTTGTCTTCTCTACTAAATCACCGAGTGAAAAGACAATCCTTTTCTCACTATCACGGTTCATTCCCTAAACTATTACAAGCTTTGCATTTAGCAGTGTCTCTGTACTTTTGTTTGACGGAGAAAGTTGACATCAAGACAGTGACAGCTGTATGCACGAGGATAAATAATTTGTTTGCATTGTATTTCGGGTCTAGTTATAGGTCGGAGTCCTATCAATTGATAAAACTCCGGACTCCGACTCCAGCAAAAATGATAGGACTCCGGGACTCCGACTCCGCATCCCTGGATTACAAGTGAGTTGCTTTAAAGTGAAGCATGTTCAATTCTTTTTCATTTAAATTCGAATATTACTCTGCAAGAGTCGAAAATACGGATTCAAGCGATTTAGCTGTCTGCATTCTTACCAAAATTTTATATTTCAAAAAGATAAATCATGCAAAACTTGATAAATTCGTGGACTGTTTTTGTTGAGTTATTGAATAATAGTGGTGTTGCACGCTTCTGTTATATTAATGAAAGTAAGTATTCACAAAATTGAAAACTCTGAAATAAAAATATTATTTCTATGACAACCGAGGCATTAATGTTGGAACACTTTTGCAACATTGAAGTTCATAATTCTAAAGATACAGATCTTTTATAAGCAGGATTTTTTAATGCACAATCATCAAAAGGTGTGAGAAACACAGGGTAGGCCTGTTATAGGAGATAGTCATCGCAACCTTGATCAGGCCCATAGAGTAAGTATACAGAGTAAGTAACTCAGCATTTATTAAATCCCCAATGTGTACACACTTTCGATTTTGTCAAATGAACGTGAGGTGAACACCTAGTCCGGGAGCTAGCGTGAAGTTGTGCAGGGAACGAGGTAGTACATAAAACTTTCACATAGCATAGTACACCTCTAACCTACTGCAAAACTTCGCGTCTGCCGGATCAGATCATTTGCTTTTCAGAAATAGAGAGGATAACACAATCCTATGTATTTCCAATGGTAAAATTGTGACATTTAAGGTGTTGACTCCATTTTTTCGAATTTTTGCTCATAAAAGTTACACAAATTGGTATTTTGTTGAACTGGTTATTATAGAAATCATCTACAGATCATGATCTTTCAAATGAGTTATCATTCATTGACAGAGGATGAAGTAAAGAGTACAAACAGACACTTTTCGTTGGTGTAACTGCAAATTTTAACATAGAAATTTCAGGAAAATTGTTGATATACTTTAACGAAAAGTGTCTGTTTGTACACTTTACTTCATCCTCTGTCAATGAATGATAACTCATTTGAAAGATCATGATCTGTAGATGATTTCTATAATAACCAGTTCAACAAAATACCAATTTGTGTAACTTTTATGAGCAAAAATTCGAAAAAATGGAGTCAACACCTTAAATGTCACAATTTTACCATTGGAAATACATAGGATTTTGTTATCCTCTCTATTTCTTAAATGCAAATGATCTGATCCGGCAGACACGAAGTTTTGCAGTAGGTTAGAGGTGTACTATGCTATGTGAAAGTTTTATGTACTACCTCGTTCCCTGCAGTTTTAAAGAAATTGCCAAGGAATTGACTTATCATTCATGAGTAATGCAGATCAGAAGGAATGATAGCATTCTGCAAATCCTCCGCGTGTCATGACAGTCTTAGAGAGGTAATGTTTGTTAAATTAGCAATTGAATGGGTTGCTACTTACATGCTCAACCTCAAGAGTATTTTCTTGAACGTGATCATATCACAAGCAGCCTACAACCGGTAGAGCAAAATAACATAATCAAATACAATGATTTCAGTTAACTTCAGAATATTAACATGATTCCACGTTCTTGAGATTCAAGAAATGAAACATGAATTTATTGAATCATAAAATCAAGCCGATGAATGAGGAATGATGAATTAGGGACAGATCAAGCTAATGTCAGCCAAGAAAGCACAATAAGATCTCAACTTTTTCATGAAGACTTCCATTATATTGCGCTTCATGAAATTCCCTTGATAATAAGCTTAATTTCCGCTTAGTTGGGATTTGTTTTGGCAGCCAAAAAAATACTGTGCAAGTATTGTAAGCAAATGCTGCTATGCTTCATTAACATGCAAGCAAGCAATTTCGCAGAAGATCATTATTAATTAGTGCTGCTTTCGTTCCAGGCTTTTGATATTTATTTTCCTTTTCGTTTCTCGAATTCGCCAGAGTATCGTTATCGTTTTCGTTAACAAAACTAAAAATGCTAGAGGCGATGAGGATTTCGTTTTCATTTCCATCAACGAAGACATCACTATAGTTATTTCATGCAAAATTTTATAATTTGAATTAATTGAATGGCTAGAAGTAAATATTTGTGTAAATTTGAAGATATGGTGTCTGATAGATAATTGATCAAATTATATAGATTATTAGAGCCTATATCTTTTCTTAAGTTATTCTCTGCAGATCATAGAATTAGTGAAGAGTTACGGTTAAATAGAACATAAAATTGTGCCCTCTTGACAGTTACCCTGACCATATCAACGTCATGGGACCATTTTTGATTTCTCTTTTTACTTTTTCACACATGTCTTCGTAAATTAGTTGCACATTTGTCAAGGCGTTGAAGCACTATTCGCAATCATCATCAGGCATGGCATATATGGGCAGCTCTGCAGATATTGCATTTTATTATTTGTGGTGAGAACGTCTCAAGAAAACTGTCGACTATGCTTATCGTAGATTACAGGATTGCTCCGTGAGCTGTTGTAGTTTAAGTCGACACCTGACAAAACTAAGTTGCTGTTGTTTGCTGTGAAGGTTGCTGCACATTTCCTCAAGCTTACTTTTCAATCTTTTCATTAATTTCGTGATAAGCACTATGGAATTGTCTAAGGAGAACAGTTAGCGCAATTACTAACAAAGAACCCTAATTCAGGAAATATTTAGCGCTCAGAAATCCAGTTGTCAATAGGAAAACGATGAAAAACAGGTGCTACTGCTAAGATAGAAATAAGTATATATGAAAAATCAAATTTTAAGAGAAGGTAAACAAGCAATCAAGAAGATCAAAATGGGAAATGCCTCTCTCTCCTCTCAAAAGAACTCAAGATTTTTTTTACCCATGCTGGCAAAAATATGCAAAATTGATGGATGAGTGATAAAATGTTATGCGCTTTTGTGCACAAACATTAAAAGCAAAGGGCCAAAAGGTTAGATAAAACGGCAAAACGATACCATGAGATGAAACTGCGTCAGATGTCTTCCAATACATGCGATTGTAGATAAATAGACTTTGATATTTGATAGTAGAGAATTTAGCACAGAGGTAATCTTCATATGACCTGAGGCAAAATGTTAAGGCTGACAAGCACTATATCAAAAAATCATATCTGTTCAAGATGAAGCACCGCATTCTATTCTTGGACTGCTAATATCAAATTGGTTTTACTCACTACATTGTTATTGCAATTCTTATAAATTGACAATCAGGCACATAATATTTTCACTCTCATCAGGTTGTGTCATTTTACTATTTATATTTGAAGGTCTGGAGAATCATATAGATGTAATAACAAGAAACATCGTTTATTAAGATTTTGAATTTAAGGAATCAAATGATATTGAGTTACATCTGTAGGGAGTAATGAGATTTTTTGAGCGTGGAAATGTTTATAGCAGCGTGCAGATAATTCCAACCTTCTTTGACTCGATTTGTCAATAGCGGTTAAGCATCTACAAACACGGACATTGAATACAACTACTTATAAAATGCAAATTCATACTGCACATGTAGAGGTCTGCGTTTGTGACACGAGCACGGTACGATATAGATCTTATTATATTATTATTATATAATCTTATATTATTGGTCTTTATTGATTATTCGTGTATCTGCGACGTTCTGTTCTGCCGTTGTCACTACGGCCGTGCTCCTCATGAAGAGAGGCCGCGAAAGCGCTCAGGAGAAAAATAAACTTCCATCAAAATGATGACTTTAAATTTTCTAATGATGCAAGCAGTTTGATGTTGTTCTTTTCAAACGATGGAATTTTTTTGAATTATTGCGCTTGTTTCTTATTTACCTCTCAAAGATTTTTGTCAAAACATAATTCAGCATCCGTTTTCCAATCGTCCATTATTATGAGAGAAGTGCCGGTGCAGAATTCTACTACATGTAGTTCATATTTATTGACAAGCTTGCCATCCGAGGTTTGAGAAGATTGGTGCATTGTATTTGTTTTGGTACAAATATATCTAGATGCTCATTATAATTGGACAAACTCATCCTATCATGTCACCAGCCATGATTTCATTTTTGCAATTTGAAATGTAATTATTGATTTGATCTGGAAAATTTCCCTTTATCTCCTTAGATTCACGGTTACATCTATCTCTATAACATAACATGATAAGCAATTCTTTGATGTCTTTCCAATTCTATTGCAAAGTTTCATTATCAAAATGCTGCAATTTTCAGAAACTAATTCTGCTACATGTATGATAGCCTTCGTAAATAGCCTATTTATAGAAATATTTTAATTTTCATAATCCAAATGAGTTTCTGTCTAACACATAACTTTGCGTTTTTAGCATCGTTAATGAGATGTGAATTCCCGTTTGAATCATGTCATTCCATTAACATTTACATAAAATATTTTTGGATTGCTTAAATCACTACTTCTGAACGCGTCATTTTCTGTCTTTTTTCTTATTGCAGTATACCGGGCATCAAAAGTAGACCTACTGCTACGGGCGAGTTGAATGTGGCAGAGTGGTCGAGGAGAGTTAAGTCTTTGATGAAGTTGGAGCTATCGGTACAAGTGCATGGCGGAATCCAAAAATTAGGCTGAGTCCGGCAATCCGAGTGTTGCCATCAAGCAAGATAAGATTGACAACCGCTGTTGATTCTCGGTCGAAAATCTTTCATGTTACTGTGTTGTGTTGTGTGTAGGGAACTCGAACGATACAATTTTCCTCGATCGATGGATGCTTCGATCATGCTTCATTTTTCACCGATCAATAATGATCAACTTGTCATTGTTGACGCTCTCTCGTGCCAACACCCACCTGAACATCAACACTAGATGATGGTGGTACGTGCCTCAACCTTCACACGCAGGAAAGCAATGTCTTTCTGTGCTGACATAGACAATCGATAGAAACACAAAATTCAGCCGCAACGACAGAATAAGACAAATTCTGCTATCATTTTCCGATCGATCACAACAAAGAAGACCGATCGTTCGATCGATCACAAGATAAAACACCGATCGATTGATAATCTATCATGATGCTGAAAGCACCGGCCGATCGATTGATCATTCGATCAGGCCAAAATAGTGAAAACAGCGATCGACTGATCAAATCGATCGTTCGAATAACCTGGTTGTGTGATGTGTCTTTGTTGATTATATCAGCGAGCATCATGAAAACAGCTCCTCGCAACGCTTTTGAAATTCAAGCAGAAAATGCACCCTTTAGCTTGACTGTTGTAGCGAAAGTAGTATTACACCGGAAGTTGTTGTAGCATCAACTTTCAATCAAGTTTCGGTTATAGGTAGTTTGGTTCATGTACACTTTGTTGTTGCTGGTTGAATGAGTTCTCAGCAGTCTATTTTGTTTGTCAATTGATTATCCATACTGCATAATGTCTTCAATCGCCTTCTTCATTTCGTCTTTGATGTAAAATTCTGTTCTTATGTGCTTAGCTGCTTCTCTTTCGTCATTTGCAATTCTTGAACCTCCTTCATCTTCTCTCGTCTCCTCTTGTCTTGTTAATTCCATTTCGCAGACCGAAAGTGACAATCTTCCTTCGATTATCTGATAATCTCTAGTTCTTTTAGTAACTCTTTCACTTTTGTCGTCAGTGTGGGCACATATTCCTACTTGATACGATACAGTGCAAATACAGGATATTTGCATGCAGAGACAATACCAATTGGATATTCACAATTTTATCTTAAATGTCCATTTGGCATTGGTTCTTGGCGCAGATTTCACAACTGTATTTCGGTTGCAGTTACGCTTGGCGTATTAGATGTGCTTGCATGCCAGTACACGAACAGTGGTAGCAACTTTCACATTGTCACAGGTAAAATACTCTTGCCTGTTGGTTGATTATCCGCATTTATCTCATTCGCTTGCAACTTCTATAGGAATCGTTATGGTGAGCCTGTGTTTGAGGTGGACATTGACATTTGCAAGGTGTTATGAGAATAATTGAGCGAGAAGACAGATAGAAGCGTGCAAAAAAAAATCGGACCTTCCTTGACCTGTCTATATCTTAGTTTAAATTATATCAATATATCTCGTCCTGAACACGGAAAATTGATGAATAAAGGATAGAAAATGATGTCTTTACATGCATTTCATTTTTTGTGTTTTATGATTGATGCATTTTGTTGCATCTATACTGTTCACCCTTTTTATGATGCAATAACAGTTCCCTATTTTCATTTTATTCCTCATTTCTGTCATTTTCACATTCATCATGTGGTTCAAGTATTGATTTAAAAGTAAATAAGAATTTATTATTTATTTTATACAAGTATTATTATATAAAAAAGTGCCGGCATTTGCAACAGTTGACACTTGGAAAAAGAAAATCTCTTTTATCGAAGCCTTTATCTCATAGAATTACTATCATGCAAGCTACCCACGATGCATCTGTGAAGCAGACTGTCCATGTGGTCAAGTCTACCAGTCACATTTTGTATTTCACTTACATGTTGCCTATTGGAGATAAGCTTGCATATTGTATTTTTGTTGTTGATGAAATTGCTTTTAGGAATTATGTAATTTGACAAATATTGTCAAGAAGTTCCACATTTTGCACAAATATAGATTTCAGTGAGTTTATTTTTTGATACCAAATAAGTAGTGAAATTCATATCTTCACCTGATAGGCCTACATTATATTTTAGGGCACAAAATATTTTTCCTGACATTGCTGTTTACATCATATGGCATCGGAGAACATCTTTCAGCTTTCAAGAGAATAAATAACATAATAGAATATAATACCTTTATTAGCTCAGAGGGTAAAAGCTTGATAACGACATGCAAAGTGGGAACCGGACCGGCCCGATAGATGCAGTTTTCATTTTTCAGTCTCAGGTCCAGTCCACGATTTTCAATTGAATTACCCGGTTGCGGTCCGCAGACCGTTTTACTTGAAGTGTAAGTAACCGTTTTAATGCAGTTATTGCATGATTAATCAACCATCATTATTTTCTCTCAAATGTTTCCCTGTTCTGATTAAGCAAATAAATGTATATTTCGTGGTTGTTATAAAAAATTGAATTACCTTATAAACTGTGTCATGCAATGCAGGAAAAAGTGGCTCATCAGGAAAGAGGATTATTTAAATTCACCATTCAAACACATCGTCTTCGCTTTCGATGCAAGGGCGATCACCGTTCAGGAATCAGCTGTATAGTTGACATATGGAAGTTGAACGGAATGTCCACAATAGCTTTTTCTGTTCATCAAAACCTTGGAGGCATTATTTTTATTTCAGAAACTCCAAAATCTGTAATTGCCTGGCTAAATAAAATCGATTCTCAGTGTCAAGATGTGTGGAAGCGCTTTTCAAGAGTTATTGTGTGTTTTCAAATAGGCATCTGGTCTCACTCCATCTTGTTGAATTCGGCCCGCGAGAATTTTTTTTTTTCTCTCAAATATGGAACTACAAGGTTTTCAAAGATTTCGCAAGATGAATAGGAAGCAACGTTTCGGGAGAAAACTGATCAATGAACTTTCCTCGAAAAACCGACTGCCATGCTATCATAGGCAAGTTTAGAAAAATTGTCATCTTGAAACCATTTTAGTTCAGGTTTTCCCTCGATAAAATTCTGCAATTTTGTTTGCAAGCTGTTGGATTTATGTCAAATGATATCCTGTCATTGCAAAGATCGTAATTATTAAAATCTGTACCAATAAAATTAAAGTTTTTTGATATTGCCTTCCTGTACCACACAAAGATCAACCATTGCTAGATAATGAAGAAGTCAAATGAATTTGAATGTTCAGTTTTTCATAAGAGTTCTGCCTGTTGACTCTGATTTCCATCTACAAGATAATTGTTCCATGTATCTCAGTCGTACAGATTGATCTTCTAACTGTTCTCCTTGTCGAATATGAAGTTCTGTCGGTAGGCAATTAAAATCTGTACCAATAAAATTAAAGTTTTTTGATATTGCCTTCCTGTACCACACAAAGATCAACCATTGCTAAATAATGAAGAAGTCAAATGAATTTGAATGTTCAGTTTTTCATAAGAGTTCTGCGTGTTGACTCTGACTTCCATCTACAAGATAATTGTTCCATCTCAGTCGCACAGATTGATCTCCTAACTGTTTTCCTTGTCGAGTATGAAGTTCTGTCGGTAGGCAAGTCCGCACTATAGATCAACGATATCTGCCGCCGCAGTTACTCATGAATCCAGAGAGAATGGATAATAGGTAGCTAATGAAGAACGCAGACGTGTTGTAATTGTAATTGCGATTGCAATTACCGTAATTAGTAAGTGCAATCAATTGCATTTTTAGCAGTAAGCGTTTATTATAGAAAAAATGAGAATCACAAAAAGTCACAAAAAATAATTCGAGAAAAGCATCGTCACTGATACAAAACGTCACACTGAGATGGTACAGCGAATTGAAGTGGCACAATCAATGGTACAAAACTATACAAGCTTGAATTTCAGGTTAACAACAAATCATAAGCTGTAGGGTATATAAGGAAAGACGCTGTCAGAGAAATTCATTCTCATTCTAACCATGCAGTACGCGTGTGAATTCTGTCGTCAGTCCTTCTCTCGCTTTCAAGACTGTATTGCCCATGGAGCAGCAGAGACGGGTCGCAACTATTGTTGGACATGCTGTAAATGGTATGGAGACGAACACGATTGCCGCGCGTTTAATTATGGTGATGACAATGACTTGCTGTGTTTGGATTGCGACGGAAGTTTCGACATAGAGGCGTACCATAAGCATGCGTGTGTGGGACGGTGTCGCTACTGTGATGTAGCAGTGAATGCTGAAGCGGAAGGATGGGATGAACATTTGTGTCCCTACCTGTTTGAGTTCATGCAAGAGGGCGGTGCAGCTGTGGAAGAAGAACGGATCATGGACGGTCGCGGATATAATTATCGATTTACCCCTCATCAAGCCACGAATGAATGGAAGGTCTATTTAAATTCAATGTATGCGGACTTGTATCGTGTCATTGTGCAACAACACCCCCACGAGGACGTGAAAGTGTTTGTGAGTATGAGACTCAGGTTTGCCAAGATGGATATGTCGACGGGCGAAGAGGAAGTGAGAGACATCACCACACCCTCATACATTCACGAAGGCGTCCAAGCACGTAACTTTGATACATGGTTCGGTGACATGGTGTCAAAGTTTGAAGAATTTATTGAAGACTTTCAAGAAGATGGATCAGGATTTGAGGTGAAACAAGTGTTGGAGTTACTAGTTCAAACAAGTTCCTTCCCTAATTTTCGCATGGGCGCACCGATTCCTATTCACCGAGATATCAAGCTCTGCAAAGG
>CAJQUW010004348.1:0-154221 GCA_907163375.1 Prostheceraeus crozeri | reverse complement strand
ATATAATATATAATACCTTTTAATAAAAAATACTGCTGAAAATAAAGGAATGAACATTCACGCACTGGCTAACGTTTTTCATTTTATTATCCCATCTGTAGAACTGTTAATTTCTTGTGTGTTATCTGTCAACTCGTGCCTCTTTCAATCAAAAATAGTCAACAGTGGTAAGCTACTAGTCTAGGGAATTAGACTTGAAGTGTAAAAAAACTTGTCTTTCTATCATACATGCATTTATGAAAAAATGCATTTTTATATATTGATGAGACGCTATAGCTACTGCTACTACTATAAGCAAGGACAGACCTCCTTCCGTGATTATTGGCATATCCTTGTATATTATGCAAGTAAGTGACAATAAGTGATACTACAGCTACACGTTCGAATTTCAAGGGCTAATTCTGATTTGAAAATCATTTCCTTCATACAAGTTTATTGCAGCCCTCCTTACATGCACATTGAATAGATTTTCGTCAATAGCGACTGATGATATCACGTGAAAGGTAGACCTATTTGGAGGGCAGTTTCCATCATCAGCCACCAACCCTCTATTGAAGGGGATTTTTATGATATGGCAGAGGATTTTTATAAGCTTCTTTCTCCCAAAACACAATAAAAATATTTCCAATACATGTGCTTGCCTGATTTCGGTTGTTGAATAATCTTTTATTACAGAATTCATCTTATATTTTATGCCAGACTTCATAGACATTATTTAGTAAAAATATGTAGCCATCCGGTGGAAGACGAATTACAATTCCTCATTAACGTGCTCTAAAGACTAGGCTAGATCTGAATTGAATAGTTGTATTTGGTAGTAAAACGACATTGATGGAAGTTTTAAATGTTTAAGTTGTAGATGATCTGCACATACATTCCTTGTGATCACGCTTTCTGGCATGATTTGATCTTATCATTTTTACTATCTGTCGCGACGCTTTGAGTATGATATGATTTTGTGATTCGCTACATTGAAGCTCTAATTAATATTTGCAAAAGCAACATAATGATGACATTAAGAAATCAAACTAAACATAAAAGTTTACTTACTAAGAACATTCAAACTTGTTATGTTGTACAAGATGAAAAGACTAAGATAGCTAAATACAAAAAGGAAGTAAGAAAGTCATTTTTTATATTTAGCTAACTTAGTCTTCTCTTCTTGTATAACTCGAGAATGGAGTCATAACTCCGAAATATTGCTTAAAAAGTAATAAAATGAAATAATTCTACTAAACATATTATTCAACAATCAGCAGCAAGGCATAAAACATAAATCATAATCAAAGTTAACATGATTTGACCTACTCAATTAAGGGTCAATTAGCCCTCGTCGCATAGAGCAGGCCAAGTACATAATTCTCACATTTTACTACATTTTGCTAGGCCTGTCGGATGCCGGAGCCCTATGAAGATGATAGGACTCCGGCATCCCTGGTAAAAGGTCATGATGAGACTTAAAATTTAAAAGTCACGCTGAATCAGCTCAGATGTCTCTGTGTGTTCGTTTTTGTGAAACTTCGCTTGTATAACAAAAAATTTGCGTTAACAACATGTGTTAAATTATCATTTGATCTCATCTCGAGATAACCTCTCCCATCTTGCAAGCGGATATGAATCTTGTGTAATCGTCTGTCCTTTCAAGCAATTGTCATGGGAATTGGAGAATCATAGCAATTTTGGATTACCGCCTAACTTGAATATCGTTGCCGAGAAATCTGATATAGATCTGCACATGCAATTGTCTATCAACGTTTTGAAACAGTTGCGATAACCATTACATTAGAAAATGAAGATGATCGCCATATTCATTGCTTCAAAACAATATGCACCAAAATCAAAGCAATGTAATTGGAAAGGAATGCATCGAAGGAGCACTTCTGTGGTCTCTAGTGCGACGGCCGAGTGAGAATGCACCTACAAAAACTGGGAAACACAACCCAAACGCACTGTCAATTAATCACCACAGCAGTAACAAGATGTAGATGAACAACTCTTTTCGGAATCAGAGGTTCATGCTTGTGACCAAGAATGAATAATGCTTCCAGAATAAGTACCGTAACTTTGCATGTATGCTTTTGAAATTCGAAGACTATCTTTGTTTTCCCATTTCTGTCAACGATTAGATGCTTAGCCTTCCAAAACCTTCTTTCCTTCTTATGGATTTTCGGCTATCCATGCAGGCGAAAAGAGAGAATACAAAAAAGGAAGAACAGAAGGGTATTCCATTGAGTCCTATCATAAGCTTGTTCTACTCAACATGCATTTGGCGGCAGTAATAAGACCAGTCCTGACAAATGTTAGCTACTATTCTCCGAAAGACTCAATTAATCCAGTCGATCAGGTGCAGGATTTTGCTGTCAGCAAGAAAGTCATGGAAACCCCTACGATGTGGTGGCACTTTTTCACAGTTCACACAGAGTTCTTACAAATAAACGAAAGCATTCAATTTCCACGTTGTATTGATGATGGACCACGTCAAACCAAGAAGGTGAACATCAACATCACTCGACGTCTTCGCACTTACACACCAAGTTTACCTGCGAAGTTGTGTTGAAGAGCTATACGTACACATACATGTCGGAACATAGCCCATCTTTTTGGAACTACTCCTCATAAAGAGTTATCAGTCAGACTTGTGTGCTAAGGAGACTGTCCTTGACCTAATTCGTCCTTGGTGGATTTTATTTTTTCTGATTTTTCGTTTTTTGCGCTTCCCTTTTAGTCATCATTTTAAATCCATTATATATTTACTGTATTTTTTCATTTCTGTGTTTGTCTTTCTCGTATGTTTTTGCACTTTGTTTCCGCACATTATTGAGTAGAAATATAAAGTAAGGTTAATGAGCACTGCACTTGACATTTTGCCTTCAAATGATAAATATTCTAAACATGTGATATTTCAGAAAAATACAGTTTTTGCAATTTATGCCCTTGTGCTCTATGAAGGTGCCATTGAAGGAAGTATTATGTTAATTCATTTAATCTTTTATTGAAGACCAGGTTAATCACACACGAGTTCTCAGTATTTGTTCGGATAACCCTTTTTTTTAACCGCACGAATTCTGCGAGGCATGCTGTTACTGAAATTCTCTCACACTTCCTTTTTGAGATGTCACAACATCACATTCTTCGCATCCCCTCCTTCAAATCGTACGGGGAAGTTATTCGCTTGCCTTGAAGCATTCTCTTGAGCACTTGCCATGAATTTTCGATAAATTCGATTGGATTGATGCCAGGGCTGTTCTCCGACCAATCCAGTATGCCTATACATCGATGCTCTTCTACGTGAACCAAACCATTGAAGCTTTGGACACATGATGGGTGCAGTCGGTGCACTGCCTTGCGGAAAGATCGTGCATCCTGATAGGTTCATGAAATCGGTTTCCATCGGTTTTTATTCCAGCAGCTCAATGTATGAACCCGAATTCATCCACTGGCGCTTTTTTGAGAAACTCCCCCTTCCATGGTGACTAAAACAATCCCACACAATTAAGGACGCTGGATGTTTGAAGGGTCGATCTGCTTATCGCGGGTCATTCGGACTACTGCACAATGGCCTTACAAACTGATCTGAGTTGTGAAAAATTTCAAGCATGCTCTCATCACTAAAAAGTACTTGCTTCCAATTCGTTTGAAGACCAATTGCGGCACTTTCGGCAAAAAACTAGTCTCTTATTCGTCATAGCGACTGTCGGCAAAGGTGTCTTTGAGGGCTTACATGCTGGATCAGAAAAGGAATATCGTAGCCGACGCTTGATGGTATCGATGGAAGCAATTTGACACATAAGTTGTCTCCACTATTTTCTCACGGTTAATAAATTATACTCACTTTAATACCAGTAGGAAAACTCACTTAATTTGTTCATCAACACTCATCTCTGCGATTTTGCATCATAACTGGGATTCGGTAGTTCAGTGATCAAGAAAACGAGTTCTTCGAATCCAATGTCATTTTTTAAAATAGCCTAGAATTTACAGGGCGAATTTTCGTGCCTTCACAAGTGCACGTCTCTAGGCCAACACTGCTATCTCTGCGATATGACGAGATGAAATATTATTATTAGTTATGTATAGAACTGATGTGCACCATCCTTTAACATTTCAGATGATGGTTCAGATGATTTAAGAAACTTAAAGCAGTTTTGTAAGAAATTATCAAAAAAAGCTTCTTGGGCAACACTTTTGCACGACACTGGTGAAAACTGAGTATTCGTACTTGGTTCTGCTGTCTCTGTGTAAATAATAACAATTTACCAATAATGAGTAGTGTGTGGTGGATGATAACACAAGTTATCGGAATAATTACTTGAGACATGATAGATACATATGGATGAATGTGTAATAATAATCCGCTAATGTACTCATAAATCTCCGTCTGTTACGTCTTTTTTTACGCCACATTCGTCCTTTTCCGTCTTATTGAGTATCTGTATCCCAACACGAATCGTGTGTTGAATTTTCCAATATTGGCAACAATTTCCATGAATTAAACAAAAAAATTTGCTTATAATGGTTGATATTCGGTTTTGAAGATCATGAAGTCTTAAGTTAAGCCTTATTACCATAGTTACGGAGAAGTCATTCACACTAATTTGCTAGAAAACACACATGCGTGCGAATGTGTCTAGAATTCTTCGTCTTTTTTCTGTCATCATTTTCGAACCTTTCAAACGTGACATTAACGAAGAAGTAAACAATTAACAATGCAAGACCGATGGAAAGGAAGTACTAAAAAATTAATAAATGGCGAAAGTTTTCAGTAAAAAGCCACATCGATATTGAAGACGAAGATTCCATGATTGGCACAAAATTGGTTTGGCGATGTTATTCGCGGTACAACCCCAATAAATAGATATTCTAAAATTAGCTGCTTATGTAAACAGCGATCAATTTTGTAAATCAATATACAAATAAAAGCGGTGCCTACAAGTCCTTTCTCCAACTTTATAATGTGTCGAGGTTTGGTTAAAATATCTAATTACATTGGACTACTCGTAGCTTAGATCCATGGTATTAGAGATGTTGGAGGATAAAGCAAAAGTGCCCTTTCTGATCGGCTGTAGAGACCTCATGGTCATCACTCACTGCAGCGACTGCAGACTGACTTGATCAGCCTTCAATTATGTCGTCGAGTCGTACACGCAAGTGCAATGATGCCTGCGCATGTGCATGTATTTCATCTTGATCATTTTTCCTCGCTGAGTTGTCAGCATAGGTCCACCAAGCGTGAGAACCTCACGTTCGCATGCACGATTTTCTCAAGCAAAATAGGTGCATTCATGAGCGTGATATGGTAGATGAATGGGTTAATCCCACAATTATTGCACAGTCATATATAAGATGCACAAAATCATGCTGCAAATTAAAGTGACGTTATCTAATTTCTATTTTCCCTCAGGCGTGAAGAAGTAATATTGTCAGTTTTGATTGATCCTTCTGATTGTCTAATCTGCTATACTGGCAGTTATTCAATCGAAATATAATATCACTTGAAGAATCATTATGAAAAAATTGTGATTTTACATGGGCATGAGCCTATGTAGTCTACTCAGGGCGTCTACAAAGTCCTAGAACTCGAAAAACCGGTCTAAAAGTCCTGAAAAGTCCTAAACTGCCTTCTAGAATTTCCGATCTTGGTATTGCACTTCGTAAATTTTAACAAGGAATCTGCCAGTGCCCGAGTTTTTAATCAAAATAATATCTGTTTCATTTTGAAGCTGGTGAAGAGAATGAATTTTCAAATTGTTCACTTATTTGTAATTTAGATATGAACTGCTTCCTTAAATTTGCTTTGTTGTTTCCACACATCTTCATTTCAACACCGGATCAAAGTAGAGGTTGCTTTATTATGAACAGCACTGAATTTTGCGACCAAATCTGTTAATGTCATTCCATAAATGTTTTTCGCCGGTGCGGACTGCGATGTGGAATAGAAGAGACGTATCCCTGCGTGTCACAGAAGACGACGGAAATGGATACTGCAGGGCATCCACAGAACTTCGGGCAAAAGCCGGAAGTTCTAATAGCCCTGGAAAAACCGGAAAACCCCTAGTAAATGGTCATGACCCCGGTAAAATTGAGTGAGCCCTGAGCAATTAGCTTGAGTGAACATAGGAAATAGTCTGAATTGGTTAAGTAAGTAACTGAAGAACTTTCTGTTTTCAACTAAATAAATTAAATTAGCGTTACTGAGTTATTGATAATGACTGAACGTAAGAATTAAATTTGCTGTCGACAATTATTTTCCAGGATATTGTAATCTTCTCTCACAAAACTGGCGTGAAGACTTTCACTGTATTTTGTCGCAATTTTGATACTTCATTACTTCTTGAGTTGGTTAAATGTGTGCCCATTCGAATATCTGTTTTCGATAGCATTTCTTTCGGATTAATCAACTGTGTCAGCAATACCGATTTGTTCTCATCTAAATCAACCAATTATGGAAATTCGATGTTGATGTTCATAGGTTCTGCTCAATTTGCTGAAGTGATAGCTTGAGTAATTGTCTGTATGTTAACTTCAAACATAATTTGCATGAAATCGAGTCTGTCATAGTTGTGGAATAAGCATCTTACTTGAGTAGGCATAATTTACATATGTGAAGTCTAAAATTTTAAGCATAATATAACAACAATTACACCAGGTTAAATATACAGCAGCTGATATCTAATTTGATAACGTGGGCATAGATATCGATGAGAGAGTTTACCAGCATTGCAAATAGAGAAGGGTAATCAATCCATTAAATACTTGACTTTTGATATTTATGTCATTCGTAAAGCAAATTTAATACCCCTGGAAAATATTGCTGTTACCCGGGAAGCCATTGAAACTGAAAATGGTGCTCACTTTACTGAATCGAGGATCTTAGGTAGCCAGGTCCTGTTTTCATGACCATGGACCATGTATAGAGATGCCACTACTTCCTGCCTTGATGGATGGGTGGTTGTCATAGACAACCCTCCTTTTGAGTTGATTGTTTGAAGGTTGCACATTCATCAGGAAAGTGTAGAGATTATACATTTCCAAAAGCATATGGCAGCCCCAATCTTGACAACTATTCACCAGCATCTTCAGTCAGACTTAGAGAAATCTTAAAGTTTCATATTGACTGGAAGTCATTATTCGGAATTCACTTTAATTTATTAGAATTTATTTGGATTCATGCTCAACTACATGCTCTATAGCAAGGTTTTGTAAATGACGGGAATTTATTCGGTGCGTGACGATAGTCTCCAGCACTTGTCTATTTTTTCTGCTACAGAAAACCTACTTTTTCTTATCCTGGCCCACCTAGTTTCTAACTTAACTGAGTAACGAAAGTGCAGACCTGAACAATTTTGCTTGACCTCAGCATATTCTCATTATATTCAACTATGACATAGATAAGACATGAATCCTCCAATCACAATTTTCAGTTGGTCACCTGCACTTGCCTTCGATACATCAGTTTTGTATTTTTTGATATGCTCCTAAACAAATTGTTGACTTTGCCATTTATTTTTGATTTATGTTTTTGCGACGTAATGAATGTCATCATTGGTTTTTTATAAAATCTACACAGGCGAAAACCTTAATAACAGAAATTAGAGACCTCTGTTGGAGAGCGCGATTGACACAGCTGAGCCACTTAGACAGCTAGTTTCGTCGCTGTATTTGCCACAGGATCTGCATGATATAGTGTTAAAAATGCAATATCTACATCTATGGATTTTGTGTCCGTGTCCCATTCTCGCATGGTACAATAAGTAATGTACCTGCCAATGGATGAATGCTTGCCGGTGTAGACAATCTCCAGAAAGTTTCCTTGCTATTGTGGATTATTATATTGAACCTATTTATTGGTATATTGTTCTAGCACTTGTAGTATTTTCGAACTTTGATAGTACGAGTATATAGACAACCTTGCTGTGTCGCATTGCAGCAATGTATTTACTGTTTGTTCCATTTCTAAGTCATGACACTGTTGTGGTTGTGTCAAGCACATGCCCGCCTCTGAACTCCATTGATTATCATTCACTTTCTAAGTCACGACGGGACTTCAATGCTCTTGTATTTCTCTGGAAATTTCATTTGTTCTTGAAAGATATCGATCTGTTTCAGTGTGTGATTCAATTTCGATTACCCTCAAAATCCTTAATTCATTAGATGAAAGTCCTAAATATTGATCACAAAAAGTCCTAAAAAAAGGAGTCTCAGATTTTTGTAGACATCCTTGACTATTTGAATGACGCAGAATTCGATTACCTTAAATGTTTGAAACCATCTCATCATTATTTCATGCTACAGGTCGTCTGTCGCTCATTTGGCCGTCTCCTTGCCTCCAGTCTTGGATCCCGGCGTCTTAGTACACTGGAGACAAACACATCTGCCAATTTTGTCACTGTAGTTGAAGTTGGTCCAAGAGATGGTCTACAGAATGAAAAAACATACATTCCAACACAAGTAAAAATCGATTTTATCAACAGGTGAGTAGTTATTCATCTATCACAAAGCTATTTAAGTATTTTCCGGTTCTCTTTATCCGAATCGTACTAAAGCGATTTGTTCTCTAAATATCAAGTGTTAATGTTTCTAATCAAATTAAGTGTGCAAATACAATTTTGTAATGACACCACAGGACGTTTGTCAATTATCTTTGATATCAAGTTTGAAATGCCGTTGCGCTCAGCATCACGATATGTTTTCGGTTGTTTATCTTTTATCTTCAATGCTTCGACAACACATATCATATTGTGTCACACCTCTGATCCTTTCTAACAGCTTGTCAATATCTGAGTTGCAGTTTTGTACCAGTGTTGCCACTCATGGCAATAATTATTGCCTGGCAATATATTCACAATTTGTGGCAATATGCAATTTAAAACGATGATGATATTGTGAAAAGAAATTTTTGACTTGATGGGCATGTTTTTGAGATAATTAGATAGGTCTATTGAAAAGAATTACGCGAGTCACTGTATCGAATGTAAAACCTATTATTCACAATACTTGATAGCTGGTCTCTGAGACTGTACCACATCAATACGAGACATTATTATACTCGAGTCCAACATTCCCTACATTTTGACTAGCTTGCCATGAATATTTTTCCCATAAGACTATCTGCCAAATAGCACTGTGCAAATGGCGCTACGACAGCAAACGCTTTCCTTGCTGACCTTGGTTCTCAGTATCAATTTTTGATAAAAGTACATGCAACCTTTATGAGTAAGATTTGCTTTTAACAAAGTTCATCCATAGCATCGGGTACAGCCATCAGTGAAACTACGGATTGCTATACAGTGCAGCATCCATGTCAAAAGACTGCTACTCAGAGAGAGAGAGAGAGAGAGATAGATGTTTATTTTTCAATTACAATGAAAATCATGGCTAAACATTTGAAAGTGATCGTTATAAGTTACATTCAAGTCAAGTAATACTATAATAATCAGCAAAGTCAGTCGACATGTGTCTGATTGACAATGATAGTTGTCTTTGGGAAAAAACTGTTTCGTCTACGTGTAGTTCGAACAATTGGCTGTATGAAGCGTCCTGAAAACCTGGATTTTGTCGGACAAAAGCTGTGGAGTGGATGTTGAGGGTTATTAGAAGCAATTAACATCAGTTGCATTGACGCGCTTCGTCTGCGCGACCTCAGGTCCGGAAAACAGGAGCAATGACAATTCTCACCACAAATGATGTGGTGGGCTCGACGCTGAATTCTCTCTAGTAGTTCTTCATCCTTGGCTAGAAGGCCAACTAATACGGGAGAGCAATATTATATTATGGACAGAATGAGGCCATGGTAGATGCTCATCAGATTTCTGTGATCTAGAAAAGGCTTGAGGATTCGCAAGGCGTATAGGCGTTTGGATGAGAGACTGCTGATGTACTCGATATGCTTACTCCATTTAAGGTCAGATGTAAGGTAAAGACCAAGAATTTACATTTCAGATACCAGCGTCAATACGTCAAGAGTAGGCAAATGTGCATGAGGAGTTCTTGGGATCCAGAGCTGTTTGCATTTGCGAGAATAAAGTTGGAGACCCACAAATGCCGACCAAGTCATCATATTATTGTGCTCATCAATGCACGCTTGAACAGATCTATCTGTTATTGGCACAACGAAAGTGCAGTCATCAATATATTTTACGACAACACTTGAGGAGTTCAATGGGTGCAAAGATGCCACCACTAAATTGAACAAATAGGGCCCGAGGATTGACCCTTGTGGAATACCCGAAGAGACAGGTGCCCAATCACTTCTTTGCGATAACATCCTCACCGATTGAAATCAGTTTTCTAGGTAGTCTGCGATCCATAGAAAAAAGCCACGAGGCAAGTGGTTATCCATGAGGCAGTTGATTATCGTATCGTGGCCAAGTTGATCGAAGGCCTTTGTGAAGTCGTAGGCCAGAACAATGACACCGACGGTCTCGGTATCGTCTAGGTAGGCAGTTATGCGATCATGGATGCAAATCAAGGCAGATGATGTGATTAATCAAGGATTTAAAGCTCATGTGGAATATACGCTTTTTTGGCAAAACAGAAAAAAGCATTAGAGAGGAGAGAATTGCGAAACTGACTGTTTTAGAGGCTGATGAAATAAATAGGCCGGTACAAAATGATCCACTGAGTAGGGATAGATTGGAAGACCTGAGAAAGGGGGAGTTGTCTGTGAAGAAGGAAAAGGAAGAAGTTGATGCTAGATAAACAGAAGCTGAATTGAAATGACAGGAGGCTGTTGCGGAACTGAAACAAGTTACTCTCGTGAAGGAACAATTAGCGAAGGATGCCAAAAAACAAAAGGCAAAGAAAGAGGCTGTTGAACTTTCGATTGCAAACTTCGGAAACAGCGCAATTTTTCTTTCCATTGCCCAAATTTTCCGAGAAGTGACTGTTTGAAGCTCTTGTTACGAAGTGATAAATGTATATATTACTTTGGAGGTCTAAGTCCCAAGTTCTTATGGAAATTATCAAATTTCAAATTTGAAGCACAGTGGTATATATACATATTTTTGTAATTCAGTTCACACGAGTTCTTTTGCTGAGATGAACAGCACAGTAGGCCTACTGACTTTTGCGATATAAATGTTTTTGTAGCTCAATCGACAAATCTTTTTGCTGAAATTAACAGTGCTGACTTTCGTGATTTACGCATTTTTGTAATTCATTCCACAAGTCTTCTTTATGCTGAAAATTATCAGTTCATTCCATGAAAACAATATTTTTGTAATTCAATTCAGAATCAGTCCATACTAGAAGCCTATAACATCTGGCAATGGTCTACTATAGTTTTTAGGGCTTTCACGTTCATGGTCAGTTGTTTTTGGAAACGTTCGTGCTTCTGTGTGTTTTCGTTGTTCTCACGTTCACCTGTTAAAGTATCTGGTAGTTAGCATATCTAACATACGATTATTTTCCTATAATTCATCATTTTTTTCTGACTGCTTATGTGCTTGTATACGCTTTCCCTAAGAACATTTGGCAATACTTTTATCAACTGGCAATAATAATATTATTAGGTGGAGTGGCAACACTGTTTTGTACGTGTTTATCAAAATTTGGTCAAATCTGGATATATTTGATCTTGGGTATACCCAATGTTAGACCAAAGATTGACCCTTTCTTTAGTCAGGTTATCGTTTTCTACAATGTTATATTGAAAATTTAGTCTCAAATGTAATGTCGACAGTCACAAATGGGTTGACTTACAATATTGCACTATATGAAGCAAAGGTTGTACTATATTAAGCAAATGACTGCATTCACTCACTCCAGAGCTACGATTCATTTGAAGTGCTTGTATGAACTGTGCATGTCATATTAACTCATCATCGCAAATATGCTTTTACTACATGCTTGCATGCTTTACTATACACGTCTTCTTGTTAAAATGATGCCACTTATCAAACTTGTATTGTATTCAGTGTCCTTGAAATTACTACTGACAAAACGCCACTTAAATACATTTTCGAATGAATGAATGAATGAATAAATGTCTTGTTCTAAAGCCTTTATTACAAATAAGTGTATTAGATTTAGTATTAGGACTTATTATATAATGAGTCTTGTGATGATAATTTTAATTGAATGCTTCAATTTTCCGCGATGCAAGAAAAATATCTCTCCTCTCAGTTTACAGACGTATTCTTATTTTTAAAAATAAAGGTTTCGTCACGGTGGACAGTGAAAGCGAAGATCTGGTTAATAGAATGCGTTACAACATGCATGTAGGCCTCCGCATCCATGACATGGACAAACATAGCTGCTTTACGGTGATTACATGTACGAGGGATGTTCAAAAAGTTCGTGCCAAAAGTTTTATTATCAACATTTATTTTTGATTTCAACAATATACATGTACTGTGCCTATAATTCCATACTATTAAGAGCGGAAATATGAAAAGGAAAGTCATTTTTCCACATAGTCTCTATTCTTCATTACACATTTTTTAGCTCGATGACGCCATGTTCGAAACGCACCCTCGAAGAAATCCATCGGTTTCTCGGCGAGAGCATCCTCGAAAGCCGCCTTCAATTCGCTGACATCTTTGAATCGCCTGCCCTTCAGTTGTCGTTTGATTTGTGGGAATAGATGGAAATCACACGGGGATAAATCAGGACTGTATGGGGGATGAGGCAAGATTTCAAATCCATGCTGAGAGAGGGCTGTGACACATTGACGGCTTCTGTGAGCGGGGGCATTGTCATGGTGAAAAAGGATTCCACGAGAAAGCTTTCCCCGTCTGAACCGTCTCAGAGACTGTCGCAAGTTGGAGAGGGCAGTTATGTTATCGGGATGTGGTCACTGTTTCTCCCTGATTTAGGTATTCAATGTGGATGACACCTTGTCCGTCGTAGAACACAATGGCCATTACTTTGGTTCTGATGGACTTCTGCATCAAAGGCTTTATCGGAGGAGATGTTCCTTTGACTCGCCATTCCATGCTCATTTGCTTGGTGGCCGGATCGTAACCGTATAGCCATGTTTCATCAACGGTTACAATTCTCGAAACGAACTCTTCCGGATTGCAGTCGAACATGTTTATCGGGTGATTGCATAGCTCGATTCTTGTCTCGCGATGTAGCGAAGTCAATAGCCGCGGGACCCATCTCGCACTAACTTTCGACATGTTCAGATGTTAGTGGAGAATAGTGACAACGGACCCCATACTGATGTTGGTTGCTCTGGAGATAACTCGAGTAGTGATCTTAGGATCCTCACTGACCATGTGCTCCACTTCATCGACTTGGTCTTGTGTCGTGGATGTTGATGGCCGACCATCTCGGTGATCATCTTCGGTTGATTCTCGACCCTCCTTGAATCGCTTGACCCACTTCCTTACAGTGCGTGGTGCCATTGCTTCATCTCCATAGACCTGCACTAGGTCCGCCGATAGCTCCTCGATGCTTTTGCCAAGCCGAACGTAGAATTTAACGACTGTTCTTTGTTCCTCCATGATTGAAAATGAAAGTTAGCTGCGCAATTGCATCAACAACAATATTTGACAATTGAGTTGTAAACAATTGCATCAATGATCAGCACTCATCAGTCATGAAGTAAACCATGAAATCGGTGAATGAACCCTTAGCAAGTGCTACAAGGCCAATGGAGATATCTACAATTACGTCAGTACACTGCATCAATAGCGACTAACGCGAACAACTCTTTGAATGGACTGAATTAGTCTTGGCACGAACTTTTTGAACGCCATCCGTATTATAGCATAATAGTGGCATATGCAGTCAAAATACATACTTTGCACAGAGATGCCTGAATACTGACACATAGTATTTCGGACAATTTGAACACTGATTGAGGTGCAAGCTCATTGACAGTGGCATGTATGTATGATCTATAAGCAGTTCGTGTATAAGCAGATCAAACTTCTTGGATATATGCGTAGACCAAAATGGAATTTGCTTATTAAATATTAATTAGCTTGTCATCAATTCCACATCAGTTGTGTGGAGTAGATGTTTGCGTCGTTACATGTTTGATTAAATAGCAACTTCAAAATGCATAAAAATCTTTATCAGCTTCTGTGAAGGTGCACACAATACGCCGTCAACTTTCAAATCAGAGCTTTTATAGCAGTATGCATAAATAATCTGTTACGGCAAATTTTTCGGTATACGGCATTTTATCTTGTGATGAATCCCAAGAGCTTGGGTACCCATCTATGACTGACTAAAATCCAAGATTCGACCTCAACATTGTTCTTGTTAACTGTGCTTTGATTCATCTCATGTTTGTCAAGCCGCTGTTGAAGTCAGCGTATATTTTTGCTGATGTTATGACAATTGGATAGCCAAACTTGAAAACTCATGTACAGCACACGACTTCATCAGTGCAGCTAACTTACTCAGAAGAGAAGCACGACCTATATTTTCTTGTACAAATGCTATTTCGTGTTTAAGTTTTATGCTTTTTGTCTATTAAATACTGTATTTGAAATTACAAGATTTCATTCTAAAATAAAGGGTCTCAATATTTTATGATAAATGTTCACATTTTCTAAGAATTCAATGCAAATTTTATAAAGTACTATGACCAAATGCCTCTAATAGTGCCAGACAATTTGAAATATACTTTCATTCTCAAAGGTGTCTTTTAATTTAATTTTTGTCAATACTTGCAAGTGACCCTCATCATACTTAACCCGAATGTCCCTTTGATAGTTCCAATGGAATTCTTTGAAACGACATGAAAACAGAGACTATATAACGATATGCAATAAAAAAGGTAAAAAATTACAATGACTAAACTTCTAAGTCTAAGGACGGACGATTTTTTTACAGAATTTTCACCCCCAGCACAGCTATGAGCCATGAATGAGTGCATTAGCTCTGTCTGTGCTTCTGGAGAAGATCTTAGGTTTGGGTACGCACTCTTTTACTGCAGATCTGCTTCTACCGAAATAGTATCCGTAGAAGAGACTGAGTGAAGTAACATCCCATCTGACGGAGAGCGGCTGAAACTTGTTAGCAAGTTTTTCACCCATGAGATTCTTGACACGTTTCTCAACCTGTTCAAGGAGGTCAAGATGCGTTTGTGGGGTGCCGGCCCACAGATAACAACAATGCTCCATCAGAGGACGAATAGTGGACTTGTAAATATAGCAGACAGTCTGTTGTGGAAGACAGCTGCTGGCACGATAGAGACAACCAATGCGTTCAGCTACCTGCTTGCTACTGGATTAGATGTACGGTTTCCATGACAAGTCTTTCGTAACCGCCAATCCAAGGAAGGAGATGGAATCTTGTTCTCTGATCCTATTATCTGACATCTTAATGCTATCATGATCATCATCTCCTTTAAGTCGTGAGTGCAGAATACTCTGAATTTTTGAAGTGTTGAAAGAAACAAGCCATTTGGCGCCCCATTCTGAGACCCTGCGTAAGTCTTCATTAAGAACATCGCATAACTGCTGACGTTGCTGAGTATTCTTAGCAAGTCGCTCATTTCAATTTAAGAGTGTCGTGTCATCTGCATTCATCAGCAATTTTAATCACCAGGCAGTCTTGGAAGTCGTTGATGTACTGCAGAAAAAGGTAGTCCTTGCGTTTTAATTGAATCTAATATAGACATAATGTATATAAAGATCAATGTACGAGTATATATAAATAGAGAAGGATTATTAACAACGTCGTTGCAATCTGCAGAGTAGAGATAACCATACAGGAAGGTCAACATCTCGACATTACTCGGATTCAAGCAGTCTGTCTGTCATCTTGCAAGATTACTGGATACCGAAAAAAGTCTTTCAGACTCTTTTTCCAGAGTTGACCTCTGGAATGCTGGCTATATTTTGGCAAGAGGAGCAACGGCAGGGTATGCAGTATTCACCATGAGATTCCGAAATTCTGACGTCACTGGAATTGAGATTTTGTGACCTAAAATAGTTATCATGAACTTGAATTATCTAATATTTGTCACTTTTTCCCAACATCAGGAAATGCATCGATTAGGTATTTTTGACATTTCATGGCCGTGATTTTCAAAAACTTACATTTCCATGACAGAAATCAAAATATGAATTGAAATGATAAGAAATTGAATATTGCAAAGATGTTCTCCTAGTTTCATAAATTTTATCAATGTGTGCTCAAAATATTTTCCCTCCATATTTCCTGTTACTAAGATTATCGAAGTTACCAAGACAGTTGAAGCCACAGTGAAATATCAGTTTGATCTAAATTCGCGCATTGTGGTGCACCGACCCGATAACCGGTGCACCGTAAACAGCCCTATTATATTGTTTTGTTTATTGTGTTTTCATGGTCAAACTTTGAACCCGAGCTCTGAGGACAATATTTGAATTATTTCATTAATTGTAGATGTCTGTTGGTCGGATGACGATTTATATCTGCATCTGATTTACTGATTCTTTACAATAGGGTATACTGCATCGATAACGGAAAATAAGCCAGAAACGTTTGTAGTTTCCGCTTTGATTTAAGTCAGATTTTGTTCTCCCCTCTTGAAAATTTCCTGTCGGGGTATACACAGGCCTGCATATGTGGTATATGTAGGCCGATAAGTTTTTTAATTGCTTTTATTAAGAAAGGATGTACAATGCACTCTCTCATACAATTTGGATAATCATTCATTTCAAGTACCCGGTATATCTTTTGTTTTGAAGATATTCATTCAAAAAAAACAGCCGGGCAATTAAAGTTCTCTAAAATGCTCGGTGCAACGTCTGTTGTTAGTTCCAGTGTAAAGAGTTTTACGATATCTGTAGGTTTCAAAAGCAGGATCGATTTTGATGAAAGCACAAGGAAATAAACTGTAAAAAGTTAGGATGTTGTTTGTTTATGATGCTATGAAATCCATTTATTTTTTCTGTTAAATTAAATGCGCATGTACATTGTGAATAGCAGCCTTTGTTGAGAATGGGATTCGTTTGTCCACTATTGTTCCAGAGTTGCCATAAATGTGCCAGTCAGAGTTAGTACTAGGGAGAGCCCTGAAAACACCGTCTACCATGTACGAGTAAGATACAGCTACAACAAGCGCTAAATTCAAACAATCTTGCAAGACATTTTTTCTTTGAGGTGGATAATTTATTCACCTATTATATGCTAAGTCAGATGACGTAGTAATTCTATTTCTTTTTCAGTAATAGTATCGGCAAAAAGAAATGCAATAGTAATGCTACTTTAATCATTACTTTGTTGAAAGCAAATGTGTCATCTTGATATTGCGATATCATAGTATTTTCAGCCAATTGCCATGTGATATGACTACTCTATGAGTCTCAGAGGCAATTTGAACTACTTCTAAAAATATGTAATTTAATTAGAAATCGCATTTACAGTCACAAATTATCTATTTCCTTGGTGGAAAATGAATCAGCTTATGATAAGTAATCAATCTTAATTACACATGTAGCGTTTGTCAAAAGCATGAACGATGATACTTAATTAGATTATTTAAATGTTCATTTATGCCTGAAAAGATAAAATATGCCTTTTATGCTTAAAAGGAAATATTCTTTTTATGCTTTTTTATGTTTGAGCTTAAAATCACCATTCCTGGATATCATGAATGAATTGAGATGTGAAATTGAATACGAGGTTTAATGATGTTATCTAAGAATCTTGCCCATTTATTGCTTTTCGATCCAATAGCATTCACGATTTTGATGCAGTCGATTTTGACTGTTCTTTAGTTTGAACGTAAATTAAGTGAAAAAAAATCCAGATGCTTGTGATATTGTTCTATAACACTTCCAGAATCACTCAAAGCGGTGTACCTCGGATAGAAGTGACAAGTTTCGTCTCACCGAAATGGGTTCCGCAAATGCGAGACGCGACAGAGGTTGCTATGGGTATTCATCGATCTGCAACCACGCGCTATACTTGTCTCACTCCAAATACTGAAGGGTTCAATACGGCATTGAAAAGTGGTCTCGATGAAGTGGCTATCTTTGGTGCTGCATCAGAAGCTTTCAGTCGACGCAACATAAACTGCTCCATTGATGAGAGCTTAGAGCGGTTTCGAAAGGTAACAATTATGCCTTTCATCTCATCATTTTAGTTTTGAATAGGAATGCAAAAGTGGTTTTCAAATGTCAGAGATCGTAAAAAGATTTTATTTAAGATTGAAATATCGTTTGTATGTTTTTTGGTTATTTGCGTATTTTGATGCTTCGAAAAGTGTCAAATATATACAAATGCAATTTTGTAATAGCAGCACAAGAAGTTCATTAAATATCTTTAATATGCTGTTGTGTTCAGCATTGCGATTTATTTTCTGTTGTTTTTCTTATATTTACTATAAATATACTTTTGAATAAAAGTGATACTAAATTCTATAATATTAATGAAATTACTATATTTACTTTAATTATGCGAGTCTAAATAAACTATATATAGTCAACTGCAGGCAATGAATTCATGCGATGTAAGATGTAGCATTTTACGTTAATTTTGTGGGTATTCACTAGATGATTCAATACTACCACTTTCGCAGTAATACCTGAGTAAGTAGGACCAGTAAATACTAAATTATTGCTGTTATAATTTACTGTAATATACAGGGTAGACCAGAGGTAACTGTCGAATATGATTCCTTGTAATCGAAGGTGTTATTCACTTCTTTGATACTTTATAATGCATTAGCTATATGGCCAGATACATTCTGAGTACTTTGTTAGGTTGTAAAAATTCATTTTGGCTGTAATAGTATGTTGCACTTTAATATTAAATGATATGTCTAAAATTATCTTTGAAGTAACAGATGTTTTCATGCATAATGAACTTGCCTTGAAATTTAAGTAACAAAGGTAGGTTTACACTTCATAAACAAAGTACAAACTTAAAATGTCCCCAATTGAAAAAGAATTTCTATTAGGGAGTGATATAATTTCATTTTCCATTCTCAAATTGGCTGCCATTGTTGGCCACACAAGCACGGAGTCTTCCATAAGATTTTATTAATTTTACACATCAAAACTAGGGAATGCTTCAATAAGATTCCCCGTGATTCACCTTTTAAATTTCGTACTGATGCATGTCCTTTATGATTCCCAAGTGGAATAGTCCATCTTTGTTACATCAGGGCTTCGGTGAAGCCACTCCATTGCACCTCAGTTAATCCATTTTCGTGGGATCTGCATGTCCAACTACTGTCTCACTGCCATTGAAGAATGGGACTGCGCACATTCTCCTTGAAATCACACGGTGTCGTTTGCTATCAATGACAGGATCTTACATGCAGTGCAAATTCATTCAACATTTCAAGGAATATTGATGCCGTTACTTTTTCCGAGAAGAATACGAGCCGATCAAATATCTTGAACAGACAGCATCCCACAAACTCACCGGAGGGATGGGCTGTTGACTGACTTTTCGAATTTTGGATTCGGATTGTCATGGTTGTAATAGAAACTGAATAGTTATGCTGAAGAGCTTCATCAGATATAAGATAACTTTTTCAGTCGCAACAGACAATAACGCTACTGGACGTTATGCGTATTTTCTAGTTTTGTCTGGTTTTATGCAAGGCACAAACATCTGCAACTTTTCAAGGTTTAAAAAGAACGCCAGTCGAAACTACAGAGAGGTGAGAAGCTGACACATTGATCACATAGCAAATTGGGTTGCAATAGCTGCAGAAAATTCAAGGCACGTGGACGAACGCCATCACAGGCCCTGGAGGCACTCAAGCCACGAAACACATCGTACGCAAACATGTAATAACATATAGGACGTATAAGGCTGTTCACTGGTCGCAATGGAAAATCAGTGCGATCAATCAACGAGTTGAAGAATATAGTGCTAATACTTCGTGTGGCATCAGCAACACTGAAACGTAACACTTTCTTATCTTAATGTTGTTATTTGACAAATACAATAGAAATGCCAATTTTTAGCAAATGAGTTGAAGAACTTTGAAGGAACCTAGGTATGGCGCCGCAATGGTCTGGTCTCCCTTCTGCTCACGAGTGCCTGTATTGCCTCAATAGTTCACTTATTGCTTTGTTGATGCAAATGCATTTAATTTCCGTGCCATCACTGCGCCATCGAAATCTCATTGCAAAAAGAGAATATTATATTCCATCTCTGAAAATTAAACCTGCGGAAATGCGTGCATTAGTAGCCTGAGCAATATTTAACAGATTATGGAGAGGGTGTCCTTTGATGACATGACACTTCTTTACAAATCATGGGCAAATGTGATTGACAGAATATTTGCGTTGTTTTGTCACTCCTTCTAGACATTGAACTTGATATCGAATATTGAGAAGTGAAACTCCCTCTATAGTCATATTGTTTCATTATTTTTAATCTTCTTGTCTTCTATTTCACTTTTTAGGTGACAGAACTAGCCCAGTTAAAGGGAGTGCCTGTGCGTGCGTACGTCTCCTGTGTTGTTGGCTGTCCGTATCAAGGTGAAGTCACTCCAGATCAAGTGCGAAAAGTTGCTGTTAAAATGTTGGCCCTGGGATGTTACGAAATTTCATTGGGAGACACTATTGGAATAGGCACACCCGAAACCATGGATGCTATGTTAAATGCCGTTTTAAGTGAAATCCCAGCTGAGCGACTAGCTGTTCATTGGTAAGAGGAACTTTTTTGTCATTGATTTATCTGAAGTTCGTCGTGTTCAACATAATAATTAAGGTAGTTGCCTCTAGATCAATCATTCATATCAAATACTCATTTGCTAGTAAGTCCCTTATTTGTGCGCAAAGTATAAATTGTACTTTACGTTTAAGACACATTATGTATCATAGAATGACAAGCTTCTGTCATCATTTCCATATACGGGAAAAGGCCCCCTATTTATTTTAAGGATTCAGTTTGTGAGTCTCATACTGTGTTAGTATAAATTAGCCTCATAACCTTCGTGTGATGATGAAATTCATGCTATAAATCCTCTACTGCCTTTACCATTTAATGGTCAGTCATCAATTGTCAAATTAATATACGAAAAGAAAAATCGTACTTCTTCTGAGCTGTACATGTGCATCATTGATTTTTGCATGAAGCTTCAGTTTTTCTGGTTCGCAATTCGCTTAATGATCAGTTGAAGCATCGTGAGAACACATGTATTCGTGTATTCTTCGCATGTGCGTGTCATTAGATGACTTCCTAACTTCACTTACTGCGGAAAATATCAGCTTGACAATAGGTTCTCTTAAATTAGAAACGTCAGAAATAGATAATGTCTCTTTTGCTACTTTCGACAGACTCTTATAGCAGATGATGTCTATCAAGTGTCAAGAATACTAAGAAACTAAGAAAAAATTGTGATCAGCTATTGTTTTTTAGTCAAATATGCCACCGTTTCTGTAGGAAATCGTAAAATATCAAACAGTCAGTCCGAAACATCAGATACATCGGAATTGATCAGAAAAGGCATTTTCACCTTAAGCTTGAAATAATAAAAGCCACAGTCAAACGCAATAGGTGATTGTTAGAATTAGGGGTGCACCGAATATTCGGGTGAAATTGAAATTAACGTAAATAGTCATTAACGTTATTTCATTGAATAAAATTACATTAAATGTTTTATGTTGATAACATTCCAATTGCACCAGCGTTTGTTTCCAACATGTGCGTTCCAACATGTTTCCAACATAGAGTAAGTATATAGAAGGTACAGCATACAGAGAAACTTTTTATGCTTTATGCGAATAGATTCAGTTTTTTGGGGAGATTACGTTCCTGCGGTCTAAAAATATTCGATTAATGTTTAAAATTTAAAAAATTTAAAAAATTATTCCAGCTTATATATACAAACAATTTGGTAGTCCAAAACCTGGTGATCCAAGCAGATCTCCCTGTTAACGAATTGCTGTTACTTGTAACAGTGAATGAAATAAGCTGAAACTGACGAAAGTTCACGTTAGCGATATTTTTTGGTGTATAAAGTTTGTCATTCCGTGAAAACCACACTGAGATTGAAGCGATTGCCTTTTTGCATTTTTCTCGAGATAGCTCGAGATTTTCCAAGCAACTCAATACAGTAATTTTCAATTGAGCAAACTTTTTGGATGAGTGAGAAAATCAATTTTGCTTAGTCATCAAAGTGAATGATCGCATTCTTGAACGGTCTTCATCGTACACATCTGTTGGCAGACTTCATTCCTCCATCAGCAAATCGGCAGCGAATTGATTTCACTCAGTCATGACTTTCCGATATTCGTCAGTCGACCGCTTCAAGATGGCCTCGTGGCTTGACTAGCTGAAAAGTCCGTTGCATCCGTGAGTACAACTTATCATTCAGCCAGAAGCCACCGGCCGTGAAGACAATAAAGAATGCTTTCGATTTGGCGCATGAGGTCGGTCTGGGGGATCGACCGATTGCCGGCCGCCCACGAACGTCACGCTTCAATGAGAGTACCGAAGAAGTTGTCTGTTACTTTTCCGAGAGGCCGCGACAGTCTACTCGCCGTGTTGATCTGAAGCTAAACCTCAGCCACCAGGCCATCATTCGAATCCTGCATGACCGTGGCTTCCGTCTCTATCGTCTGCGACGTCGCAATGAATGAGGCCGATCACGAGGCGCGCGTGCTTTTCGCAACAGACACCCGAGAGATGCTAGGGGAAGAACCATAGATGTTGAACAAAATCATCTCGGACGATGCGCGCCTCTCGCTTAATGGCTACATGAACACATGGAACTCGCGCTATTAGGACCTCGAGAACCTCGACTTTCATGTTGAAGTGCCTTTGTACAGCCCTGAGTCTCCCCTCGGGCTACCATTTGGTCATAAGGGATCATTGGTCCATTCTTCTTCGAGGATGAACACGGTGCGACAGCAACAGTCAACTCAGACCTCTATATGCGGATGTTGGAGACATAATTTTTACCGACGATCCAGGAGCAAGAGGAATTCGTTGCCGGTGAATTGTGGTTCGGACGCAATGTGCGGGCGTGGATGCAGCAGAATTTCGGCGATTACGAGATCGGACGGTATGGCGAAATCCACTGGCTGGCACGTAGTTCTTATCTTAACCCCATGGACCTCTTTGGCTGGGCATGGGTAAAGGAGAAGGTTTACCTAGAGCCAGTTAACCTGCTGCCTTGTAGGTGCTCCAGTCTTTTGGCTTGGAAAGGCTAGGCCCACCGCTTAGAACTGTGGTTCAACCTGCTGCCTTGTAGGTACTCCAGTCTTTTGGCTTGGAAAGGCTAGACCCACCGCTTAGAACTGTGGTTGGCGTCAGCAAGGGTATGCGGCCGGCAAAAATTCTGCTTCAACAATTCATCTGATGGTAATGAAAGTCACAAATGAAATGGCCCCCAGTACCCGGCAGCCTTTAAGTAGGAAGGGGGTGCGAAGAATCTCCGGGGATGATGATGACGCGAAGAAAAATGGTGGAGAGGACAGCCAATCCGGCAACCCAAGGAAACATGATGGCGCCCGGAAGGGCCAGAAGATGCGTCTGCGTGTTGGCACGTGGAATGTGGGAAGTATGTCTGGTAGAAGCGGAGAGGTGGCGGAAGTTTTATCCAGAAGGAGTGTGGACATCTGCTGTGTGCAGGAGACTCGGTGGAAGGGTGGATCCGCACGTTGGCTCGGACCGCAAGGTAGCAGATTCAAGTTTTTCTGGCAAGGCAAGGATGATGGCAGTGATGCGGGTGTTGGTGTCCTGGTGGCAGAGAAATGGGTGGAGAGCATCGTTGGCATTGAGCGCGTAGATGAGAGTCTGATGAGTGTGAAGCTTCTCTTTGGAGATCGAATTGCCCACATGGTGTCCATGTATGCTCCACAGTCCGGACGATCAGAAGACGAGAAGGATGCGTTTTGGAGCAAGGCTACTTTGTTTGTAGCGGCGATCCCTAGACGAGATTTGGTGTTTGTGGGTGGTGATCTCAATGGACATGTTGGCGCGGTATCGGACGGCTATGGTGGAGTGCATGGAGGCTATGGGTATGGCAGGAGGAATGCTGAGGGAGTGAGGATCCTGGAGTTTGCAGATTCCCTCGGTTTGGTTCTTTACAATACTCGGTTCACGAAGGAGCACCGTAAACTTGTAACTTATTCGTCCGGAGATAACAAGTCTATGATTGACTTTCTGTTGACACTCAGGAGTCTGGAAAGCTCTTCACCGATGTGAAAACTATCCCGGGCGAGGAGTGCGTATCCCAACATAGACTCGTGGTGGGTGATGTTCTCGTCGAAGCAAAGAAGCAGGGAAAGAAGAAGTTGAGGGTTTGGAAACTGAAGGACCCGAGCTTTTCGGAATGTTTCACCGAGGAAGTCGAAGTAAAGCCAGGGACGTGGATTCAAGAGATGATGTAGATGAGAAATGGGAAGAAATGAGAAACGCTTGGTTGGAGGCAGCAAATAATGTATGTGGCATGACGAAAGGACCACAGAGAAGGAAGGAGACCTGGTGGTGGAATAGTGAGGTATCCGATGCAGTAAAGAAGAAAAGAGTTGCTTTTAGGGTTTGGTGTCGCAACCCATCTGATGAGAACAAGGCAGTATATCTGAGAGCCAAGAGGGAGTCGCGCTTCATCGTGTGGAAAGCAAAGGAGGTCGAAAGGCAGGATCTAGCTAGAACCCTGGATAGCGCTGAAGGGAAGAAGAAGGTATTCCGCATAGCAAAGCAAATGGCTCAGGCGGGTCAAGACCCCTCTACCCAACACTGCATGAAAAACAGCGAGACTGGAGAGATTGTAACTGGCCGTGAGAGGGTTAGTGAAGTCTGGAAGGTCTACATGGAGCGGCTAATGAATGTTGAGAATACGTGGGATCAGGTGACTGACTGTTCTATGGTCGAGGGCCCAAGCTATTGCGTGAGCGAATCAGAAATAAGAGCTGCCATTAAGAAGGTGAAGAAGAACAGAGCTCCAGGACCTTCCGAAGTATGTCTCGAGATGTTTCTGTCGAGTGAAGATGTCAGTGTGAGGTGGTTTACCGATCTTTGTAACCGCATTATCCTTGAGGGATCCATCCCGAGTGACTGGACGAAGACCACTCTGATTCCGATTTACAATGGAAAAGGTGATTCCCTCAATTGCGGGTCGTACAGAGGCATCAAGCTTTTGGAGCATGGGATGAAAGTTGCAGAACACGTCCTTGAACAAAGACTCCGATCGATGGTTGCTCTGGATGAGATGCAATTTGGCTTCATTCCCGGCAAGTCAAGAACAGATGCTATCTTCATAGCCAGACAACTGTTGGAGAAACACGCGGCGAAGAAAAAGCAACTCTTCCTAGCATTTGTCGATCTGGAGAAGGCGTTCGACCGTGTTCCCCGTGAAGTCCTCCAATGGGCGCTTCGTCAAGCGGGGGTTGAAGAGTGGCTAGTGCGGTCAGTGATGACTATGTACAAGGGAGCGAAGACCTTTGTGCGCTCTAATACCGGGGACAGCAGCGAATTCGAAGTGAAGGTTGGTGTTCACCAAGGCTCGGTGCTCAGTCCATTGCTGTTTGCCGTGGTGATGGACTCCGTCTCCAAGAATGTACGGGAAGGTCTTCCTTTTGAAATGATGTATGCTGATGACCTCGTTCTCATGGCACGGTCTGTTTCTGAGCTCAAGGGAAAGTTGCTTCGGTGGAAAGCGAGCCTAGAAGCGAAGGGATTGGCCATCAATGCTGCGAAAACTAAAGTCATAGTGACCGACGACAGGGACGACTTGAAGGTGTCTTATTCCGTCAAGTGGCCGTGTGGTATTTGTGGCTAAGGCGTTGGTGCCAATGCAATCAGGTGTTGCTCATGCTGCAAATGGATACACGGGAAGTGCACGCACATCAGAGGACGGATAGCAAATAACTAACTACTCGTGTAGTAGGTGTGAAAACGCGAGCCAAGACCGAAGCCAACAACCCAAGACCACTTCACTGGATATGGATGGTGACTCAGTTGAGAAAGTCGAGAACTTCTGCTATCTTGGAGACGTGCTCGAGTCAAGAGGAGGTGTTGACTTGGCGGTGACGACGAGAATCCGTGGCGGATGGAAGAAGTTCAAGGAGCTGTCTGCCTTCCTAACATCAAAGGGCCCTTCGCTTATGACAAAGGGAAAGGTGTATGCTGCGTGTGTGAGGCAATGCATGACCTACGGGTGTGAGACGTGGGCAATGCGGTCAGACCACGAGCAGTTGTTGGAGAGAGCAGAGATGAGGATGGTGAGATGGATGTGCAGGGTGAAGCTGACTGACAGGAGATCAAATGATGAACTAAGAAAAGCAATGGGGATTGAGAACATCTTGGCAGTCATCAGCAGGCAGAGCCTGCGCTGGTTTGGCCATGTGAGCAGGAGGGAAGAGAGCAGTTGGCTAAGAAGGGTGGACGAGATGGAGGTGGAAGGAAAGAGACCATCAGGCAGGCCGAAGAAAACGTGGAGACACACAGTCCGAGAAGACATGCGGAAATTTCGTTTGAAGGAGGAAGACGCTTTAGATCGTGAGTTGTGGAGAAGAGCCATCAGAAGAAACCCCGTCCAACCCAGCGAGTCTGGAAAACGGACGTAAAAGGATTGATTGATTGACAGTCAGCAGTTCATGTGAGCTGAAGGCGCAGATCGTGCAGACGATGCAACAGATGCCGCTGGACTTTTTTGCGAGCAGCTTCTTCAGTTTCAAAGCGTGTATGCAGTGGTGTACTGACCGTGGAGGTCATCAGATCGAGTGTTGAGACTGCTTGTTTGTCTGTTGGCGACATTTGCTTGTCTCTCAGTTTGCTAGATAAATAATGAAGTTGCATGGAAAATCTCTATCTTTTTCGAGAAAAATGCAAGAAAAGAATTCGCCTGAATTTCAGTGGGGTTTTTCACGGAATGAGAAACTTTTTACACCAAAAAATATCGCTAACGTGAACTTTCGTCGATTCAAGTTTCAGCTCATTTCATCCACTCAGTTACGAGTAACAACTATTCGTTGACAGGTAGAACTGTTTGGACCACCTGGTATTAGTATGAAACTATCAGCTATCAAAAGGAATGAAAATTTACTAACAGGCATCTTAATTAAGCGGAAATTAAGCTGATTATCAAGGAAATTTCATGTACCGCATTATAATGCAAGTCTTCATGGAGAAGTTGAAATCTTCTTGTGCCTCTTGGCAGAAATTTCAAGTTTTTCATTCACATTTTCATGGGCATGATTCCATGATTCTCTAAGTTTGTGTTCCATTTCTTGCATATGAATAATATTGTGGACCCACTTTCATGTTTTGAAGTTATTTGTGATAATTGTTTTTGATTAGGGGAGAGTGGGGAGTTATGAGCCACCCTAGCGTTACAGCTTGTAGAAACCACAAAACTTACTCTATGATCAACTTTTTAGGCCTAATCGATAGCTGTGGATATGGTCTAAATGTTCTAGACGTTCATTTCTTCAGATTGCCATTTTGCTTTGCTATAGAATGAATTTACTGAAAAAAGACGAATTTACAATTTTAAAAAGTCGTCGGGTGTTATGGGCCACCTGGTGGGGTGTTATGGGTCACCAAAAAAACTTAAGAAAATGTTGCGACAATGCAAATATTATGACACAACGGTCAAATATAAGACTTCACCTAAAGGGAAGGAGACTTTGAATAAAGTATCTCGATAAAATGGTAATCCAGTCGGTATTGATATCTGTTTAGATGGACGGTTGCCCTGGGAAAACTGTAGCTCTAATAAATAATTGACCCTTTTTAGATAAACTATGTCTGGAATGCTTTAAATGTGCACTATCAGTAGACACAGTCGGATATGATAAGTATAAAATCTCACTGCACACTCAGTAATTTCCCCAAATAATGTGTCGTAGGCCTATATTCTGTATCTCATCACTAGAGGTCACGACCAAAATGAGACAAAACATTGGTGGATAGTGAAACACTCTATTATTATCAGCAAGGCATGAGAAATAACAAAAATTAGAAGCTGGTATCACAGCCCCTCGATGATTATGAATTGGTTTTAGCTAGGTCTTATCAAGTAATTATGTCTATTAGGCCTCTAAAATGTCTAATGGGCCGGAGAAGGCATAGCAAATAGCACGCCCTGGCTGCAACGCAGGTGCCTGCAAGCCCGAAAGAATATCGTTCATATTGACAGCAAAGACGTCAATTTCAGACACCAGAAACTTTGTCTTCGACAAATCCATGGAGCGGTATCCCTGCACCCGCAGCCAATAAGGATCATCCGGGTCGTAGCTTTCCAGGGCTTGAGCTACATATCTGAATGCTTGAGCATTCCGACGCCCTCCCCGCACAGAAACCAGGAGGAAATCACATGTCTTGATACGAGCTGGTGCGAAATCAGCAAGTCGCGGGTCGTCATGCAGCTCGGCATGCTCCTCGGTAGCTTCTGGAACTACTCCTTCGTCGCTCGCGCTCATGTTGTTAATTGGCTGATCTTTCGCGGCTAGCTCCATCTGTTCCTTTACTGGCGAGGACGTGAGGACAACGGGACGCCGACTGTTGGACCGGCTCCGTTCCCGTGGAGCACTCCGCACCAGCTTTGGCAAGGGTCGAAGTTCCTGTGGCGAGACCAACCGGGTATCGTCCGTGATCACAGACGTCGAAGTAGAAGCCGCGCCACTTTGACTTTCAATGGCGATGTCAGTCGGCTGAACAGGGGAAAAGTCATCATCAGAAAATGCGTGACGGTCGCGAGGCCAAATTCCGGTCTTCTTGAACCCATTTATGATGGTAGGGATTGTGAAGGCCTTACGAAAGGCACCGCTGATCAGTGGTCCAACATCGTGAATGCTGAGGATTCTCGCGGGATTGGCTTGGTGCCAGCTGCGAACTGCCAGCAGCGAGTTGAGGGGTGGCCCATAACACCCCACCTTCAGTGGCCCATAACTCCCCACCAACAGTATAATTATAAAAACAGCTGGATAATATACATGCGTAATACATTCATGCTATTGACCTTTGTTTTTTGGAAGATGATCACCAAAGTTATGTTAATACAGTCAAATTGTTAATTTGTACCCAAGCATGACTATGTTAGAAGAAAAAAACACTTGTGCGAAAAGAGCAGTCGATTTTTGAAAAAACAGTAAATTGACTCAAAAAACAGAGAAATATAAAATTTCGCACAGAAACTTCTTATGTACTTAGTTACGATGTTTTCGTTCATGTACACTTGAAAAATAAATTTCAGGTTGGATAGTTTAGTGTATAGAGGGGTGGCCCATAACTCCCGCCGGCTCATAACTCCCCACTCTCCCCTACTATATTTTGCTCTTTCGGTGACAGTCAGTTTGTGATATGATCGCGAAAACTAAAAAATTAAGTGAATTTTATTGATGAGATGCACGATTTTCCCTGAAATTTGCATGCGGGTTTACTGAAAGAGTAAAGATCAATTAGTGAAGATCTCCTGGATTTTTTCGGGTCGGGGTTAGTTTTTTGACTACCACATGCCTTTGCTACAAACTATTACCGATGAGAAGAGAACAATAGCTCTTCAAACATCTGAAGACACTAATCTCCTTCTGACATTTTGTTATTATAGATATATTTGTTTGTTGTTCGCTTTATGAAAACTTCATGGAAGTGCTCCTTGTCTGGTTTGACAGAATTCATGCTTCCCTTAAGTGCATTTACACTTATCATACATAAGCGCATACAATTGGAATGCTAACAAATGGCAAAAAATATGAAATTTTATTTAATGAAATAACACTGATTATTATTCACGTGAACCATTAAAATATCGGATTCTTTAGAGATGCGAAAGTATTTGATGGGAAAGCATTATTATGGAAGATCTAGTGATCATTCGTTTGTAATTATCACATTTTTCGGTTTCATTCCCTTCTGTCGTATTGAGAGAGTAGAACTAGTAAACAATATCACGTCATGGAATTGTCTTCGTCTCATTCGTTGTTTGCTTTTTATTGAAGCAAATATGACTTATAATTTGTTACTTATTGTTAAAAGATCAATGTGCTCATGGTCTGACTAATTTGTCGTTACTGTGACGAAATATTGCCATACGTTGAATGTGCATTGCTTAAATTTAACCCCAGAAAAATCCCTCTTAAAATTACATGCAGTGGACAGTTGTTGCTGGATTTGTGATGATTAACATAGATATGGTATATATGAAGTCCACATGAATGCTAGCACTATGTCTTCCAGATTTCAACTCTTCTGACCAGGATTCGAACACAAGTGCTCCATCCATGCGACCAGACAGGCTGTTCAAAAGAAGCGTTGCGGTCGGGAAGATCGGGTGTTAGCGATCACAGATCTAACATAAGTTCGCTGAAATGTGCTATTGATTAATAACAGGGGCCTGTTCGGGTGTAGTCCTCTGCCTCCATGATAGACTTGCGTCGCGCATTTTGAAGTATGCTGAGCAGACTGGTGTGACTTATAGTTTCGTCAACGCTTTTGATCAGCCTGTCCGGCTGTGTATAAAGCACTTGTTTAGCTTTCCAGCTGACTTGTGTTCGAATCCTGGTTAGACGAGTTGCGGTCAGGAAGAAGGGATGTTCAGTCCATCTGCACTTAATTTATCCCATATTTATGTTGATCAACTTTGACTAGCATGCATATTTCCAATAATCGAATATACATGTACTGAGATGGACAATTATGTTTGCAGTATAGTGCAATATAAATGCGCTCTCAATTTGGGCCTTTCAAATTATCCCTCGCCAATGCGAAGCATCCCCCTTGCCGTCATCTCGAAGTCGCAGCTTCATGTGATGAACACGTCGCACTGGCACTATAAAGGCAGTATCCCCACTGTTGCTTCAAGCCAGCGCTGCAGTCACAACCACGTCTCAGGATGAATAAGGGCTTGTAGTTTTTTTTCACGCTGACATTTGCGATGTATAGTAAAGTTCTTCAATTAAGTGGATGAAATCATAAGTTAAGTAAAAAGTTGTTATTAGTGCATCTTACACTTGATGATGTTCTCCGTTGTGGGTCAAATGATATCCTTATTTAAAGTTTTGAAAGATTATTATATCATAATATCATGCTACTTGAATGAATTCTGGTTTCGAAGTACATGTTGAACAATGATACCGAGTGTCCTTCCTGGCTTGCATCGCTTTTTAATTGTTGAAGGGATCTTTTCGATGGAATATTACTCAGACTGTGAGACATCACTTTGAACATGTGTTATCACTGACTCGTGAAGATTTCCTGCTGTGATCAGGATTACTTGGGTCAGAGAATCTCTAGAAGCCTAAAATCTGGACATACCTGTCTCTTCCCATGCACGAAGAAACATAAGGAGCTGTCATCATAGTATCCGCTGACCAATATGAATGAATGGACGGTTTTCCAATTATGTTCATCAAAAGGGTCAATCCAAAATGAATTCTCACGTCACCGACATTCACGTCTTTGAAAGGTTTCACACTGAATCCATCCGCTAATCTCTTTGAATTTTCTAAATGTCCAAACGTAAATTTGTTCATTGACACAATTTATTAAATAAATCGTCGGGGAGAAATGTATTTATGTCTTGAATAATGTCATCACCAAGTGCTATTCCATTCCGATAACCAACAACTTGTCCGGAGATTTCCCAATGAGATGCTTTGTCACTTCCGGGGGCTGTTATACGCCATCCATCCTGTTGAGCAGAAGTATCTATGTCAGAGTCAGAATCCGGAGATGATGTCTCATGCAAAGATATATCATCTAATGCGTCAATTTTTTGTTTGGAATTTGAATCACAAGAGTCATCGCAACCATATCGTTCCACAACAGTTATTTGCCTGCGTGGTCTGCAATTTGAAGCCATCACTCGAAGCACACACAGCATAGAATTCAAAACGAATCTATCCACATATCGCGCAGCATGGCTCGATAAATGCATCGACCAATCAGAATTGAGTGTTCCATACGTGCCAGCAGTGCTCTGTTTAATAGATCAAGCAGTATTGAATAGCTCTAGTCAAATGATGACGCCTAACAATATGACGAAAGAGGTGACGTGCGGCGTACGTCTTAGGACACTTGGCGTGACGTACACGGTACGTCATAGGCGCAAAGGGTTACTGCCATGTACATTCAGATGAAATCTGAATCATATTGAATATCGGAAATGTTTGTAGGCAGCTTTCATCCTAATTACCATTATAGCCGATATTACAATATCTTTTAATTTACATGCTGTGATTTTGTAATTGCATTGTAAATAGCACTCAAAAGGGAAAATCAAAATCATTATCGGCAGCATTGTGAAGTCTTAAGTATTGATGATTGATTCATTTTTGAAGAACAATGCATGCCTTGATGAAGTTAGTCAGACAATCTTATAAAATATTAGATTAGTTTGCTAAATATCATAGGACGATTTAGCTTAAACCAGGATTTGACCAGGTTTAAACAGGTAAAAATATGGATTAAATGTTGTGAGGCCTTTAACTAGGTCATCAGATGCCACCCTGTGGTGTCAATCTAAGGTAAGACGTGCTTTTGGTACTTGCGGCGGGAAAATGAGAAAGGCGCCTTTATTTGACCGTGACAGCTCTGCACATATTGTGAATGACTGACATGATTAATGCAATCATATAATTTTGCTACAACGTCATCTACAGATAAGAAATTGCCTGCTATGGAGCAGTATTTCATTTGGCTTTCCTCATTCTTTGAATGTCAATATGCTTCAATGCACTGTTGAACAATTTGATCAGCATAACTCCGTTTTCATTTCAGTCACGACACACACGGAAGAGCGTTGGACAACATTGAAGTAGCTTTGGCTCGGGGCATTCGAGTCGTAGATTCTGCAGCTGGTGGACTTGGAGGTTGTCCTTATGCCGGTCCTGGTGCGTCTGGGAATGTAGCGACTGAAAAAGTAGTGGAAAGACTTCATAAACTTGGGTACGAAACTGGTGTGAATATTGATGCAGTTCGCGCGGCAGGACAGTTCATCAAAGCAGAAATTGATCGATTGAATCTTGAGGAACCGAAATCGCGCCTTTAGTTAGTAACCGTTTTGGAAGCTATACTTCCAAATTTCCAATATTTCTGTCACGACGTCCGTGTTGTGATGCTCAGCAGCTATGACTCAATATCTTTGCTGCACTGGCGTTCCAGTAGGTGCAAAATATTGATTATCCCTCATTTCGCTCTTTTGATTCTTTCTGCTTTGGAATGCAATTGAAAATACAATTGTCCTTCGATATTGAAATCATTTTTACTTTTAACGCATTAAAATTGTATCAAATCACTGGCGCCACTCCTGTTTGTGCAGTTTATAGATCTACAGTATTTAAACACACTTTGCAGAGAGCAACAGTTAAATTAGATTCTTTCATCGGCATGCTACCTGTATAATTATATTATCGGTATCAAGTCAAAATAGCTCATACGTAATGATCTTGAAAAAACTGACCAATGGAAGGACATAAAATTGAGTTAAAATACAAGAAACGTTCTCCGCAACATCGAACACCTGGGATTCTGATAGAATTCTAACCAGAAAATGGTTTGAATAAAAGAAACGTTCTCCGCAACATCTAAAATCTGAGAGGTGTTAGAATTCTAAACAGAAAATTAGGTTTAAATAAAAGAAACTTTCTCGATATCGTCTAAAACCTAGGATTCTGCTAGAATTCTAACCAGAAAATTAACCGTTGGAAATGACTACAACGGTTATTAATTTTCTGGTTAGAATTCTGATTAGATAAACAAGTGTTGAATATCTTTGGTCTGGTATAGAAACAGGATTCCAATGCTGAGCGAAGGCCTGTTAGCAACCCAGCATTTATTAATTCAATGTGTACACAATTTCGATTTCATCAAATGTACCCAGTACCACATGTGATTTATATGCAAATCTTGCACTTCTGGAGAATGTAAACGAATTTGACGGATTATAGCAATGCAGAAAGAAAAGATCTACAAATCTTCCATGTCATCACAACCTTTGAGGGTTCTGTAATGTTTTGTTAAATTATCAATTCTATTGGTTGACACTACTTCATTAAAGCTCAGTCTTAATTATTATATGAGATTATTTTCTTAAGCGTGATCATATCACAAACTATCTGCCGCGGCTGCCAGTGAAAGAGCATAACATCATATCTCGGGGAGGGGGTTGAAGAGAGAATGCAGATCGAGCGCTTAGCATGGCTTGAGGGAGATGAGAGCAAAGCTCCCATTGTTAAAAACTGAAGAACTGATTATTCCAGTGGTTACAATAGCCAAAAAGGTTTGACAATAGCATATCGCTGCACACTTGCGGATTGGAGAGCGCCATCAACTCATCAGGACTACATCAATTAATAATTCAAATTAGTAAAGCATAATTATATTCTATTAGTGTCATATTTCAGCATATCCCCTTCGGAAGAAAGGTATGGTTATGAGCTCTCTACACTCCGTCACATTAATCACGTAAAAACAAATTAAAAATTATGGAACACTACCGAATCTGGGTGTTCAAATGCATTACTCTGCACTCATTGGTGAGCGCCCATCATCTGATCGCTGTCTTGTCTGAACGTCATATCTGCTATTGTTGATGTATCTAGCGGCCTCTCTGACAGGAAACGAAGACGGGAACAATTGGGCAGCGCTTCCCAAAATTTAGGTACCGCGCCTCGACCAAGAACGCTGAGAATTTCATTGCAAAAATTGGAGAAGGCAAAGCATTGTGTCTATCGGGAAAGCCAATGACGCAGCCGCGTGCTCTTGCTGCATCGCACGCACACAACTCTCGATCTGTCTGAAAAACCGACTAACGTGTGTCCAATTGTTCGAAGAATACAGCTGTGTCGAGCAAACTGTTCACACTGAGGTTGAGCGTCTGATTTTGAGACGGAAAGCTGTGCTCGGCAGCTATCACGAGAAGCTATCGAATTGGAATGAAGTTTAGTGAATTGAGACCTTTCATTTTGATAAATGTTGGTAAGTTATTTTTGAGAATGCACCGAAGGCCTCGCAGGTACGGAGAAGACGCCACTGATTGTGAATCACAAAATCATGCCACTGAAAATTGAATTAAAAATATGACATCTCAACCAAGACCAAAGATATTTAACTGTTTAAAAGGTTAAATGTATTATAAAATATTATAATATTGAATATCTTTGGCCAAGACGCTTTCAACAAGATCTCAATTTTTCCTTGAAGACTTACATTATGCAGGTCATGAAATTTCCTTGATCATCGGCTTCATTTCCGCTATATTCAGATGATTATTAGCAAATATTCATTCCTTGATATCCAACTCTTTCATACTACTCATATGCTACTTAGGAAGTGGCTTCATCTCGGTAGTAGATAAACACACAGGAATAATTTGCTAACAATTAGCTTTTTAGAAACTGCTGAAGTAATTTTTGGATCGCAGGAACGCAATTTTTGCAAAAAACTAAATCTCTTCATGTGAAATTTTTTTTACTGTGTACAGATTACTCCATCACCATTTAGTAGGCCGGGTAATAAATTTCCACGTTTTCTATTGTGACTCCCGAAATTATAGTCCCATTTAGATTGGGATTCTATCAAATGACGTCGTCAGATCCTACTAAATCCATCAGAATCTCCATCCATGAAATGCGCGTTCTCAAGACCAGAATCTACAACAATTGCATGCATCAATGTGAAGTGAAACATACGCCAAAATCAGATCTTATTTGATAAGATGTTATTAGTGATCAGCTAACTTCCATTTCAGTCTGTCTAACTAAAAGCAAAGAGTCGGACATCTCTTCATATAACACCATCATAACATGTAGAAATTGTTTAAAACTTTCAAACTAGATTTAAGAAAGTACTTATGCAAATACTGCAACCATTTGTATTTTCGTTAACTTCGAGGATCTGTCACATATCGTGTTATGTGATCATCATACAGTCTGTTTCCGAGATTGTTTCACATACCAAGAAACTGTAACTTGTATATTTTCATTAAATTTGAAAGTAAGCTGATAACTAGCCCTTCAATTGGCCAACTGACTTGTTTTAGGAAACAGTGGTTTGCCTAATTTCATGAAGTAGCTTGTGATAGTAAGCTTGTTTTGTTGCTTCCATTGTGGTTGTTGAGTGATCATGTCGGCTCTAGCACTCATTATCCTTTCATTATTGATGAGCTGCCCTTATCGATTTATTTATCGGACTCAAGCACCAACAGCTCCGGTGTGAAAAAAATGTTGCTGCTTGTCAACAGGAGCAGACAGGCTCCCATCGACAGTTCTGAAATTCGAAGTCTTCCACTGACCTCAATCGAGGGAAATGAAGATTTACCTTCTGGCTCAGAATGGGGCCATATAAATTCGAATTTTTCCTGTGATAGGATGGGTAGATCTGGAAAAACTTAACATGTTCTCGGTAGTGATAACACCAGCATTCTCCAAACCCCGAACTTGAAAACTCCAGCGTTGCTGTAATTAAAGCTTTTTAATTGTGTATAGTCGGCCGCTAGAGCTAGAAACGACATTTAATCATATAGGTTCCCAAAATGAGTAGAAATGAGTATAAATTGAGTGAAGTTGTTCAAAATGCTATCCAATTTCCAAAACTATTAAAAAGCTTTACGCGAACCGGATTCAGTGGTGATAATCTATTTTTTTGCATTACGTAGTTGGCGTTGGGAAGAAGACTGCATGTTTTTAAGTCTTCTAACCATAACTGACCGAACACAACCAAAGCGACATGTCAATTTTAGGATGCCTTCTAAATACGACCATAAACATTATACAAAATTATTGAAATTGAGCATCCTCATCAATGAAAAAGTCGTGTCAAATTATTTTTTGGCTTCAATTCTTCGGAAAACTTGTTGCTTTCCATCTATTCGTACATTGAGTCTTTCATCATGAGAAGCCTGTTGGGTAATTCATGCTATGGATGTAGGCCTACCGATTTGTGATTTTGATAATCAGATGATAACCGATTAATTGCTTTGGAAGTCTATTAGTCGGCCGAATATTTTGTTTAGACTAATCTGAAATCGACGTTTTCGAAATGCCGAAAGTACTGATTTAGCAAGTGATCAATAGGTCATCAAATTTATAATGAGACATCCTGAATTTCCCATGCAAACCGTTGTGATGCTAGCCAGGTGCTACACAGAGTTGATTAATTTTGAATTTTGATCAATTACTTTTGACTAAGTTCTAGCAAGCTACATAGAGTATTACTCGTAAGAGAATATTGGTGACAGATGATGCAGCAAAAGTTTTTTACATGCTTAATTAAGTATCAAATTCAAATCAAATTAACATAAATAATACGCATCATTAGGATAAGAAGCGTGGAAGAATTATCAACGAATTGATCAATTTTCTAGCCAATACTAACATTCACAATTCTCCCACTCTTGGTAATTATGTCGTAGGGGTTGGAAATGACTCGCAATCACCTACTATAGGACTTTGCTTGGTAAATGATGATTCCATCCACTCTTTAAAAAAAATGTGTAGGTTAGGCTGATTTTCCGCGCTGATTTTTGAGCCCAGAAACCCTTGTTGTACTGGTGAGCACTCTATCACGGACCTACAATAGCAGCTCGTTAGCTTCAAATCGAGTGATTTTGTCTCAGCCAATCAGAGGCAAGGTCATAACATGGCTGAAGATTTCCAAGAATTTGGAGGTGAATGAAAAATTAATCTTTGGAAACACGACCGTGTCGCATTGCGAAGATAACCTTGACGTCCTCTCATACTTGATATTCCTTCGTCCATAGGCGCACACGATGACCCATAAGCCGGTAGCCATAAGCCACAAATACAGTTCATGCACCGAAGTTTCGACGAGAGCTGTATACAGATTAAACCATAAGTCGTAAGTAAAAAACCACATGCCGCCTTTGATTTCGAAGGCTTACAGAGCAAGCCATAGGCCATAAGCCGTAAGCCATAAGACGTCACCAGGGGGAGTCCTTGGGTAATGATATTCAATTGAACCGACGCTATGAAGATTTCACACTTTCATCAATGTACTGCTTGTTGTACATGTAGGTCCTACATGTGCTTTGTTTCTTATTGTGATACAACGCGTCATTCTTTATGCTAATGCTCCTACAAAAATTAGAAGAATATCATGTATTTTTTTACCTTTTTGCATTATCAGTGATGAGAAAGAATGTTGTCAAAATGATTCATGGTTTGTGCCATACGGCTAATGGCTTGTGGCTTATGGAGGATCGTTACACGACGTTCAAACGATGGTTTATGACTTAAAGCTTATTCTGTGTGCCTCCGACCGTATACATAGACTTGATGCAGGCCTTAGTGTGCGCGAGTCACAACTAAGGTTTTAAAAGCAAGCACTCTGTGTGTTAGTATGTTTCGATTTATGTACATGCACATTTACGAATATGAGCTCAACTCTAGCTTTTGTGATTTGATGGTCCATCGTCTAGCCAAAAAAAGTATTGCATCCTCAACATCTACATACAATCTATAACAAAACTTCTTCAAGATATTCACTTCGCTATGACACTTCTCGCAAAATCAAAACTCTGACCTAAAGTTTCAGATCACTACTCATGAAGATCGCTTGTGTCATATTTTTCTTTCACTCTCTTCTATACTCACCACTTCTGAATTCTGTGTGAAGTGCAATGCAACCATTGTTATTATTGCCTCTAATAAAAAGTATTTTGGTTACTGACTGATGTATATTAGCTTGTGAATACTCACATGCTTTTAAACGTGTAAAGAAACAGGTGACATTTCATTCCAAAAGTAAGAAGCGCTTTTTCATGAAACAAAGAAATCATTAACCGAATTTTCCACTTAATAAACCCCTTCACTTACCATACCCGGGTATATTAACTCGCGCCAAACTTTCATAATGTCTTTGTAACATTCAGCCATTTTCTTGGAAATAACACTTCTGATGATTTTTGTAAATCAAGCACTCATCTTGGTGTCTCATGTGATCACGCCGGAAGAAGATTAGGCGAAGGAATAAGTCATGTTACCTGTATACTAGGGTTTGCTTATCGCACACAATATGCGTTGTCACATTCCAGACCGGTATGAGATTTTCAAATCGAAATACAAATCCCGCGATTTTTCTGACGTCTGGTAAAAAACCGATATTGTATATTATTACCAAGATATTAGTAATTATAATGATTCATTAGATGTTAGCATTAGATGTTAGTTATTAGATATAACACTTCTCCCTTTCCTTCTCTCGACTGCCTGAACATATTTTTATTTTTTGATGTCAATGAATTGGTTGCGATAGACAAATAAGCATATTATTCTATGCAGCATAGGCTGGACAATACTAGGCGTTGTTTTAAATTCTTTGGCGAGTATTTTGAACGATACACTGTACAATACAACTAATGACATCAGATAGACATGTACCTTAAGGTCCATGAATTATTAATAATCTTTCTTTTCACATACAGACAGAAGCTGTAGCAGTAAGTAAATCTGCTTATCGCACACAATATGCGTTGTCGCATTCAAGACCGGTATGAGATTTTCAAATCATAATGCAAATCCCGCGATTTTTCTGACGTCTGGTAAAAAACCGATATTGTATAATAATCATAAGATATTAGTAATTATAATAATTCATTAGATGTTAGCACGCCTGTATGTATAACGCTTCTACCTTTCCTTCTCTCGACTGCCTGAACATATTTTTATTTTTTGATGTCAATGAATTGGTTGCGATAGACAAATAAGCATATTATTCTGTGTAGATCTATATGGGAGTAGCTCTGTCTCGAGTTTGCAAGTGTCTATTGTTAAGCTGATCGTAGGAAGTCTATATTTAGTTCTTGCATCGCGTTAAAATACACGTTTCATGTATTGCATATGTTACTCAATGTTCCTTGTCCACAACCTTGTAACTCCATCTTCATACAGCTCCTAACTTCCCAAAGAACAGATGTTGTCTAATCCCATTTACGGGTTATCATTTTAAGGAATTCGGAATCCCGTAAAAATGCGATAATCCCATAATTGGAACTCTACTGTATACCTAAGAACTGTTACTCTGTTATTCAGATTTCATTCAGATGCTTGTTGCGGTGTTGCTCATTTTATACCCGGATAATTGTAATAAATTGCATTCAAATTGTGATTTTTTTTTTCATTGCAGTTTAGTTTCAAGCTCAAATGTACCCAATTATAAGCACCTGTAACATATAATTGTTGCTTTAAGTGACGGATTCCATCTCATATATTAAATATGCTAATTTTATGGTGTTTTCACTTAATATATCCTGGTATATTAACCTGATACAAACCTATTCGGCAATTTTGTCATTTTCCAGTTAATATATCGGATATATTAGCTGGAAAACTCCTGTACTGCAAATTATTAGCGGGGAATTAACTAGTGGAAATTGTTAGCCGCTTTTCAGATACGAAGATAAATGCGATAGTGGAATTCCTTCAATGTATTTTCGTAAAGTGGACTAACAAAATTGTTTTCCAAGAGGCATTAGATTTTACATGTACCGGTTAATTGATTTTTCCTCTATCGACTATCATCATTATCTTGTCTATCGAATGATACTATGCTAGTATTTCGAATACGCGAAGATGATATAAAATCGCGGTGCATGTATATTTTGCACGTATGGCATTCCTATTTGTGTCCTTTTTTTCATTCGAAGAATAATGCGCAGCAACCCTGTTTGGGTGTGTTTCATGTGCATAGTTCATTTAGTATAAGCGTGCAAAGTGCTGACCACCTTCTTTAATACATTTCAATGCTCATGAAAAAAATTCGCGTTAGTACACAAAATTCACTATACATGCAGAGTTGTTCAATTGTCATCTGTTTCTCAGCATGAACTGAATGCTTCAAGACACAATCATCTTGTTGTATAAGATCAGGGAGCTAGGATGATACTCAATAGAACCATGGCAACCACACCTCTTTGGAAAATTACCATTAATCAAATTTCGTGCATGTGGTGTAGCACAGTCTCTTTGGAATAGCATGTCCCTGCTTTAGGGTGAAAGCATACACTTGCGAAAAAATCATTGTTGAGCATTGCCACGTAGCTCTCCTGTCACAGTTCCTTCAAAATAACGACCTCAACTGAAGCACAGATTCCATCCCAAACGGTGACAACAAAAGTGTTAAATTTTTCGGTGATTTCATGACGATAAACATGCCTCGCAAAAAAATGTAACGGTTGATTTGTTCGCTTCTTCAGAAAAGTTGCTAATTCCGTCAAAATGATCTTTGCTGGGAACGAAATTCAGATCATCACACTTTTCAAACATAAGAAGAATACACCCGACAAAAGTTGTCACCTCAAAGGTTTACTCCGAATATTTTTTTAACATGACTTCAATCGCATGGTATGTTGCATGACTGTAGGGTCATCCGACATGACTCTAGGCATTGAAAGTTGTTTCGCTAAGTCGATAGAACTGAATGAAAATACGTGATGATATCATTGGTGATCTCTGCAATAGGGCAATAACATGGGAGTAGGATGGAAGCGTATAAGCAAGCGTCAGATTAGACACAGAGATAAAGGAATTGCATTTTGCATCGGAGATGCAATCCTTAGCACTTAACCCGTTATTTCCCACATTTGTTACTCATTGATTTTCGGAATTTTTCTTTATCAAATAACCTTCTCCAACTTTGAAGAGCGTTTAGAAATCCGATTTTTGCAATGTTATTCAATTTATTCAAAATTAGGTAGGTGCACATTAAAATTGACACACGACTAAAAAATAGAGGAATGCCGATCATTGGAATCTTTTGCTGAAGAAAAGCCGAAAAATTGTCGAAGTGCAAGTCAACGTTACAAAGAGTAGGCCTACTTCCCGACGTGGATGCTTCCGATATAGGTCATATCTTCTTTGCTGCTTACTGCTGACCAATTGTTGAAATGAGGAAATGGTTGCCAGCTGATGAATTACAGCATACAATATAATGTGTTGGGTCTACATTGAAGACGACGGGGCTGCCTGGGAAGTGTGCTTGATTGGACAGCAAGAGGTAATTGAGCAACCTTCATTTCTTCGGAGATTTCATGTTTTATTTTCTGCTTCGCATGTAATGCGTGCAACCAGAGCATTGGCAATGTCATCTTCGGTCATCAGTGCTAAATCTGCCATTTCAATCAGTCGAACAGAGCGGCGATGATCTTAGATTTCATCGGAGGTAATCTTTCTCTAAGGTGCACTTTCTTTTCAAAGTATCAAGTTGAGAGCCGCTGTAGTGCTAAGGTATGAAATGAGTTTTATGAAAGCCATTACTCTCAGAAATGATGAAGTTTTATGATGAATTTGAAATTCACTAAACAGACTAACAAAACATGTCATTCAATGAATATGATGTGCCATTCGTACAAGATTTATTGTCGTGCTAAACATACAAATGCATTATCAAGAGAATATAATACATCTCCGACAGAATCACTCTAAAAATGACAAAACAGTGTGTTGAGTATCTTGACGTGCAATTCAGATTATCTTTTGTCTGGTCAGTGGCAATGTTGTTTTAATACAGAAGTGCTTCTTCAATGTGAATTGATTAATTACATGCGAAGCACTTCACTGATGACAAGAAAGTGTGCTGAACATTTTAGCGGCAATCCAACCTGTCATGCTCCTCGTTTAAGTAATTGCACAACCCTTGAAATTCTTGCCGGTTTGGATTTCAGCGCAAACCTCCATGGGTCGACTTGATGTGTTCAGTACTTGATACAGTGAGGCATTTCAGTCGACTTAGGGTGCAAAGATAAGTTTACATCACACAGAAGATCAGATATTGATAGGAAGTGATTTTCACACATCTAAGGAGAAGAATCATATTTTTCATGAATTGTGTCAAAAATGACGTCTATCTACCAGAGTCGACTATAGTCGGCATAAAGTTCATCAAATGATTTCTTGTACTAATTGATGTATAAACTGTTTGCTATTGACATTACAACATAAATCAAATAAATGGATTACTTATGCTTCGAGATAAACTCGCAGATTCAATATCGCTACCATAATTAAGCAAATTATGGTGTTATATAATCAGTAATTAATGAAATTTTAAGAAGTGGGACTTGTTGTGATCATGATAACTTGTATGTCCGAGATGAATTGTTGATAAAAAGCATCTTCATTGACTCCGAAAACCATTATTTAACCACGCTCAGCCAGAATAATGTATGGTTGACTATAGTCGTTTCAGGTAAATAACGGGTTTTAATAGAGCGTGACAGAAGACGATCTGAAGACATATCATACCTAAAATTATGGCGCTTTAGTTAATAGATCTCGTATAGTCGGCGTAAACACACCAAACTGATATTCTGGTAGAAAATTTCAATTTTCCTTCAATTGACATGTCTTATTTTCTTTGATCTTGTCTATGGATCAAAGGAACTCGGTAGAACTCGGAAGGCGCGCATTTTCGTAGTAGTCACAGGGTGCAGAACATTCTGTGAGTCTCATTTTCGGTCTCACTCCATGCAGAAACTCGTCCTGGCGGCGGGACTATAAGTATATTTCTAGGTTTCCGTAGTATTTGTTACAATCATTCACATTTTATGTATATACTTGTACAGTATCTAGATGTGTATTGAAGATTCTTGTGTCCAAAGTAAGCACCTGTTGAGATTGGACAAAAGGCTTAGTACTACTAGATGTGTTCAATGAATTTTGTAACTCTTTGTTTGCAAAATTGTTTTGTAGCGATTTTTTATCATGTATTGAATGATGTTTAAAGCGCGTCTGCTAACATTTGTCATTCTTTATCTGCAATTGCTAGCACATATTTTGTTTTCAGGTAATTTGGTGTAGCAATTAAGCATTGAGATTTTCAGTGTGTTGACCCAATGTGATTAGTAACATGATAAACAGAAATATTTTTGTTTTCCTTTCATGCCGGTATCAAAGTTAATCAATATCATATAAGTCAATTCGGGTCGTTCTCGAACTCGATTACAATCTAATCGAGGTTGCATCACAGTTTTTTATCACGTGCAGTGACGAACTAGCATCAGAATACAAGCGCATTGTTTCAGTAGCAACATTTTCATCATTTTAATCTTGTTGTAAAAAATAGTTCAGTGTTGTGTCTGCAGATGTACCAGCCATACCAATGCTGAAAGTAGAAATATTAGCTCCTAAAGATTCCCAACAGAAACTTCGTTGTTCAATAAATAGTGCCGAAGCATAGGACGGAAAGACTACTCCTAATTAACATAGTGGAACATAGAGCTTAGTGGAGGCTTATTTACAACCCTCTTGAATACTTCAACACCAACGGATGTTGGAAATGCATGTAGATTTACCTCCCGAAGGACGCTTGTTCCGCAACCTTGATGTTCTATGAAGAAGGATTTCTTAAAATGGTCAATTCGACAATGAGGATTAGTGACAAGGTATGGATTTGCGTAGTTATGATAATCTTTGAGAATTGCGAAAGCTCGGATGTGTTCTTGCTTAGCTTCTTCTAACAATCAATTGTATGCAAAGATTTTATCAGCTAATCTTTAAATTGGGGAGATGAATTAAATTCGACTGTCGACATGAAAAATATCTGGTAGAAGAACGAGGACGAGGAGTAATGGCGATCCGGGGTACGAGGACCGTGTTAATAGCGATAGAAGAGGGAAAGACAGGATTCCGGGTGATGCCAAATTTGAAGTGAAGTGAGACTAGCATCAGGCAAACTGCCCAGTGCTGAGTACGTTCAAGTATGTTTCAATAAACTCATTCACTGCACTAGAATGTGAAGTTGAGAAGTCGAGATAGCGGTCTCACACCGCATTGACGGCGCATGATCTTCATTTCACGAACCGTAGTGCAGCTTTCAGTTTTGCACTGAACTAAAGTTCAAGAAATACACTTGCGATTTGTTGGTGTGATGCATGCAACTGATGAAGATTCTCGTTTTGAAATGAAAATATGTGCATCTTCTTTCAGGTGCTGTGTTTCCTCTCCGTACGTTGCAGTCTGTTACACCATCTGTTGAATTCCTGAGAAATCGGAAGAGCGAATCCAGCGGATACACAATGAGACTAAATTCAATCCTCAATCGCACTGTTGTGACTGGTGTAGGATTTGTTGGTGCTTTGTTAGGGGCAGCGTATGCTGTTGGGTCGATGAATGATACTCGCTATCGGGTGTCCAAATTAAAAGGAAATCAGCAAACATACGAACCAGACAAGCCAGAAGACGTCCCTTTGTATACAGCTACACTTAACAAAGACTTGAACGATTGGGAAAACATAAGAGGACCAAGGCCTTGGGAGGATTCTAAATCGATGCAACAAAAGCAACGTATTACATTGAGGAAAAAAAGCGAATTTTGATACCGAAGACATTGTTTAATACCTCTCTTCCTCCCTCCGTCTGAAAATATGTCCTCGGTTCATAATTCAGAATCATATGTTCTTTATATATACTGTACATACAAAATCGATTTGGACTACGGAAACGTGTATGCAGATGTGATGTTGAATAAAATTGTGCTATAAATCGTTGTTTTCAAGTGACGTGTTTTTCTATCAATAGTTGATAACACATATTTCGATGTGCACTAAAAATTTGCTGGACCTGAATAAATGTTGCGGTTATATGATGAGCGCTCGCGGTAGAAGCCCCAGCTAACAAGAAGTGTACATTTTTGGGGTAAATATCATCAAGGATTTTTAAGTGAATTTCTGTTGATGAAGGACTTCAAAACTATCATACAATGCATTCTTAGAGTAAAAGTTAGATTTTAATCTATGAAGCGGTTCTGTAGGCACGAGCATAACAAAATTGATATCACAAACAGTTATTGAAACACTTTAGGGACCTGTATCTGAAGATAAAACTATATGATATTTTCCATATTCTTTTTGTTGAAAAACCATTTTTGTTAGGCTATTAGTGCAGGTTGCTTGACTACGTCGTAGTTGATTGAGATATGACATGAATATTTTCAGTGAAAGCTTAGCAATCCTGCCGGAGACGTGAAAGGAACCGTCATTCTAATCTTAATGTCGTGAACAAAGCTGGGTACCGTCCTTTTTTTCAAATAGTACGCAGCTGCTGGATCATACACATGCAACCTATGTAATTCTTTCAACACTTACTGTTTCGCCAATCAATCAAAATGTGAGTGTTGAGATACTTCTCCCTGATCATCATAACTAAATATAGGCCTAACTTCATTTAACCACACCTGTCATTTTAAAGTAAAATCTACACGTCTAAGCTGTTAGTTGGGTCTATCGACGCGTGCCATTCCCATTATTTGTTTAAATTTTCGATAGACTTACCATCTTTTCATGTGGACCAACAAAAAACTCGGCCCACTTAATCGATTCTGCTTTCATGATAAAATCTGATGCTGGAGGAGCTCGCTTAGTCCACATGTAAATTCTGTTGATTTAAACTTAAAATTGAATTTGATGGCTTCAATTTTTAAAATATTTTTGGTTGCACAGAGGACTGGTTGATTTCGAACACGTATATCCTACTTATACACACCACACATCCCTATTAAACAACGTAGGAAATCGAAAAGAAAATTTGCAAAATCATTATTTATAATGACAAACAATGTGCACAAGGGCGCTATGACACATGATTGATTTTTCCATTTGATTAGAATGGTTAACAGACAAGAATACATCGCACTTTCACTGATTGAAAATTCCTTTTTACTTAAATCACTTGAAAAATCATAGATGTCTCTTCAAACCATTAGCATGAGAAAGCACAGACGGTAGAAACTTAAATTAACTTGTATATTAGAAGCGACGGACACCGAAACACTCTCGTTGCAAGAATTTTGTCATCCCCGGTCAACTTATCGAGGTATGAATCTAGATTCAAATGTTGGTTGCTTGATACATCTTTCAGCCATTCTTCTAATTGAGGAACGTCTTTCACTTCAGGAATATTGACATCATCGCGGATGTTAGATTCAGCTGAAATACGAACGTGCACGAATATACAACCATTAAAATGCTCTTAACAAAAAATTTGTGCTTTTCATCAACTGGATGTAATTGCATGCAATGTTTGCAATAGGAATAAGTAAGACAATTTCAACATAAATAGCAGTGTGTTGAATTTATGAAAATGTAACCGATCAGTTTTGTATGAAAATCTTTTGCAATATTCAATATATCAATTTATATTGATAATTGTCTTATATGCAGGGTGAGCCGAAAAAAAACGCATTTTGGTTTCTATGGAAAATCTTTTTGAATTGTCATTTTTACCATAAACAGTTTGCCAGTTTTCGTTAGAAATTATTTGAAATATTTCTTTCTGCAACTTAGCTCGAAATTATGTGGCTTGCGACAAAGTTATCGAACTACAGTCCGTTTCATAAAAAGTGGATCATCCTGAAATTTGACTAAATAAAACATAAGTATGATACAGAAAGCATTTTTCATGCTATTTCATGTCCCTAATATATTTAAATGTCCTTATATAATCTGATAAGCTATGATACAGTAACGGTTCTTAAGAAGCTAATATTTTGTGGCCCTACCCTTAATTGTCAATGACATTACCAATTCGTATAGGTATTTATTCGATGATATCGTTGATTTTTGACTGATCTAACTTTCTCCACTCTCTTTTTAACAGTGACGTAAGTTGTGATACGCCATCTGTAGGTAGCAGTGAACGACGAACGTTACGTTTTAGAATACTCCATACATTTTCTATGGGATTCAGATCAGGAGAACGAGCTGGCCAAGATAATGTCCTAAGCCCTAATTGAGACTTGCATAAGTTGACTCTACTACTCCTGTGACACGTAGCATTATCATCCATAAATAACCAAGTCGATGGATCACCAAGTTGATCTGTCATTTGGCCAATGTTCATTCGTAAAACATTCACATAGCGTTCAGAATTCATGGTTCCTTGCTGTATGTGAAGTTCAGAGCGGCCATTGGTCCAAATGCCAGCCCAAATCAGTAGAGTCGCACCACCTTGTACCCGGGGACGATGTAAATGTCTCGTAATTTCCTGATCAGATTTTATCCATAATCTCAATCGACCATCACTATCCTTCAGACGGACTGATGCCTCATCAGACCAGACAACCCGATACCATTGATTTCGCCAGTGACAATGACTCATTGCCCATCTGAGACGTCTTTTTGTATGCTGATCTGATAATTCGATCTGAGATGGCCTCTTACAGCTCTTGAAATTCGACTCAATAAGTTTTCTACGAATAGTGGACTTAGAAATAGACGAGTCTAGTGCAGCCATCTCAGTTAACGAGAGACTTGGATCAACTTTAACAAATCTCAAAATTAGGCGGTCTCTACGTTTGGATGTTTTGCGTGGACGGCCAGAGCCCTCTTTACGACAGAGTCGAAAATCATCATTATGCCATCGATGCACATTTGTGTAAGGGACATTTAGTCGCTTGCTTGAAGCTCGCAAAGAAAACCCTAGTTCTAGCAAGGCTGACACTGCCTTTTGTGAATGCGATCTCGTTATTGTTCATTTGTGCTTTGTATTGTTTTCAACCGGTAAGAGATAGATTTCTAGCTGAAAGCAATCAGGAGTGCTGCCAACACCACCGCAACGAAGTCAGGAAGCTATGGAACATGAATTCCAGTTAATCACATGTAGCAGTTACATTATTGTTGATGAATAATGGTGCTATACTGGCTCTGATTCACCGATTTTCTTTATTTTTGTTTTGCTTGATAGCTTTTGGCTTGTAGAACAACATATTACATAACAAAGGAAACAAATGTAATTTTATAAGAGTGAGGTATGATTTTGTGTAACATTGCTAAATGAAGATCAAATTATCTACTACTTTTTTATCTATAACAGGAAAACAACTCAATATTCATGCTTGAAATTTCCAACAATGATACTAGTAAGCACAACTGACATATCTTCCAAATTTCAGGGAAATTCGTTCAAGTTTGGCGGAGTTAGACAAAGTTGAAGTTAAGGCGATGTTTAAGGGTGATCCATTTTTTATGAAACAATCTGTATTAGGGCTAAACTGATGTGAAATTCTGCTGATGTGAAAGAACTTGAGAACAGCATGTATTTGCGACAATTATTCCTATCTGTATTTAGAAGATACATTCAAAACGACGTGAAACAAATGGTAGAAAGGTTTTAAAGATACTTCAAAGCCATTTTTAACTTCACTGACGAAGATGGAAGAAAATTAGAGGGCACTGTGTATATAGCATCACATAGCTAGAGTATCAGACTTAAGATTATAAACGAGAAATTGAGAACAATTGCATTTGATTTAACGGACAGCGGCAAATTTAGATTATAGAATAATTGCATATAACGATATAATGTAAAAATTCATGAAATACGCGGAAGCAACGGATTAGGGCGGTGGAAAGACAGTTTGCGGAAAATATTTTTCGCTGTGCGCTATACGTTTGTAAGTGAGATACTAAAGCGGTCCTTAGTCCTTTTCTTAAATAGACATCTAGTTTAATTTTCAATAATCTCTTGACGGCAAGTCAAAAACTGGGCTTATTTTGAATAACAAATAGCAGGCCTATTGTCACTTTCAAGAGAAATTTATACCAAAGTTGAAAATTAAAGTTGTTCATAAAAACGAATTTTAGACTTTTAAACATTTTCCTTTAGCAGACTCCATAATCCGAAGTTGGAGTCGGCAACAATTCTTCTTGCGACTCCAACTCCACGCGGACGTGTTATTTTCTACGACTCTGCATCCCTGATGCAAACATTTGTTGTCCGATATTGAGCAGGTTTCTTATTACTTTTCAAGAATTTTCGCAAAAAAGTTGAACACATACTGCCAGGTGCTTTTCAGATTCACGAAGGCTCATCACAGTTTCCCCTTCGTCTTTCAGTGTAATATCCTTCATGAAGTTTACAGTGGAGAATCCTCATGAGAAAGATGTCATTTTCTTCGTTTGATATTCTGCAAGTAACATCTCCATGCTTACTTGCTTCCGTGATTGCATCGCTCTCATCTGTGATTAAATGAGTACAATCTGGAACACATCGTCTCGTCCTTTAAATCTTCACTCCATTTCTTCCAGAGCTCACACTCGGCATCTCACATTTCGCTGCAATGAGCATGACGATCTGGGACTCCTCCAGATGACGGCCAAACCATCTTCCTTCTCCTTTATGATCTCTTGCACAGTCTCATTTATCAACTACGCTTCCTGTTTCTACTTCTAAGATCAGAAACCCACGTCCACCGTTCGTTGCACTCGAAAAGTACTTCGTAGTTGCCTTCTACTTCTTCAAGTTCCACTCCTTCAATTCATTGATTGTCAAATTAGTAATAATCGTCATTAAATGTAATTTCCAGGATTTCCAGAATTTGTAGCAAACCTGCAATTATTTATTTTAAGAAAAAAGGTTTAAGTTAATTAATGCTTGATTTACTTAAACCTTTACACATAAACGTTTTGCACAATAAAGAATGTTTGATTATTATGGTAGCATGATATATAAAATTATGATTGCATAAATCATTCAAATTTATCGATGATTTTTCCTATATTTTATCTACAAACTCTGATCAGTCTGTACATAAACTAGCGGGCACGATTCATGAACTGTACTTAGGAATATTCAAATAATGCGGTCGCATGCAGAAATACAGTGTTCTGTACAAGAAAAATTCAATCAAACTCACCATCAAGCAGTGATTCCCGACCGGACATGCTGTCGAAGAACACCCAGTCATTCATCAACTTGGATCGAACGAAACAGTTGTAGTGTGAGCGCTCAATACATAGGATTCCAACTAATGTCACCACCGTTTCCTCATCTACTATGCTTCCCATCTCAGCTTTGTATAGATCTACACCTTCTTCCATAACAAATTCGTATTTCATTGCACAATCCTCACAGTAGTAAGTTTCATTGACTTGGGTAGCAGCGTTCCAGAACTGCTTTGTAGCATTTGATCTGCATTTCGTACATACTTTCGTTGCTGTGGACAAGTTGATAAACATTAATCAGTGAGATAACATCAAAACAATTGAACATTTGTCGTCAGACACAGATATTGATTTCTATTACCCCAGAAGTGAAATATAGTTAACAGTTTCAGTGAATTCGAGTTTCAAACTCAATCATCTAAGGCACAAGAGCAGTTTGAAAAAGAAAACGTACATATCAAGTTCATTGAATAGGATTCGAGCAAACAGTGTCCAAATTTTGATGCATTCAACTTCAGTATCAATTCGTCTTACGAGCTTAAGCCTAAAAAGTGGAATACCGGAAACCCAGGATTTCAGATGCAAAATTTTTCGCAGTTCATTAGCAGTGGCCCACTTAAACCCACATCTTGCAGCGTTTTTCGAAGAATCTTGGAAGATGCTTAAATGAAAATTGGAATGAATGAAATGGACAGGGTACATCCCAGCATAACTCGTGGGTGTCTCCACCAGCCTACGAGAAAAGGAGAAGGGAGGTGGTGGTATTGTCAACCCACCCCTCCCTGCTACTGGGAGGGGGTTCAGGGGGCCGTCAGGTGGGCGGGCCAATCGCTCTCTCCCAGCGGCGGATGACTTCCGCACATCAGACGGGGGTGGATTTGTTGTGATTGGGGGGAAGGAGGTTGAGTTAGTGATTTTGTTGTTTTGTCTGTGCGCTAGGCATGTGCTGTAGTGGTGAGTGTGTGCTTGTTTGAGTAGCTGCTGGTGACTGTTGCGTGAGGAGGTGAAGAGGGTGGTATGACAATTCGCTTTGCTAAAAGGCTGTTTTGCATGTAGTGTGAGATGTTCAGCAATGGGGAGGACGTGTGTTTCGTCGTGTAGATGTGTACTTGTGTCACGTGCGCATCCTGAGGCGATCCTGAGCGCTTGTTTCTGTATTGCCTGTAATTTGTCAATGTTTGTTTGTGAGATCATTGGTGGCCAGACAGTGGATGCGTAATACAAGAGGGAACGTGTGATGGCCTTGTCGGCAGCCACGATGGTCTCTTGTTGTTGTCCCCAATTGGTGGAAGAGAAGGGACCTCCTGCGTAACGGATAATGACGGCATGCAGTCTAGTGAGATGGTTGCATGACAAACTTAGTGCGGTAACATGGAATATTGGCTCCATGTTCTACAATGCCGGTCATTTAGTGAAGGTGGTAAAATGTAGGCGCGTGAATATCTGATGTGTTCAGGAGACAAAGGAAAGAGAGAAAGTGCAAAATGCCTTCGTCCGAATGGCTCAAGGCTGAAGCTTTTCTGGAGCAGTGTCGAGGATGGGACAGCAGGAATGGGCGAAGAAATTAATGCAAATGTAGTTGTAAGAATCGTCTCAGCAACAGGTTGATGGTGTTGAAAGTGCAAGTTAACCGACGTCCTTTCACTTTTGTTGGTCCTTGTGCTCGTCAATCCGGAAAAAGTGCAGATGGGGAAGAATTGTCAGAAATTTCCACGAGACATTTCTAAAGAATGCGGAATGTCATCAAAACCGAATCAATTACATATAAGTAGTGACTGAAATGGTCATGTGGGTCGTTAAAAGGACGTTTATGAAGGATTTCCGGCTACTTCTCGCATAACAAGGCAAATGTGTGAGTTTGTTGAGTTATATTTCTGTTATGATTACAAGTTCTTGAAGAAGGCTGCAGCTGCAATTCAAATTATGAACTATGACATAGAGCGCTATAAGACATGAGATAGATTATGCTTAAGTCGACTCTGGTGATGACATCTTCTAACTTCAAATAGCGATGGAGAGGGTATTCTCTAATTGGGTGTGTTAGAACTGGCTACATGCAGCACTTTCGTTGTGAAACCGGAGAACTATCTTGTAACACATGATAGTGGTAGACTTTGTACTCTTCCTCAAGAGAGATAGAAGGGAAGTTCTGGATGTGATGGCAATACCAAAGAAAGAGAACGAAGAATGTGTTCACCAACACAGCCTGGCAGTCGCTGATCACTCCATGAATTAAACCCAATAGAGAAACATAATTGACCAATTGTACTGAAATTGTACGTCACTGATGATATGGAAACTTCGGGATCAGACTGTATGAAAAGTTTGGAGCCGAAGTGAGAAGAAGAGCGAACGAAGTGGAGGTTGCGACCAATCTAGAAGAAATATTGGCTACAATGAGGAATATTTAGCTCAAGGCAACTGAATTGACCTACGGCAAACCTAAAGGTCCCGCACGTAAGGAAGAAATCTGATGGTGGAACGACTAGGTGAAAGAGCTGTTGCATAGAAGAAAGATTTATATTCCGCGTGGCGAAAGTCAGATTAAAAGGAAGATCACGAACGCTATCGAGAAGCTAGACGTAGGTCACGGCAAATTTGGAGTTGACAAAATTTGGAACAAACCATCTGTAAAGTTATAAAGCAAACGAAAAATGAGAGAGACCCCACTCCCACTGTCTAATTGAAAGATGACGCGGGGGAGTTGCTAAATGATGAATTGACGGAACGTGAAAAGTGGCGATGCTGTATGAGTTTCTCACTAAACATTCAAAACTAATTTGACAGCCTTCAGGAAGCTATGCTAAGAGTCCCGGCAGCGAAGTCTGAATTGTCTGCAGCCAGCACCATATGAAAAAGCCGCAGAAGAAGAGCTCCAGGACCTTCTGATATCTTTCTCGAAATGATCGAAGCTTCGGGGATATCGCGATTGACAAATCTTTGTGAAACAAAGTATCCCATCTGATTGAGAAAGTACCGTCATTATTCCCCACTTCACAGGCAAAGGCGATCATCAATCCTTTAACTCATGTAGAGCATTCAATCTCATGGAACAGTATATGAAGATTTTCGAACGCACATTGGAACAAAAAAATCGCGCGACTGTCACCGCAGATCAAGTGCAGTTTGTGTTCATGCCAGGTGGAGGAGCCATCGTCACAATACCTTTATTCGTAAACTCCAAGAAAAATGCATTGAAAAGAAAAGAACATGTACCTGGCCATCGACCGTGAACCTCGCCTGTTGTGATTTGGGCTTTTAAGTCTCGGGGGTTTGCGAATCGTTGGTGAGATCGGTTAAGTCTGTTTGACGTTGCAAAGTGAAAGGCAATGTGAGATGGAATTCCGGTGACAGCAGAGTTCTATATAAGTGCAGGCGTTCATCAGGAATCGGCCCTAAGCCCATCTGTTCGCATGTGTGTTAGAAACCGTTACAAAGAGCGTGAGAGTTGGCCTGCCCTGAGAGGATCTCTATGCTGATAGTATCCTGGTGGCTGAAAGTTATGAAGGGCTGACCGTCAAGCTGCCATCCTGGAGCTCTACGCAATAAAGGCCAGATATTGAACTCCACTGAGACAAAGTCACGCTATCGCAAGCTGGTAAAGACGAGAAAGTACCCTCTGGTCATGACCCATGTGACTCAATCGCATGCACCAGGTGTCAATTTTGGGTTCAAAGGCGTTGCAGTGACATCGTGGGCTACCTGTCAATCGCAGCCACTGAATTCGTTTGTCGTCGATGTCATGAGAAAATGAAGATAGACCACACTCCATCATTTGGAAACGGAGATCTATTCAAGGTTGAAGAGGAAATCTACGAAGTAATGAATAAATTTCGATAGCTCGGTGATATCAGTGATGCTAGAGGAAGAACAAGTGCAGCACTCAATGCGAGGATTGGTGCAGGTTTGGACGTGTGCGCAGCAGCATATTGCATGGCAGTGAGACTTGGACCATGTCATCAGAATGTTTGAGGCGACTTCAAGTAAACGAAATAATGATGGTCCGTTGGATGTGCGGAGTCTCTTATCCTGCATTTCTAACGAAGATCTCAGAAGAAGAATGTGCCTGGAGCCTCGGTAACACCTAAAGAAGATAACGTCTAAGATGGTGTTGACATGTGGAAATGAAAGTCAAAGCGGGTGAAACGGGTCCGGAATTGCAAGTGGATGGTCGCCGACCAGTTGGACGCCCAAAGTAATCATGGACCGATGACATCAAAGAAGACCTTTTATCGCTCGGATTCCGTATGAAAGATGCGAATAACTGAGTTCAGTGAAGAACTGCCGTACAAACAAACTGTCGAACCCAATATGGATGGAACAATCGACGTTAAATGGCATATATGTATTATTAAGTATTTATTCATTTATCATTTGTGTAGACTATCCAGACTGTAAATAGAATAATCAAAGTCTGAGTTGCATCCTCAGTTGAAGAATGGGAACAAACCTGAATATCTGCCACTGTGTGTGCCCATAATATTCATATGAAAATCAAATAATTCCTCCCCCACTCAATGTTGCCTCTATATTGTCGGTCGAATTGCATCAAAAGAAAAATTCAAAGTTGACCAATTAGCGTGCTGTTGATGGGCAGCGGCAAATTACTCGAATGACCCAACGTGGTTGCCAGCACTGATTATCCGAGTGTCATGTCGCAAATTAAATCAACACGGCATGATAAAAAAATCCGAAGAATCCTGAAAACTTAAGCAAATACTTTAGTGGAAATTCCTAGAATTCGAAAGATTAAGTCGATGCTTCATTCCTCAAGATATACAGACTGATGCAGACGAGCAGTGCAGAAAACAATAGACTCTATGCAACAACATGAATAATGCTGGAAATGTGAACAAATGTGATTCAAGCAAAGTCGATTCTGTGTAGCTTTTTAGATGGAAATAATGCGTCGAAAGTCAGATTCTCATGTGTCAGCAAGATCAAGAGAGCATTGGCAATAATAAGCAAGCTAGATCCTATACTAGCTGGCTTATGAAACCTTTTATTAAGTGCTCTTTACATTCGAAATATTTAATTATCATTTTGTGTAGGCTGTTCAGGTGTTGAATTAGCGAAACCTAAACCAGACGTTGCCCACTGTGTGGCGAATGCTCGCTTATTTCTTAACTTCGAATTTTTTTTTTAGCACAATTCGACCGACCGACGAACCACTATGCATGTAAACTCCAGGGAGGGGGATCAAGGTGCATATTTAACGGTGCTTCTATTCTTCATCCCCCACATTTTTGTTGTTGACACCTGCGAGTTTTGCATCGTCAACGATCTTCTTTTGCTCCTAAGTGCAGTTTTACTGCCAGCGCAAAAACGTTGATTGTGCAAAATCTGGTTTGTAGAAAATTTACAGCACTTGTTTTGTCGTTCACTGTAGACAAAAATGCCACGAACTTCATGATCACACCTGTATCTTGTATTCTAACTGACTATCTAACTAAGGGACCAATCCTTCATCCCAGCCTTCAACTAAGACTTCTCAGTGGTGTTGTATTATCATTCAGTAACAGATCAAATCTATTCTAAATCCTATATGAGTAAGTTCGACGAAATTTTATGAATTCGAAAAATGATGGGGGAAGTAGAAATATACTTATTTTACAATTCAAGTGGTCACCATTATGTTTTTCGAACGAGCAGTTAATTCCAATTAAAGCAGTGTCACTACAGTCCACCGATTGGATCACAGTCTACTTCGCCTCTCAATTTCGCATTTGTCACTATGTACTCTCATCTTCAGTAGTAGTATTTGATACCAACGCATTTTTTGCAGCGATATTTGCAAAATTGCTGAAATTATGGTTTATTTTTATTGCGATCACGATCTATGATCACGACTTTGCTTGCATTCACATCAGGAAGATGCTTGATAACGAAGGGGGAGCAGGAAGAAAGCGGTGGTAAGAAAGTATTTACTCTAAAGAACCAGCTTTCCTGATACTTCGAAAGAAATTTAAAAAAACGAAACGCGATTGTTACTAGCATTTAACAAATGGTAGAAATATGCAGTCAAGTGAAGAAAGTTTAAATTTTGAAGGATTTTTAATAATCAAACTAAAATTGGATTAGGATTCGGCTTCATTCCATTCTTTTGAACAGTTTTACCGGCATAAATACTCGAAACATTTTCAAATAAAATTGACTAACTCAGAGATAAAATTCTGACTTCGCAAACCTCGATTAAGCACATTTTAATCGAAATCTGACTGAGCAGTAATCAGGTAGTCACATAAATTTCACACAGCTCATAATTGTTGTGTTTCACTGATTTCTTTAGTCACTAGCACTACACGGCATAGAGTGGAGCGCACGTCCACCCTCTATTTACAGGCGAATTGCAGGTGCCACCGAGTTTATCTTGTCATTCTTTAATAACGTTGGGAAATGATCTCGGAAAATTCCCTCGTCTGTATCTGTAACTGGTTGCATGTAGGCACGACACAGATTGTCACTGTTTAAGCACTGTTAATTGCTTGGTAGTCATTGCATTACTTGTACGAGTAATTTTGACAAAATTTGATGCGTGACCGTCAGCAAACATAATTTTTTATCTGTAGCAGTCGACCGATAGCATATTTTGTTCATGATCTGAACTGCAGACCGTTTCATAAATAATTGCAGAAAATATCAACACATTTTCAAATGCAACTTTCGTCTTGAAGTTCTGGTTCAATTTTACAAGATGTGCAATGTGAAACTTTGTGTTCCATAGATTATTTTGGCAAACATTTTACTCTCTTAAGTGGTCAGATATGGTCAGCAGGCCTTGCGAAAGAAAATTGAACGTTTACTTAGATGCAGGATTTCAACATGAAGACGACAGATTTTTGGATAAAATTGACAGCCCACATGTAGCCAAAATTGAAATCAACGTGAGTCTTTATAAAACCTGAAAACATATAGGCTATAACACCACACGTATTGCAAAAACATGAAATAATTAGCTATGAAGTAACAAGCTTTCAATCATTAATTACTTCATTTGACAGAGTCAAAAGCAATCAGACAAACCACACCGCTTCCGTGTCTCGGCTAGTAAACATTTTGTTAACAGCCTACGATTAAATTAGATGGGAAAATGATAAAAGAATCTTTTAGGTTGTGGGGGGTTTTGGTTGTACGTCCACCAGTTCATTTGGTCCAGGTTGCGACCCCCTTTTGAACTGCCTACTTGGTAGCGCTTGTAGGTCGTGCCCCCTGGATACTACTATTTTCATCGCCGGTAGTGACTAAATCAACCGAAACCGAGTGCTGGGCGGCTTTAAATAACCTGGCTAATCCGGATAGTCCGGGAGGGTAGTGGAACCCTGATGGAGGAAATGCCATCAAAACATTATGGTACCCACACTAATGACCTCATCGAGGTTGACGTCAGGAAGGGCATCCGGTCGTAAAACTGCGCTCAATCTTACTGCTTTGATGATGATGACCTCTACTTATAATGGGCGGGGTACAGTCCGTAGTATCCCGTGGGCGACCTCGGCAGCCTACGATAAGAAGAATGACGGAGGAGGAAACCAACCATGTTCAGGTTATGACGGCAAGCAGCTTGATGCTGACTGGAAGGTTGAGGACTGTTTGCGAGTAGGCACTTGGAATGTCGGTAGCATGTCACGAAGATCTGGTGAAATTGTGGAAACGATAAGAAGAAGAGAGATTGATATCTGTTGCTTACAGGAAACGCGTTGGAAAGGTGGATCTTGTAGATGGCTTGGTCCTTTACAAGGTCGGTACAAATTTCTTTGGAAAGGCGCAGAAGACGGCGCTGCTGGAGTAGGTGTTCTGATTGCCGAAAAGTGGACGGACAAAATTGTTGGCGTCGACAGAATAAATGAACGATGCATGATAGTAAGATTGTTGGTGGGTGAAACGTTGTTCCATATAGTGTCAGCGTATGCCCCTCAATCCGGAAGAAGTGATACTGAAAAAGATGTATTCTGGAATCAGATGACACATGCGGTTGGGAAGATCCCAGACAGAGATACTGCTATAATTGGAGCTGACTTCAATGGTCATGTTGGAAGGGAAGTGAATGGCTTCGAAGGTGTTCATGGTGGATATGGTTTTGGTGCAAGAAATAACGATGGCCTCCGTGTGCTCGACTTCGCAGATGCTCTGGAACTAATTTTATGCAACACCTACTTCAAAAAGAGCTCCAACAAGCTCATTACTTACAGCTCTGGTGGTAATGAAAGTGTCATCGACTACATATTGGTTCGAAGAAGAGATCGAAACAAAATTGTCGACACGAAAGTCATACCAGGTGAAGAATGTGTATCGCAGCACCGGCTACTTTTAAGTGACCTGAAGATAAAAGTTTCAAGAAAATGTGTGTCACGTATACGAATTTGGAAACTGAAGCACCCAACGCTAGCTGCACGCTTCAACGATGAAGTTTCAAATCATGCTCATCGCAATGATGAACTGAATTCCGTTGATGCTGCATGGCGTGGCATGAGAGATGCATGGATTCAAAGTGCTGAGAAGGTTTGTGGTCGAACCAAAGGTTGGGCAGGCAGGAAGGAGACCTGGTGGTGGAAAACAGAAGTGAACGAAGCTGTGAAATATAAAAGGAAGTGTTTCAAACAGTGGCAAAAGAATAAAAGTGATGCAAATAGGGTTATCTACGAACAATCAAGACGGAAGGCCAGGAAAACAGTTTGGATTGCACAAGAAACTAAAAGACGCGAGTTTGCAAAGAATCTTGACACTGATGACGGCAAATAGCGATTCTTCAAAACTGCGAAACAGATGGCATCCGAAAATCGGGATATTCAGGTAATGTCGTGCATTAAAGACGAACAGGGAAACATCATGGCCAAACCTGATGAAGTGAAGCAAAGATGGAGAGACTTCATGACAACGTTGATGAATGTTGAAAACAGCTGGGACGGTGCAACTGAGTGTCCTACTGTGAAGGGGCCGTGGCGAAGCATATCTGAAGAAGAAGTTCGAAATGCTCTGAACAACACGAAGAAGAAAAAAGCACCCGGTCCGTCCGGTGTTGTCAATGAAATGTTCTTGCACAGCCTGGACGTATCAGTGAAATGGTTATCAGAGCTGTTTAACGAAGTTCTGCAAGTTGATGATATCCCTAATGATTGGTGCAGTAGTGTGTTCATTCCTCTGTACAAGGGTAAAGGAGATCCTCTACAATGCGAATCCTACAGAGCAATAAAGCTGTTGGATCATGCCATGAAGGTGTTCGAAAGAGTACTGGAGAAGAGACAGCGCTCTCAAATAGAGCTTGATCAAATTCAGTTCGGCTGTATGTCTGGTAGAGGTACTACTGATCCCATCTTTATAACCCGAGAGGTCATAGAGAAGTATCGTGCTAAGCAAAAGAAGATGTTCCTAGACTTCGTTGACCTTGAAAAAGCCTTCGACAGAGTCCCAAGAGAAGTTTTACGGCGGTCTCTTCGCAAAAGTGGAGTCGAGGAATGGCTTGTAAGAGCGATAATGACACTATATCGCAATGCAACTACGGCCGTTCGCACTAAGTTCGGAGACTCTGACCACTTCACTGTGGATGTAGGAGTGCATCAAGGTTCGGTATTGAGTCCATTGCTCTTTGCCATAGTTATGGATGCCGTAAGTGAAGCAGCGAAGAAGGGATTGCCATATGAACTTTTATATGCAGATGACCTTCTCCTTATGGCTGACTCGGAGGAAAATCTTCAAGCGAAATTGCTGTGTTGGGAAAGAAGTTTGTCCTGTAAAGGTTTGAAGATGAATGTCACAAAGACAAAGATCATGGCAAGCGGTGGTAAAGACAGAGTCGAGAAGAAGTACCAGACAGCAAAATGGCCATGTGTAAAATGCTGCAAAGGTGTGGGAGCGAACTCAATACAATGTAACATCTGCAATGGTTGGTTGCATGCGCGATGCTCAAAAGTGAAAGGGAGACTCACTGCGGCTATCAATTACAAGTGTGAGAAGTGCTTATCAGCTTCGAAGGATGATGAAGATATTCCCAAGTGCGTTGACATGCAAGGAACCCGACTTGAGAGCGTGGACAGCTTCTGCTATCTTGGTGATGTTATCGACAGTTGCGGTGGTGTTGAGTCAGCAGTGGTTGCCAGAATACGGTGTGGTTGGAGAAAGTTTCGGGAACTCCAAGCCTTCTTAACATCGAAGTCACCGTCCATGCGAGTCAAAGGCCAGCTGTATGCTGCATGTGTCCGGCAAGCAATGATTTACGGTTGTGAATCGTGGCCCCTGCTCGCAAATCATGAAAGGATGCTGCTGTCTGCGGAGATGCGTATGATACGTTGGATGCGCGGAGTGAGAAGATCAGAGAAAAGGTCGAATGAAGAACTGCGACAGGAAATGGGGCTAGAGAACATCTTGGATTCGATCAGAAGACAAAGGTTGCGCTGGTTTGGTCATGTGGGGAGGAAGAGCGAGTCGGAATGGGTCAAGAAAGTTACGGACATGGAAGTATCTGACAAGCGTGCTGTTGGACGCCAAAGAAAGACCTGGCGCGATGTCATCGCCGAAGACCTGAAAAGTGTTGGTGCTCAAGAAGCTGATACACACGATCGCCAGAAGTGGAGGAGCATCATCAAGCGGAAATCGTCTAGCCTAGCATCTTCTGGACCACAATCACGCAAAAAGGGATGAGTGAGTGAGTGAACGATTTAGAAAACGGAGTGCACGTGATTAAATGCTGCATTTAAAACTGTTCTAGATTCTTCTTTAATTTTCAATGTCAGGGGTGGGCCGCCATATTTGGATCTGTGACACATTTTGTCACATCTTGATATTCGAGATTTATCACATTTTGTCACATGCTGATGAAAGCACATTGCCAAAATTTGAAACATGCCGGTGCGCAGAAGATTGGCAGTTATCAATTTCGCCTTAAAGACTGATTTTTGAAGTAGAGCATTTGACGTAACATTCATGATATATATCAAATGATGTTTTAACGGGACAAAATCGAGAAAAATCGTTAATTTATTGATTATTACTAATTATTATTCCTATTTATATAGTTCCATATGAATGGTCTCCGTAGCACAGTGGCCTGGCGTGGCCTGGCGATCTTTTGGTCCACAGGTGTCAGTCCCCGAAAGTGTCATTGGAAGTAGTGAGGAAGGGCATCCGGACGAAAAGATCACAAGTCTCCAGATAAAGTCTGACTATGTCAGCACCGTCCAATCCCGCAGCATGTGGAGTAGTGACGTTAAACCATCATTTCATTTCCACGTTTAACCATCAGCCCCGATTTGGGGTAATAACGAAACAGACCATGGGTAAAACAGGTAAACAGGTAAATGGGTAAATAAATGCATGCGCGTGGCCAGGATTGTAGGAAGTATACATTCGCAGGGACTCCTACGATCTGGACATGAAACTCAAGAAACATCTGGCCACATACAATGAATGCTACAATTGGGTCATCACATAACACGTCGAAGACAACTTTGAAAAGTCGGAGAAAGAACAGCACGATTTGTCTGGAGCAAGTACAAGTCGCCATTTGGAGCAATGAAGGGGAAAAATATCAATCTTGCACATCCCTAATACAGAAATTATCATCAAAGAATAAAGGAACAATAAAATAATGACCTCCCTAGAAAACATGACTTCGTTATTTCATTCCAACGAAGTTAATGCTCCTCTGTGACTTTATTCATATTTTGTCAGAATATTTTTTCGCGAATTTGTCACACCAACAACAAAAAACACACATTTGTCAATTTTTATTTTGAGATGAAAAATTGTCACATAATGTCACGTTTTGTCACATCGGCCCACCCCTGCAATGTTGAAAAGTACCAGTAATATGCTAAACATGCATATTTTGATTAAAATCTAGTAGAGGTTGCATCACTGGAATGATTTCGCTTCATGACATGACAAGACAAAACTGAAGTGCTAGATTTCACTTACTTGTGTAAATCAAACTTTTTAAGTCAATTGTAGGACTTGGTGATAACTGCACTGATATTCCGGGTTCACGAGCCACTTGCAGCAATAAGCAGTCCGGCATCTGTAACGTCAGAGGAGAATTCAACCAATATAATGAAAGCGAAATCCCTTTTCACCTTACCTTTTCCAAACAAAACTGCATTTGAACAGCAGATCTTTGCAGCAATTGATTGGATGATGGAATGTTTGCTGAATTATCCATCATTAAAATCTCCACAGAATAAAGACCATTGAATTGCGGCTTTCCATTTATGTAATGCCTGTGAAAATGAATTTTATGCAAATCAAACATTATGCTCTGAACATCCATGAAGGCAAAAGCAGGATTTACAACGATATCCCCTGATTTATCACTTGTCGCAGTGAAGTATCTTTTGATTACAATTTTGGCTGTTATCACTTTCGATAAGTCGGCATGTTTGGATTCTATGGAGTTATAGAGAGATGATCACTCTCTAATAAGCTATCAGTTGCTGTTGCAATGAAACACTGCAGATCTACTTATAAAACCTAGAACTATACAACCTAAATTTGTTAGATGGCAAGCTACGTTCTCTTTAAATTCTAACGTACATACATGTAGTACATAAAACATAAATTATATTTTGGTCTATGTAGCTGTAGGCTACATATTTATTCACATATTATCTTCCTACCTTTTATATGAGAACTGTGCATGTTTGCTATATAAGGCTATGCCGTTGTATAAGCTTGAGTCTTAATATGCTGTCAAAATGTCAAGTTGCCCGTGTCACTCTGGCGTATGTCAGTATAATCATGCACAAAAGCTGCCTAAGACACAATAAGGCCACAAAGCTACCTTGAATTAACTATCTAGAATACTGTGAAATGGAACTGCTTGCTCTAAAACTAGATAGCAGTCCTTTTAACTTTATGTAGGCTAATCTATGTCATAAATGCGGAATAATGTAAGCCTACGTGCCTCTTATCTTTTTTGATCATGTTTCTTTTATAACAGAAGCTTCTTTAATGTTAAATAAGTCTTAACAATAAATACAATGTACTAATTTATGGTAAAAGACACTCACCAGTACGAGTATAGTAAAGTATAGCAATAGCTTATTTGCAACGATACGTACAATATGCCTTACCAGGGATATGGTACATACAAGAAGTTGTAATATATTGTATTTCTTTGTGTTGCAACTGGATGAATTCTGTATCATAATTGCGTTGTATACAGTACAATACAATGCATTAATTGAAGTCAACGCATCTGTGACTTTCAAATAAATCTTGTAGGATATGCATGCTTCACTATAAAAGGTGGCCAGTCTTGGGCCCACCCTTGTCATATCAAACATCGAGAAAATTGCAATGAGTCCTCAAAACTTTCATTGAAGAGACACGTGTCTCTCGCTTGGAATGGGTGCATGACTACATCACGTACAAGAAGAGACTTCAGGGACTGATTGAATAGCTTTGGATATAGCTACCTACAGATTTGACTGCTATGCCGGCTATGACCGCTCAATAGCGAGAGGTCGACGACATACACACTTTTTGTTGCCAATGTGAATTTCCATTATTTGCTTATCCATGTTTGGAACGTTGTCACATCCTCATGGACATCTAATTGTGTCATTTAGATATGTGGCAGTTCTATTTCATGTATCATTGTGTAAATGGAGAATACTTCACATCGAAAAAGATTTCAGATGGTTAATTTTCAAAATAATAAATAACATAAATTATTCATAAATTAATAATGAATATTGTATTATAGTTTTAATCAAAAGTGATTAGTCTCATGAGAATAAATAGGGGTTAATGTAGGCAATACTTCTGACCCATAGTCACTTCATTGTGTTTCTTACTGAAATGACATTCTGGTATGACCAAACGACTAAAAAGGCGACTGCATTTTCCAGTAATAAGAAAAATGAATCGAATTCAAACAGTAGAATTTCAAAGCTAATCTAGTAGAATCAAGAAAAATTAGCTCACCCGATTGAAACCATTGGAGGAATGTTAAGCAACTTCCCGAACAGGTCATCTAAGCACTCAGGAATGTCACGAATTTCTGCAAGATAATTACGATTTCCCGTTTTCGCAGCAATTCCTTGTCGCAGACGCTGAACATGGTGATGGGAGACAAATTGATGAGATCGAAGAGGATAGACTATGTCAAGACGGAGAGTGGTCAAAATGGACAAATTTTCTTTGTTGATTCCGTTTTCAGATTCTGATAGAACTTCTTCTATGTCATCCATAAACACGAAAAATGAAAATAAAAGTGAATCAAGATAGCATGAGTTGCCTTTTCCTTGAATTCCTTTATTTCTTCCGATCAGAAATTTGCGTTCAGTGCCTTCAATTGGCCTCACGTAGCTGCTGACAGTTTCAGTTTCTGGAGGTGTCACTTTATGAAGATGATAATTAATTGACTGCTTGGTGTCAACATTTCTACTGTCTTTGTAATTCTTTTCCACCTGCAGAAAGGATACATTCCTGATATTTACATCCATCGCTTACCTTAAAATTCAAAGAAAACATTAATAAAAACAATTGGTGACAAAGGACTCATCTGAGGTCGGGTATTTTTAAAGGATGAGATTCTAAGAAAATCAATACACTATTTGAGTCAATGAATCACTTTTAGATGGGATTATAGGCAGGATTGTTCACAATTTATCGATTATGACATTCTTAAAATTGGGTGATAATTGAAGAGGCTCAAAGTACATTAGGTAGAGAAGCAACTCAGGATTTATTAAATCCCCAATGTGCATACAGTTTCGATTTCATTAAATGAATATGAGTCGAGACCCAGTAGCCGACCACATGTGAGATATGCAAATTTCTACATTTCTGGAGAAATTAACACGAATATGACTGATTATGATAGCAATACAGAATAAAGAATAGTATTCCACAAATTAATCTCAGCAAAAAAACTGAATCTTTTCATATAAAAATGTTCACTGTATACAGATACTTTTGAGAGTCGACACTCTATCTACTGTATACTTACTATATCTACTGTATACTTACTCTACCTACTGTATGCTTACTCTATCTACTGTATGCTTACTCTATCTACTGTATACTTACTCTATCTACTGTATACTTACTCTATCTACTGTATACTTACTCTATCTACTGTATACTTACTCTATCTACTGTATACTTACTCTATCTACTGTATACTTACTCTATCTACTGTATACTTACTCTATCTACTATATACTTACTCTATGGCTCAACTTGGCATCTAATTCTTAGTAGGGCAGGGTGGAGACTGCGTTTGAATGTCAGGAAGAAAATAAGTATATTTTCAGGAGTTTAATACGTACAATGTAACTATTGTCATATTGTATGTTATAGGCTAGCACGATGCGTTTACAAAAAGCATTCAGTCCTGATCATGCTCTCTCATGCCACGTCGGTGGCTTCATCAATCTGAGACACTATTCTTTCCGTGATTTGTTTGCTAATCTTTTGTCGACTGTGACACGGCTACTTGACCACTTCTTCAGCCAGTCACGGGACAAAGTAAGTATGGATTATGGATATCAAAGTTTCTTCTCAACATAACGCCTTAACACCTAAGCATTCATCAAGTGCATGTGCCTTTCACGAAAAGGAAAAGCATCGGCAACATGAAGAAAGGGTGCGAGATGTGGAGCATATCAGCCCTCTCCCAATGATTTTTTCCTCATCTGGTGGATGTGGGCCCGCAGCGAGACAGGTGATAAAAACAGTACATTCGCTGAAAAAGAAAACCGTCTATGTGACGAAGCGGTACGCATAAGAAAACGCATCAGCTTCGCGCTAGCAGGGGCTATAGAGATGTGCCTCATGGGATATCGCTCAAGGCGAGGACATCCAGTCAACAGTTAGCTAAATGCTTGGCCTAGCGACCGTTTGTTCCGGAGGTCGAGCCTCGGTAGCGTTATCGGAAGTCGACAGAAAGGACGTCTAAAAGCATCACAGCGATCAAAAACTTTGACTACGTCAGCACCGTCCAAGCCTGTAGAGAAGTTTAAGACTCAAGGATTAAGGAAGCAGTATCTTATAAGCATGAATCATCAAAAACAAGCACAATTTAGTGCAAATAAGTACCATGTGCCGATATAAGTGCCATCAGTACATCGTAGTCACCCTGCAGAAGCTCGTCATCACATTTAATTCATTTACACTGGCGGATTTAATTCCTGATGAAGGGGAAATTACAATATAATTAAAAAAAATCCCATGCCCCTTTCGCCACTGAACTTGACCTTTATAAAATCTTTGGCGAATCACAAAATGACTCAAATGAGTTGGAAATAATCGGGATTGTCACAATGTACGATAAAGTCATTTGTTTTTTTAACGATATATGATACAACAACACATCCATTGATCATGCCACAAAGTTTGATTTAGAAAGTAACATATTAAGAGATGCAATAATAGCTGAACAAGAACATTGAATATCTTATCCTGAAAGAAATGTATACACACATTGGTATTACAGGATCATTATTGTATCAATCGAAAATTGCAACCTGTCATTAATTCTGAAAAGGTTTATACCGTCCTAAATTAAAAAGCACGCTGAATTTAATGACAGGATGAGTTTGCATTTGCGAACCGCAGCATTTGCATATTGTCTGACGTATCTTTTGAAAAACATCATTGCCTATTGAGCATTTTATCAGCCGCAATGTGTAGGACCCCGCCCGTCTGGGTTCTGTGTTCAGCCTACGGGTCGAAATACAACTAGACGAGTACCTACTGATGACTGACGGACAGCAGTATTATGATCTATATCCTTTAATCGGTAGCTGAAGTAGTGGTCGAAGCATGGCATTTTAAATCATATAATTGTGGATGAAGACAAATGAAGAAATGTTACATCCCATGAAGTATTAAAGGCGTTTACTAAACTTGCGGAAACAAATAGATTCCAGTGAAGAAATAGTATTTTCCATGCGTAGTCTTAGGTATAGTGTGTTGCATTAATTCGATTGTATTCGGTGTTGTAGAGTGTCATTGTAGTTCTACTGTTTACTACTATGTAGTATTATTTATAGTGTATAATATTAGTTCAATTGTAATCGGTGTAGTAGCATCATTGCAGTTCGACCTATTCTTTACCTCCCCTTTTCCATTTTTATCCATCGATTTCCTACTACTGTACTTTATAACATCCATCATACATTGGTGACCTTTGTCCTTTTCCATTTCCACTACTAGCACTTATCTGTATACAGTACAGTATATTAGACGTCTGTGTTGAAAGTGTATGAGGCACTGTTTGGAATATATGTTAGTAGTATATTAACAGTAAGAATGAGTAGTGCAACAAGTTTCAGTAGGTCAGTACAAGTCTTAAGATTTCCATTTTTACCATTTATTGGGCCAAAGCTGACCAATTATAATTCGTTGCCCTTATCAGGACTCCTTCAATTGATTATTCAAATTAGCAAGCATTATATTCTATTCTTATAACTCATTGCTGTGATCATTTCCATCATCGTATGAGAATTTTGAAATTTGTATTCCTCATGGGTATCAACAACTTCTTATACAGCTGTACATATAACTTCACCTCTTTTTACTACGCCTTGTCGCTGACAGTGACTGTCGAAGCGTCGGCCTGTACATATATTTTACCGTCTTTTTTATTGAAACGTTCGGCCTACTCTTTTTTTGCTCTTTTGCCTCAATGATAATGAACCTCCAGTACAAAGCCATCAAATAGATATAACTAAGGATTGTTTTAAGGTCACATGTCAAAAATGCTCGGTGTCCCTATAAGATATACTGGAGTTTAAGTGGATGGTTAATTGATGAATTCGAAAGATGCAATAACTAACTATCAATGCGATTGAATATTTCAGGAGCAAAAGTGACATTAATTCTTACTGGAAAAAGTCTGCATGAATCACTAGTTATTTCACGAACGAATCCACCATTCAAAGATTTAGACCCAATTCTATCTCGTAATACACAATAATCTCCTTTCTCCAAGACAGGCAGACGTTCAACATCATCGACACGAAGCATTCGATAACCTTTTGGGCAATCATTGAGCGAAAAATTTGGTGGGAGAGGAACCTGGGGACCAAAGTCAATTTCAACCATATTTTCCTGAAAAGAAGTATTTACCTATTAGATCAGCATACATGTGAACATAATGTAGATTACTTGAATTGTAACTGGCTTACTGATGGAATGAAAAGAACAACAACTGATGTCCCATGAGTTACATGATAGCCGGTCCATACAACGACACCACCTTGATAGAAATTATCTTCAATAAATCGCACTCTAGATTCTCGTGGAAAGTTTGGCAGACAATTCTCAAGCAGAAAATCTGTGAAATAAAATGGACATCAGGTCATTTGCATTGCTGCCGTGGAGAGAGGGATATTGAGAAATCATAGACAGATGAATATTATCATCATTGTGATATTTTGCACTTATCAGTTTCGTCAAAAAGGAAAATTGACAAAGAGCAATCTTCCTAAGTCAACGCTCCAAAGTGTAATGCTGCCTTTGGATTACTGATATCTCGGTATAAGTAGTTTAAATTTTCTGAGATTCCAAAAGCAAAGAGATCTAGATTACTGCAGCAGGCGAAACTGGCACTGGGCGCACTCTCTTTTTACATAAGTAGGCGGACCATGTCAACGGAGATACTAGGGGTGTAAGAGGTTTTTACCAGTCCCAGCATGCGTGTGCTATGATTGCAGCTATCGACCGATCCAGTATATGACTCGACACCGCAGCTGCATGCTTTGGTGACCCTATCATATTTTTTATGTTACCGATGACCAAATGTGATGAAATTTTAACTGGATGTCAAAGATACGTCAAAATTATATGTCACAAAAAATTAGCGTCCTAGCTTTTGTACTTTTTGAACAACATCCAAAAATGCGTAAAATAGGGTTATCCGCCTACTTATGTAAGCACTGAAAATGAGTTTCGCCGTCTGTAGCAATCTACAGCTCTTGTTGCCCAAAAGAATACCTGGGCATTACTGGGAGCGGACGTTGGCATGAGATGAGGAGGAGGATACTTCTAAGGTATAGCAGTTAAACCCAAAGGAAAAAATCGACAGATCTACAAGCAGAGGAAAATTGTTATTTAAAATGGAAACTAAAATTCTTGTAGCCGGGGAAGCCGAGTTTCGCCCTACACGGGCTCTTCAGTACGGCTGGGAATGGCCCAAATCAGCTTGTAACATCCAGAATGGCAGAACAATGCGACGAGGATGGGATTGCATGCTGCATGCATTTATATTGCATCACCGCTGTCTGAAAGAAGTTCTACGGATTCCACTTTCGTTTTTAAAATCAAAAGGAAAAGTGTGAATCTTCTTCAAATACATCATCAAAAGGCAATCCATCTTTTGACATAAGAGTAAGATAGAGCATTCTCTCCAAAAACATGGAAAGTATAGATTAAATTTTAACTGAATTTTGCCACAAGTATTACCACCGTAAGCTTAGACTTAAATGTTCTGCTTGTTGCACTCAATATTACTCAATATTGATCATGCAAAAATGAAGTTTTGGCAGTTCAATTTTCGAAATTTTTGAGAAGTTCAACTACCACAGATTTACTTAGTCAGGTAGTGATGAAGCGACGTCAACGCTATTCTGCCATTGAACGAAGAGCACAAGGAGTATTTTGAGAATTCACAACTCATTTTTACTACATGTTATCTCTGATCTGGTGAACGTAGCGGTTAGAATTTTCAAATTTGGGGAGGCTATGACTTATGATGAATTTCTATGGAAAAACTTATGCATGCAGTCCACTATCCGCCATAATTCGGCCGGATAGAGTGGATATCCGGGCCGATGCATCATGCCAAATAAGTATGATTTCTATTTTTAATACAAGGCTGATCTCATCTTCTGAATTTGTGAAAAATTCGCCAAAGCAATCTTCAAAATTTTGGATAAGTTTTCATGCCACTCAAGTTTATGGAACATTGGGTATGGCACCCGCGGTCATCCAAGTTCAAGGTAATACCTAAGGCCCAACCTTGTTGCCGGTGCAGTTAAAAAATTCTCATGTTCAATGTTCAAATTTTAAAAAGTGTAAAATTTGTTTATAGTAGCACTTAGGACATTGAATACAGAAAGTAAAATGAGTCCAACCATGTTTATGTGAGACGAAATATTACAGCTTGTATGATCACAAAATAGCGTCTGCTTCCGAATTGAGCAGTGCATAAATTTTACTATCTTTTAGATATCCAGCCGTACAAGACAACAGTTTCATACTAATCAAACAAACACAGCAAGAAATCGACATCACATTCGTTCTTGAAAAAGAAAATGCAAAACCACTTTACTACAGTCAAAGCTCTGTAATTAAGACCATAAATGCCAGGTCTTCAATGTCCTAATTATCGAAAGTCTTTATTAAACAGCAACTTATATATGCCAAATATACAAACAATGCCACGGCCGCATGATCTTAATTAACCGAAGTCTTAATTATCCGTGTCCGAATTAACGAGCTTCTCGACTGTATATGCTCTTGAATTATACAACTCAATCAGTTAAAAATTGCACGTTAAATCAAATAGATCGATATTGATGTATCAATATTAATTGATGAAACATTTGAAAATTTAGTTAGATTTTATGGGCGAATTGAAATTTCCAACCTGACATCGTGTGATCATGTAACGCAGCATGCTATCGAAAAGATGACACGCTTCATTCTTATTACAGAGGAAAATGCTGCATAAATCATTATCTGATGAGCAGTAAAGGAGCATAATATCATCAACGTCATCACAAACGCCGGTAGACCATGATTTGTCCCTTCTGTTTCATCGATTCACCTAACTATTGTTAGTCTTCGTTGATTATGAAAACTGATGCAACAGCTTACTGACAAACTTAAGTGGCCACATTCGTCTTAACAGAAATTCTTGATATGCTTTACTCATTAAGCTATATTAGAAGCTTCATAGCAATAACTCAGCTGTGTTTCTCGATTTCTTCCAGTGTGATATTACTTTCTACGTGATAGTATATGACACGATCATTCAAGCCATTTCTGAAAAATATTTCAAATTATTCATGGACCTCATTTAGTGATTAGAGACTGGCAAAAACAGACGGCAGCCATCTTGATCCGAGAGACAAACTGATATTTCATAAGTTATTGGAGTACCATATTACCTTCTTAGTGCACTGATACTAGAAATAAGGTAAATCGCTATTAAGTGTAACTAGAAAAGGCAAGCTGTGATATAGCAAAAGGCAAGTCGGGATATAGCATAAGGCAAGTCGGGATATGGTGCATCCGGAAAAGGCAATTCGGGATGTGGTGAATCGGCATAAGGCAAGTCGAAACGTGGTGAATCGGGACAAGGCAAGTCGGGATATGGTGAATCCGGAAAAGGCAAGTCGGAATGTGGTGAATCCGGAAAAGGCAACTCGGGATGTGGTGAATCGGCATAAGACAAAGTCGTGATGTAATGAATCCGGAAAAGGCAAGTCGGAATGTGGTGAATCGGCGTAAGGCAACTCGGGATGTGGTGAATCGACATAAGACAAAGTCGTGATGTAATGAATCGGGAAAAGACAAAGTCGGGATGCGGTGAATTGGCATATAGCAAGTGCAGACAGTGAATCGGTAATAGGGAAGTCGGGATGTAGTGAATCGAGACAAGGAAAGTCAGAAAATGGTGAATCGGCATTAGGTCATTTCCATTTTTAACGGAGGAGTGAACAGAATTACTTGCTTCGAACTTACCATCAGTTGTTTGAATTGATTGATTTGGCTCAATACATCTTCTTTTTTTAATATTTGAGCCATCTATTTGGTCATAATTGAACCATTTTGAACGCAAAAAGACCCAAACTGAAAGAATAAATGATGAAATATGAAAACAAAATGCACTTAACTTCAAAGTAATATTTCATTTTCACTTAGTGTCTGGCTTTGAGAAAGCAGCAATGTATAAAAGAATTAACTTTTGAGGAAAATGACTGAGTGAATGACAGATGAAAGGCACATCAATTCTTTGCCTCAACAATTAAGGACCTGAATGGATCAAGATTCAGATTGTGAGGCAACAGGGATATGGGCCTACAAAATAGGCTAAGTTTAGTTGATTGTGTTTAATTTAGCTACTTTTTTAAAAAACTTCTGACAATAGCATTCATTAATTTATTATCTAAATTTTACATAAGAAATCTTTTTACATACATTTACATTTGTGTATCTCAAAATGAGGTCTTTCATAATTTGTATTTCAATCGCGAGTCATTCAAAACCATAGAAAGTCATACACATCCTTGGCATGAAACTCATCAGCGAAATATTTCAATTGTTAGAGATGCTAATAAGTATTGTTGAATATGTCTATATCCAGTTTATACAATCAAAAATTAAACATTTTCTATGTTAATTCATTTGTCACAGATTTTAGCATTGAATGAATTGAAACAGCTTGTAGCAATGTTAATGCTACAAGAGGACATTGAAAATGTAGAACGAGCGAAGCGAGCGTATTAACATTGGTATTGTTCAATATAAACATCGCGATTAACCATAGAAAGATTCCATTCTGTTTTAGAAACAATACAGCTTAAAATTGATCTACAAGCAGAATTAGTTACAAAAAGTGGCCATTTAGCCAGTGCACCTCTAAGCAACAAAAATTTAAGCATCTATATAATTAATTAAGCATGTTTGGTAGATTGCCACGCTGCACTGCAAGACTTAATCGTTGAGTCAGTTGGGCCGTAGTTAGAGGGTCACCTGACTTACTTCTGATCTGTCGAAAAAGGGGGGTGGAACCTGTTCCGAACACACCTAGAGTCTCAATTGAAACATCCCTGACTTCTTCGTCTGTGCCTCTTTTGCTACTGAGCCCGCTTTTTCATTGGCAACATAAAGATGAGAGGCCGCCAAAGGGTCTCAACATGTGGAATCTCATAAAAGAGGTTTTCCTTTCATGAATGGGACACACCAGCAGGCCGCTTACCATCAGATTTGTTAGCCGCATGATGACAATTGGAGCGGCCAGCAGCTCTGGAGCAGGAGAGTCCATATATACCTGGCTTATCAGCAGCTACTCCGCAAGAACATTTGTGCAGGACTATTACATTTGCTGGATTCAGCAAATTTCAGTTTGTGTTCCTCTTGATTTGGATAGGAGTAATTAGTAATATGGAATGCAAGCAAGCGAAAATTGAACTTAATTTGTGATATCGCCGACCATGATCAGTCCTAATCTCATGTTCATATTCGTTTTAAAAGGAAAGAAATTTTAATCGTTCATGTTAGGGAATATTGTTCTACGAAATACTTGTCTACAAAATGGAATCTCATACTGATTAGCTGGTTATTATTATCTGGTAGGTCTAGATTAGTAATTACAACGAGATTGACTTTATCTGAAATTTATTCTTTATTGATCAGAAATTTTAGTCATGATTTTCTTCAGGCAGCTTTGCTCGCCATGATTATTGATTATCATCTACTTAGTCAGTTTGTTGGAAAAAATTCGCTGAAAATTTGTAATTAAAGCTAGGGTAATTTGTAGCCTTCGATTTAAAGTAATAAATGAATTCATAAAACAAACCATTCTCAAATATTCAGTAACATGCCCTATCTCTCTGTAAATCATGGTCTCATCAAGTGATCGCATTACTAAATTTTGGTTCGATATACCAAAAGGAAATGGGCGGCTGCATGCACTACACCCCAACTGATTAAAGATAAAACATGAAATGTGATCAAGTTAATAAAGCTAGTCCATTTATCCAATCAGAATACATGTATTGATGGCCAGTGTAGTCGGAATGCGAGCTCAATCGGAATCGGAATCCGATACATCATCGATATACCGATGATTACAGGAAGCAATTTCATTCTCCAATTCCTTACGGTCGTCATTGCATGCGATATTGAGATTTTTTTGAAAATTATGTGGTATGAATAACTGTTCATTTAGCCTGTCAGAGGATCAGCTGCCCGGAGATGATTATGAATCAGTCTGTGTCGCGAGGACGGTCGTTCGACAATGGCTTCTGACACCAGTAATTTCATGATGGTATTCATAACAGTTAGATGAATGCGGTAATCTTGCTTTGATTATTTAACTTTGTGGGATGACATTCCTCCAGTTTTGAGTGTTCTTCTGTAAATTGTTCAAACCGATTTAACAACTTTACCCAGGTTATGATTCTTGTAGAATTCAAATCGACTTTCCTAATAATTGCACAGCATCATTCGGCAAATCGAGAAATTCTTAGAAAAATTCGTCCAATTCGGTCATCATCCATTCGAGATCATCATCCAGTGCTTTAAATGAAATTCTAATAATTGCGCTTTCACCTCCTCCGTCAACGTTAAGTTTTCCAACCACGGAGCTTTGATTTTGCTAAAAGCAACAATAACATCGCGAATGTTCGCCGCATCTTTCTGAATAATCATCAACTGATTTACGACTTCCGAAAGAATGTGTCTCGATTGGTCGAAATACTATTGGTCATTTGCAGTTTCATGGCCCTAATCATGATTTCGGACTTTGAATTCTACCTCTTCGCGTTGTACCTTAATTAGTAGCTCCACGAATTCAATAAACTCCTCCAATTTCCTAAGGGTCCACTTCACCACATCAACGCTCAGGAAAATATCACCGAGAAGTAGGTTCATTACATGAGCAACAAATCCTGCATTCATGATCAGCTGATACATTTCATCAATATCTAGTAAAGACTTCTGCATGTAATAAATATATAGCCTACATATAATAAAAAATAAATCGTCAATGCTACTAGTCTACACTTCTGGAATTATGACGTGAAAATGACTAACTTAGTCGGTAGAGCGGTATAAATGGAAGTGCTGCAGTGCTCCATGTTCCATTTTTTACGCTTAATTGGTGCACTAAATTCGACCCTCCGCGGGATACATGTTAGCAAGGTTGATTTGGTTACACGTACAAGCTATTTCCTCAACATGTAGTCAGTATACTCGTATGCCGTATTTATAGTCTTTTCTATACATGATCATTTGTTGCTGGATATCCAGTAATACTATGCTGGATTCAAAATCCAGCATTGCTGGAAACAGCCCTGTTTATGGGGCTCACATAGAGGTACCCCAAGACAAAGACTAGATGCAATACGGATTTCATCATTCGTTAATTTGGTCTTCAGAGACTAGGATGATGGACAGTTCAGCCAAGCTCCCGCGAAAGCACCTCTAACGCTCTGAAGGCGTACTCGGGACCATAGAAATATTTAAAAATAGATCACATCAATGAATCAGGCCATATATTTGCGGAGATATGTAAAAAAGATATCCATGAAATGAATATCTTAGGCATAGAAGTATTACTCATCGGCAATATTTAGATGAAAGGAAGCGTTAAATATCTATTGCAGTGAATGCTATGCGGTATTATTTCATTGATACCGTCCCCCAGAGCCGGCAACAATATGTCAATCATGCCTAGATTTTGAAAGCATCAATGAGTCGTACAGCCGAGGCGGCATAGCGGCCGAGGCTGTAAGGATCATTGATGCTTGAAAAAGCTAGGCATGATTACTATTGTATTGAATGCGTGCTATGATTCATGCACATGTAGAAGTCTGTGGAAGTTTCTGGCTACATACATGGACAGTGGTCTTCAATTCAGAAGCCGTCAACAACAACGATTGTTGCCGGCTCTGGGACGTTATCAATGAAATAATGCCGCATAGCATCACTACAATCGTGGTTGTTGCCGACTTCTGAAGTAAAGACTACTATCTACGTATGTAGGCAGAAACTTTCACATACATATATTTGTACATGAATCATAGCACGCATTCGAAATTCGAAATGTCGACAGATTATTGACAGAATTTTTCGCAAGCACGACGCATTACATGTTCGAATACATGTAGCTGCTCACATTCCGAAAACAGTTTTTACACAAAGTACTTCGCATCTCACAGAAAAGTATTCCTGTCGGCGAACTTACCGGATCACCCCATTCATTCAATTATTCCACATTTTCGTGACCAAAGTGTAGCCGTCCCGTACTCACGAACAAATAGACGGCGAAATTGTTTTACGATATTTTCGACCATCGTATACAATAATTTGCATAATTGGAAATATTAACTACACATCAGCTACATTACTTACTCATAATATTGTGTTTCTTTTGCATCTTTCTCTGTATCCCTCGTATGGATTCTGATTTTCATTTTTCATCGAAAACAAAGGCTTTACTATCATTATTATTATTGTTATTCACTACAATAGTAATTATGCCTAGCTTTTTCAAGCATTACTTACAGTCTCGGCTGCACGACTCATTGATGCTTTCAAAAACTATGCATGATTGACATATTGCAGTGAATGCTATGCGGCATTATTTCATTGATGTCGTCCCAGAGCCGGCAACAATCGTCGTTGTTGCCGACTTCTGAAGTAAAGACTGCTATCTATGTATATAGCCAGAAACTTCCACATACTTCTTCAAGTGCATGAGTCATGGCACGCATTCATGTCTAGCTTTTTCAGGCATTAATGATCCTTGCAGCCTCGGCTGTACGATTCATTGATGCTTTCAAAATTTATACATGATTAATATACTGATATTAGGAATTGTCATTTGGATACATAACCGTATATGACATGAACCTTTTGTATAACCCGAAAGTGCAATTTGAGGGTCATCAGCAGCTATTCTACTCAGTTCCTCTACGTCTTCAATCCATTTACTGACTTTTAATTCGCACGAAGTACTTCGAAAATTATTCACTGCCAATGCTGCGCTGATATCAATGAATCAAGTTATAGATTTACGGAGATGTGTAATCAAGATTTCCATGAAATGAAAATCTTTGAAATAGAAGTATTATTCAGCCGCGACATTTAGTTGAAAGTGATGTCAAAAAAGTAATATTAAATATCTAATGTCAAACGGTTTCAATTCAGTCATTGCTTAAATCTGTGACAACAAGTTAACATAGAACATTTTTAATTACATTGGCTAGATGTAGACATATTCAACAATACTGTCGTACAGCCGAGGCCGCAAGGTACGGCCGAGGCTGTAAGGATCATTCTGGCTACATGCATAGTGGTTTCAATTCAGTAGCCGGAAAGAACCACGGATGACGGAACGAATTTTGGGCAAGGGGGCACATACTGAAATAAATTTTCAATACCAAAAAGTTCATTCAAACTACTGAAGTCTTCCATACATGCAGACCAAGGCAATGGTGTTCGGCACGATCGAGTGGCTACTCGAGTAGGCCTACTCACTTTCAATGTGTTACTCAAGCAGTGATTCCGAGTACTCGAAACAAAATGATTATGTGATAAGTTTCACAATTATTTCCTTTGCCAGGAATCCACTAAGCAATCTCCTCTTCAATTTATTTCATTGTTTTCTTCATTAAAAAATAATAATTCTTAGATACAATGTGAAGCAAATCAACCTATGACTACACGTGCAATGTCATACCGATCAGAGGATGTGAAGATTTCTATTCGCTATTATTCAGATCGGTGTTTACCTATTTCATTGCACTCAAACTTTCAGCATTAGACAAAACGATTGAAAGTGCTAGTTGCTTAGATAAATTTATTCGTTGAATATGCTGTCATTAAATATCTCAATAAGGCATGGCAAACAGAAAGACAAAACATGTTAAGGAGCAAGAAAATAAATATATAACTTACATATTTGGGGAGATTTAGCTGCTATGAGCTCGCCTACCAAACTTGACAGCATGTAAAATTGAAGCTCGATCTTAGTCGTGAAAAATTCCGCGTGTGATTTGCACTTCCCGCGCCTTCACAGAAATCATGCATTGTTCAGTGTTCATAGATATTATTGATAAACAAGTAAACAATCATGCACTGGTATGTACCATAAACATTCATCCTGCACATTGAAATCAGAAGATGTGGAAAGCAATTTATCTTTTGGCTCTTAGTTAAACCAATTGGGTGCATTCTCAAGTACAGTATAGGTAGGTTCATGAAGCTATGAATCTTCGTGGTTTTTATCTCAGAAGAAAATGAGCATGTATATAGATTATTCATTATTAAAAGCTCTAGTTATCTCAATGCCTTATTTTGAGATTACTTTGAATTTTTTATTTGCCAAAACAAAATAATGCATTGACCAATTGGCAAGAATTTTATAATGATAGCGAGGCAGTGAAGAGGAAAACTTTCTGCAAGGCCGATTTTTGCAAGAAGTGCGTAAAAGGTTGATAGGCCTTCTATAATCGATTTTGCTGGAGAACATGGATTAGTAAGTCTACGTAAATTATGTAGCTTGAGAATATGTAATTATGTATGTTTTTTTTGTAGAGCTGCATCTCAGCTTATAAAAGTGTGTTGAATAGCGCATGCATTGATATTTCATTCTAGTGGGCTACTCGAGTAATACTCTAATAGTGGCCATTCGAGTAATGCCGAACACTAATCTGTATTATGGACGTACATTGCAATCGTTTGCTGATCAGTTTTTGATTTCCTCCCATTACTTTCGGAAACGGGAAGTCTTCATTACTGTCTCTTGGAGAAGGTGAGGCTCAATTGCAAGCTACGTGAGAAAATGATCCAGAAAGTTGTAATTCCGAGAAAAACGACAATGTCATTCTGTTTGATGGGTGTACAATGTTAACATTTACTGTATGCATCTCCTAGAAGATTTATTGTATTATTTAAAATGCTTATTATGCTGCTCATTGTACATTGAATGCATGAGACATTCTAACAAGTGCTAAGCTTAGTTTGATATCAGCCAATAATTTTTGCTATTGATGAGCATAAGTAATTAGTCATTCCTAAAAACTGCTTATTAACTAAAATTGTCTAAGCGGCGGTGATGACGTTAAACCCGTGATCTCTTAGTGAAGGGGTCTATTTGGGTACATAAGCATGTAGTTATGCCTTCGAGTTACTTAGTTGAGTGATATGCTATCTTGTCGATCAAAAAAATTAAGAACACTGGATACTAAAGGAATCTGCTGCATTTTTCAATGCAAAAATGAGGCAACTAGCTACCTGTTTATCAAAAATTAATGCGCCATTTCTGAAAACGTTTCAGCAAAGAAGAAAACTCTTTCATCAGAAATTCTTCAATGAAAAAGAAAGAAAAATACTACTTATTCAAAGTAAAATCTCGAGAACAATTATAGTATAACTACACTTTTGCTCAAGGGCCCCTTTGCCCCTCCTCAGACAGGGCAAGGGGGCGATGCCCCCCTTTTCCGGCATCACTGGCAACAGCGATTGTTCAGCTTATACTTTTAGGAATCTTTTTAGAACTTTCTGCGATCAATATTTAAGACTTTCATACAATGAATTAAGGATTTTAAGGGTAATCGAAATCGACTTATACAATGAATCAGTTCGATGTCTTTCATTAAACTTGATTAAATGTTGGAAGAAATGGAATTTCCAGAGAAACATAAGATCATTGAAGTCTCGTCGTGTGTTCCGCTTATAAGGTAAATGATTATTAATGAAATTCAGAGTAGGGCATGTGCTTGACACCGCCACAACAGTGTCATGACGTAGAAATGGCAAAAACAGTGCCAAGTGTTAGAGCAATATACCAATAAATAGGTTTACTATAATAATTCATAATAACAAGGAAACTCTCTGGAGATTGTCTCTACCGACAAGCATTCATCCATTGGCAGGTGCATTCCTTATTGTACCATGGGAGAATGGGACACGGATACAACATCCATAGATGTAGACATAGTATTTTTGATGCTATGATATGTAGATCCTGCGGCAAATACAGCGACGAAACTAGCTATCAAAGCGGCTCAGCTTTTTCAATTACGCTCTCCAACAGAGGTTTCTATTACTAAAGTTTCGCTTGCATAGATTTTACAATAAACCTATGATTGCATTCATGACGCAAGTCAATGAATGATGACATTCATTGCGTCGCATATGGCATGGTCAATAATTCCGTTGAAAATGCGATTTTTCTTAAATAAACTTTGTAAAATCGATTTTAAGAATAAATAACACCACAACGAAATGAAATGCGATTACATGTGAAGAGTTAACATAGGTACTTAACATAGATCTTGTGACACATCAAAATTGGGCCTTAGTTTCCCAACTAAAACTAATATCTGCAGATGTAGATGAATAAAACACAGTTTATGTAGTCTTAACACTAAAGTGCATCAGTAACCATAGCAAACGTGAAACAGCTTAATAAGGGGGTAATGAAATTGCGTATAATATCAGAGCTTTGTTTAGGAACATATTAAAAAAAACACAAAATGCAGATGTCGAGGGCAAGTACAGGTGGCCAATTGAAAAATTGCGATTCATTTCTTATCCATGTCATAGTTGAATGTAAAGAGAATATGAGGTCATGCAAACTTGTTCAGGTCTGCACTTTCGTCACTTAGCTAAGTGAGAAACTTCGTACGCCAGATTCAGAATAGTGTGCTTTCTATAGCAAAAACTATCAGACAAGTGCTGGAGATTATCAGTACGCACCGAATAAATTCCCGTCATTTATAAAACTTCAGCCTACTATAGAACATGTGGTTTAGCATGAATCCACGAAAGTTCGGAAAAATTAAAGAGAATTCTGAATATGACTTCCAGTCAATATGAAACTTTTAGGTTTCTGTAAGTCTGACTGAAGATGTGGGTGAATACCTAGTTGTTAATATTGGGGCTGACATAAACTTTTGGAAATATATACTCTCTACAATTTCCTAATGAATGTGCAGCCTTCAAACAATCAACTCAAAAGGAGGGCTGTGTATGGCAACCACCCATCCATCAAAGCAGGATGTAGTGGCATCTCTATAAATGGTCCCTGTCCATGTAAACAGAAACTGGCTACCTAAAATCCTCGATTCAGTGAAGTGAGCACCACACTGCAGTGATTCAGATACCGACTAATTCCAGGTTACCAACCTTCGCTGTGATAGCCCAGGGTATCGGCAGATTTTCGATTTTCCGGCTGTTTCAAGGGTTTTACCCGGCAACAACAATATTTTCAGGGGCACTAAATTTGCTTTACAAATTACTGATAAATATCAAAAGTCAAGTAGGCCTATCTAATTGATTGACAACCCTACTCTATTTGCAATGCTGATAAACTCTTTCATCGATGTCTATGTCCATGTTATCAAATTTGAGATCAGCTGCTTGTGTAATTGTTGCTATATTTACTTAAAATTTTAGACTTCTCATAGGTAAATTATGCTCTCTCAAGTAAGAAGCTTATCACACAACTATGACAGATTCGATTTCACATCATTTATGCTTGAAGTTAACATAACGGTTTTTGTTCAAGCTATCACTTCAATAAATTGAGTAGAGCAGTTTTCCGAATTTCGAATAAGATCTGCACATCAACATCCAACTTCCATAATTGGTTGTTTTAGATAAGAACAATTCAGGACTACTGGCACAGGAGGTGACTAAACCGTAAGAAATTCTGTCGAATTAAGATATTCGAATGGGCACACATTCAACCAACTAAAGAAATAATGAAGTATCAAAATTGCAACAAAATCGAGTGGAAGTTTTCATTCTAGTTTTGTGACAGAAGTCGACCGCAACTTTAATGCCTGAGCTCAGCCATTATCAATAACTCAGTAACGCAAATTTAATTAATTTAGTTAAAAACATAAAGTAATATGTTCATCAGTTACTTAGCCAACGAAGCAGATTTGCTATGCAATTACTCAACGATCACTCAATTTTACGGGTATTATGACCATTTTCAAGGGTTTTCCGATTTTCAAGTGGTATTGGAACTTCCGGCTGACTCCCAGATAGTCTATACCCTGCAGAATCCACTTTTGTCGCCTGTTCTATTCCACGTCGGAGTCGGCACTGGCGAAAAACATTTAATGAAGGAGATTAGTAGATTTGATGGTGAAATTCAGTGCTCTAAGTTCAAAATAAAGAAAATTCTAGTTTGATCCGGTGTCGAAATGAAGATGAATGAGAAACAACAAAACAAATTTAATTTACGAAATCATCACTGTTTTCGTCTTTTTTTGAAGTGTTATTCTGATACATATTCTAGGAAGTCCAACAGCTTACGGCTTCGACTACCACAAAAATGCCACACATCTAAATTACAAATTGAACAACTCGAAAATTAATTTGCTTCGCCAACTTGAAGATGAAATGGATATTGTTCTTTATTGAAAACTCGAGCACTAGCCGATTCCTTGATGTAAAATCTACCAAATGCAAAATGCTACCAAGATCTCAAATAATAAAAGTCAATTTATTACCTTTAATGATATTTAGGACTCTTAGAACTTTGTGGACACCCTGAATCCTTCCCACAGCCCACACCTCAAATCAGGATGTAAGTTACATTATGGAATTCTTTCATGAGAACAGGTTTCAAAATTAATGAATGTATTGAACATATAGGCCTTTATCAATGTTGCTTGTTCGATGGTAGGACACTTGCCATACAATTACTAGAAATGAATACTCTAGTTTTAGGTGAAGCATTCCGTCATTTATAATTCTTACATACCTAAATGGAACACCAAAAACTGCATCTTTCTTTCCTAAAGTGACAGAGCAACAGGAAATGTCTTTTTTCTACTCACCAAATGCCAAAAGATCACAAATATTATAAAGCACACCAATATCCATGAGACTACACAGATGTCGACAAAGGCAATTAGACTGATCGTCCGAAGGATGGATATTGATTGGAAAAACCAGCAATAAGAAAGATTGTAACGATGATGAAGCTGCGAATGTATTTTTCAAGCGCATTCAAGCGTGAGATTGAAAATAGGAGATGGGACATGAGAGCTATCCTTCACCGCTCATACGGGGGATGGAAGTTTGACTGCAATAAAATGAATATAATAATAACCATAATAAAAACTTCTACTACTAAAATCAGGAAAATATGGGAGTAAGTAATACAGCAGAACGCCTCTATAAAGACACCCATTGGACGACATCAAAGCCTGCCTTTTTACCGGCTGATCTTCTGCAGTTTAATTTTAATTTTTTTACAAGAAGCACTCAATTAATAGGCCTCACGCACACACACACACACACACAGCGTACACCATACACAAATGCATCATAGACACAACAGTAGGAACCCCATTAAAAACCACACTACAGAAATAGGCTGCCAATTGGATGCTTCATTCTTTGCCAAATTGCGAATCAAATCGAAGCGTGGGTGCGCATGTAGGCAGCCCCCATGGCTAATCATCAACAGCACATCTTGATAGTGGAATGCCTATGTTGCGGCGTTCTATTGTATTTGTATGGCTGATCATTACACGTTACAGAACGTAGTACATGATGCCTTTTTGACGCAGCAGATGTATATCCGAACAAGAGATAACATCCGATCACAATAAAAATCAAGTTTTCATTAAATGAGCCCGAAAATTTTATCCTCTTTAATAACAAAGGACTAGAACGGACATGGACAATTTCAATTGGGTGGCTTGTGCATCCGAGGTCTTTAGAAGGATTCGCAAACGATGCCGTCTTCAGGTGGTCGTCGATTTTTGGTCACAGTTTATTCATTTTTCAAGAATGAATTTCTTTTTAAATTTGGATGCACTCTGACAGGGCAACTAACAATAGATCACCGGATGGCAAAAAATTACCTGTCAAATGCATCATAATTCGAATCTTCTTAGGATCTAGCAACAGTGACCTAGATCCGTGCCGAAATGATCGTATGAAGTGAACATCAACATTATTGACTATGTTGACTTTCCCCGTGTTCAAGTGCTTGACGAAGATATCCCGAATCCAGATTAGAGACTATAATAAAAAAAACCTTGTGCAAATACTTTTTGAAAACAAGTTATATTATTTTTCGTAATATATTATGAAATAATCTCAAAATGATTTTAGATACATTCTAGTAAGACGATAGATGATGAATATAAATTCAAAAAAAATCCAAAAGTCTTCATAAATAAAAGTTTAGTATTTTCAGATGTTCTCCAAAATGATCTAATACATGGATTTTTTTATAAATATTGAGTCCATGATTCTTTTTTGCTTGAAATGAGATACTTATTAAAAAAGGGGTGGCTGAACTTCCATTTCAGAAAAAATTTAATAAAGAAGTGAATTAATAATTCACTGTAATAATTCCGATAATAATCGTATATGAACATTGAAAGCAACTACATTGGCAACCATAAAAACCAGCATTCATGTGACAATGTCACCTTCTGCAGTGGCTGACAATGGGAGGGCACTGGGTATTTATCAGTGCATCACTATGATAATTTCACTTACAATGCATCGCCCCATGCAGTGGCCTCATGTTTGGTCTACGTCATGGACATACATCAGGTAAGCACAATATCAGCAAGAAATGACGTTTGAACAGCGGTTTTCATCATCCAGGGACATCGGATTACATTAGTCGGACTTGCACAGTGCAAGGATTTGGCACACGTAAGCATACTTCAGTGTTTGAATGGAGTAACGAAATATGATTGATATAAGTCTAAATTTTCATAACTTGTTTCTGCAGCTGACTGTCAGTCTCTTGTTTTCATCATTGTTGCATATTTAACATAGCGTTCTGAAAATACACAACCATTAATGGGAAGTATCACTCGATGAGAATATCGCTATAAAAATCTGGTTTAACTGCTTCAAAAAAATTTTTTTCTCTAGAACATCAACGATTTAGCACCGTCGATTCGGTGTAAAATTAATTGGAGCAAAAAATGGGCAACTAAATCAAATACTGAGACGCCATGTGTCGAGACTAAATCTTCGAATATTTTGTGGAAGATTCGAAACAAGAGAACAAATTATTTGCGTGTAGCGACATCCTAGTCATCAGCAGATCCAAGTTCAATTTTCTCTGACCGTGTATTTGTAAGCAGGTTGTCTGCAGAGTCTTGAAAGTCTTAGAACGTGAAAAACCTGTCTGAAAGTAATAAAAAAGTCATGAATATCATCAAAAGTCGTAAAATGGGTTTTAGAATTGGAGATCTTCGTATTGTATTTGAGGGGCGGTGTGCCCCAGGAAGGCTTGCCCATTTGGTAATCTATGTCATGCTGAGCATGCTCATGTATGAAAGCGTGTCGTGCTGCCTTGCTGGCTGGGTCTTTTTGAGAAATAACATCATCATGATGAATTTAGTACAGCTTTCATAAAGCTGCGTGGTATTCACTATGTGGGATATTGACTAAGATGCGCATTGGAAAATGTAGTTTCTTAGTTGATAACGATTTTCTTAATGCGATTATTACCTATGATCATCGCCATCCGTATGATAGTCTCGTCCACACATCTGATGCGTCCAGGAGAATTTTTTTCCAAGAACTGTAACGTAACAAAATCCTAGATCCATTTAGTCATCATGAAATCATTGTTTCGTTCATTTGGCATGTTTTACACATTACCAGGTATAAATGGATATTCCTACAAATGTTTTGTGTTTTTATCTAAAACACAGCTAAAATTATTTCAAACATTTTCTCATTTCTTGTTGTTGTCAAAAGTTCACTGGAGAAGTGTGGACTATCTTTTATGAATATACGTGGACACGATGGTTACTCGGCTATGCGTGGACACCACAAAGGATTGCAATCGCGTTTTGGTAAAATCGATGGTTCAGCTACTATACGTGCAATGCTTTCTAGATAGACTAAACCTCGTCGTCGTCAATACATACTGTCGGATTGTTGTGACCAGAAATTTCTTCGGAGTGTCACATATGAAATTGCATTGTTTCAAAGAGGGATGAACAGAACGACACGAAATTTTTCAAAAATTGGTAGGCTTAAGGTGTCATGCATTAAAGTCTTTGTGCAATACTTGATTTGCGAGATAGAGAGACGCTACAACATTGATCAAATAAATTGATTTTGAATTTGTGCGTGGTAGTCATGTCCAACCTCCTTCAGTCCTTCAATGTCATCTTAAAATATCTGCAGAATGATAAACCAACATATCGGTAGCCTCGTCACAAATTGAATCTCTTCTCGATGAAATCAAATGCAAAAGATCAACAGAAGAATATAATAGAATGTGGGAAAAGCCAAGGGAAATTGCAGAAGACATTAATGTGCAGTATCACGAGCCCAGACAAAGGAAAGTTTCACGACTTTCTGATGGCCACACAAAACCCCAAACTTTCTTAGAGTTAAAGAAAAAATATCTTGTCGAAATCTACTACCAAACTAATGACCGACTCATAATAGCGATAGAAAGTCGCTTCACTGAGGAGGTACTACTACCTATCTTGCGCTGCATGGAGTGTCTTCGGAAACCTGAGATATCAAAGATTAATGAAGTGGAACTTCTACATGGAGTATGTTATTGACGCTGCAGGTACTGTACATGTCAAAACAGCCTTGAGGTTATCGACACATTTATTCGGATAGTCAATTGAAAATAAGAGATGAAAATTCTGGAATAATATAAAAACAACAGGAACAAATAACCAAAAAACAAAGAAAACGTGACTAGTAGGCCTATTAACATTTATAATCTCAAACGTAGCTTTAGAGTCTTTAATTGATCCTGCTTCCTCATAACACATTGTACATGGTCCTTGCTACATAAGCAGATCCTAGCAATAAGGTCCAGGATCATGCGAAATTTTAAATCGAAAATGTTGCAACGCAAAGTACGATTTTATGGAACTGATGCCACGATGGTATTAGAGATATTGAACTTCTAGAAGTAATTGCGCTCATCAAAATAGGAATTGCAGGAAGCTAGAGGAGTTTGTTTCAGTGTTTCAAAGTATTGTGCATTTAATGGGTCAGGTACCTAATATGCTATGTTGTCATTAAGGTTTAACTGGAAATACGTTTTCGGGAAATCCCGGGAATCCGTAATCCACATCATTTTCCCGAGAAACGGTACTTTTTTCCCCCACAGTATCTTGAGTTTGAGATCCTAAACTGCAATTTATGAGATGTTGCTGCGCCAGGATGTAAAGAAATGTAGAAAAATTCATCGTGGACGCCGAAGCAGATTAACTAGATTGTTATTTCTGCATAATAACAATAAATCTTTCACTTCACACGCCTCATCCCTCATGTCAATGAGGAAGTCACATAATTTCATGTTCTAGTGAAGATGCCGCTTGTCGACCATTCATGGAATATCCGTTCGTGGAAAGTATGCGATGATTGTATTTGATCTTTCTCCGGATTTTGTGAATGCTATCTATAACGAGATTTCGATATCGCAATATTTAGGCGCATCAACTTGAGTTATAGGTATAGAAACAGTCAGCAAGCGAGCTATCCTCTGCACCGAACTTCTAATGAATGAGCAGCTCTTAACTTGACTCCAGGAACTTCTAGATTTATGAAGAGTCGTACATCACGCAAAAACTATCAGTATCCATGTCCATCTCATAGGAAGAAATCTGAGATTCGACTCGAGAATTACTTAGTAGCTCCATCTCTAAGTTGGCGCGACTTTCATTCAGTTTTTCTAAAACATTCGTTATTTTTCGAGAGAAAATTGTAACCTATTAACCTATAAATACACACTAATCCCAAAAATGTGTGTCACCTTTTAATTATGACCAATACTGTATATACACATCAAAACCTCTTACTATGTTGCATTGCAACATGTTCCTAAGATTGCATAAGTTGAGAAAATTAATTAGCCTGATGATAAACAGTGATTTTTCAATATGATTATAAAACGTTAGTAACGAGGGAAACCTGATGAATTTATCGCAGTTGTGATTCTTCGGAGCACAAATACACTTGTATTTACATATATGAGTATCTTACTATCAAGTTATCAATTGAACTCCGAGGAATGGTCATCCAATCTTCGACCACGATGGATTGTAAGTCCTTCAAACAGCTAATGCCACCTCTTTTTGATACTTTCGTCTTCGCCAGATCTCCTCACACATGTTCGATAGAATTAAGATCTGGTCATCTTGATGGCCGCTCTATCCTTCAAGTGTTGCTAACATGGTGAAACTTATCAGTCAGTGATGAGCTATGCTTCATGAAAGATGGAATCCGTCAATCTGCCATCGATGCATTAAAAAATCTAGTCTCGGAACGTAAACATTCACCCATTGACAGATTTCAGAATTCATAACTCACTGAGATCATAACGTCAGATCGCTCCTAGAACATTAATTGAATTAACTTTCCATGACATATTGAGCCCAGGCGCTTCGGAGAACTTCGCTTCATTCTATCATCCTTTATTTACGACCAAATTGCAATTTCAAAGACAATGTCTTCTTGTCTTCTTCGTCAGTGGTTTAAATATAAAAGCACACGTTAAAATCAATCAGTCATCAAAAGAAGAGAAAATTTAGTCCAATAGAAAGCTATAAACGTAAAAACAATGGTACTGAAGTAGTGTTACTGTTTAACAATAAAACAGCTGCAAAAATGTAATAACAATGATGCTGCAAAAATGTTTAACAATTAAACAGCTGTTTCGTTAGCTTTGACGCGATTAGTCTCTTTTCTAACATCCCCGTCAGCTCCACTATTGAGCACATAATTTCGTCTATAGATCACAATCTTCTTCCTGTCGAAATGAACACTTTGCGTCAATTGCTTACTTTAGCTTGCAAAAATGTTTTATTCTCGTTTGATAGTGAGTTGTACATTCAGCACGAAGGAATGGCCATGGGATCTCCCCTTGGACCAACCATGGCTGCTTTTGCGATGGATAAAATTGAAAGAAAAATTTATGCATATGCTGGACAGAAGCCTTTTTTCTACAAGAGATATGTGGACGACATTCTTGCCATTTTTATGAGTACAGATTCTGCGCATTCATTTTTAACTTTCCTGAATAATGAGAGCAATGAGATAAAATTCACTATCGAAATTGAATCTGATGGTTCTATTGCTTTCCTTGATACTGAGATTATTCATGATGACAATTCTGTGTTCGATATTTCGTGGCATTATAAACCTTCTAATTTTGGAGTTTATATTCCTTCATGTGCTTTTGCTCCGAAGAAATATAAACAAGCTGCCATGAAGTGTCTTTTCAATCGTGCTAAACGGATCTGCAGCACTGACGTTCTCTACAAAAAATCCTGTGATTTCATTATCAGTTTGTTCATTCGCAATGGTTACAGTGTCAACTTCATTCTGGATGTCAAACGGAAGGTCGAACACAGAGCTGTCAATCACAGCAATAGGTCTAACAATAACGATCAAAGCGTTTCTGAAAATTCTGACAGCGTCTCTGAAAATCCTGGCGCTAGTGATATATCTATGAAAATTGTGTACTGGAAATTGCCATACATTAAAGAGTCAGAAATGGAAATTCGCAATCGTGTTCATCGGTTGAACAAGATTCTGAAAGATTCCAAAATTGTTATTGTTTTCAAGACTACCAAAAGTGCGAACTTCTTTCATAGAAAAGACAGAATGCCTATTGGTCTCTCCTCAAATGTCATTTACAAATTTTCTTGTGAACACTGTCCAAAGTGTTACATTGGTGAGACCACTAGGCATTTGCAAACTAGAATTAACGAACACATCAAAGGTCGCCCCCTGCCAACTGAAATCACCTTGCATAACCATGTGAATGATAATTCCGCTTTCTCTGTCATTGCCCGAACGAATAATACTCGTATCGCAGAATCTGTACTCATTGCCGCTACTGACAGGTCTTTATTGTTAAACAGTAACACTATTTCAGTACCATTGTTTTTACGTCTATAGCTTTCTATTGGACTAAATGTTCTCTTCTTTTGATGACTGATTGATTTTAACGTGTGCTTTTATATTTAAACCACTGACGAAGAAGACAAGAAGACATTGTCTTTGAAATTGCAATTTGGTCGTAAATAAAGGATGATAACTTTCCATACTTTGTATACCTTATCTTGAGTTCTCAGCTTTCATTCGCCCATCCATTCTTGTGGGCTTGCATCCGCCTGTCATTCCTCAATCTTCGAAACTTGCTCTCTTTTGCAAATATCACCTTCCGCCAAATTTCTCTCCACATGCATTCTTTTCTCAGCATATTTCTCTCAATCTCCTTTGTGCTCGCAACAAACGGTTTCCGTTTTCTCACACCGGTCTTGCGCAGGCAGTTGTACGTAGACCGTTTATTAAGCAATGGCTCATTCCAAATCTTTCAAAACTCTACTGCGGATGAAAGTTTGCTAATCAGAACATACCTGTGCCGAAGCAGTGGGCTGTTGCGGCGTTCGATGGATTTTCTTTTCTAGCGGTTGAACACTTTTATTCACTAGTTCTCACTTTGCGCCTTTCTCTCTGTACCTCAAAATTATTCTTTTGCTTAAATTCATTAGTCAAGCAATTTTTGATGTTGCCAAATTCATTACTGAAAAACCAAAAGCCTCTGCTCTAAAGCCATCTTTTCTTTAGTTCCCTTCGTTTTCTTGTCCAATTTTATTTCTCAAATTTGCTGCCTTCATTTCGTTGGTCGTGTTGGCATGCTTGAGTGCAATTAACTTCAATATCCAAGCTTTCTAATGCCAGTGCATCTTATAACATTCATAGAAATATATTTCAATTCAATGGCTAATTTATCCATGCCATATAGAGTGTTCAATGTTTTCATAGATATTCTAAATTTGCCAATTTTATGACAATGTCACCCTTCAACATTAGAAAGCAATTCAAGAGGTGACAAACATTTTTGGGATTAGTGTATATATAATATGTATATGTATGTACATCACCTCCAAAATGTAACGACGAATCAAAATGATATCGTATATCCAAACATACAATCCAAATAATCCTAGTTTTTACAGGAATGTGATAACTCTTTCGTTTTCCAGTTTGAAGCTCACTGATACATTCAGGGATTATAAGACAAGAATGTCTTATCATCAGCCTCCATCTCTTTTACGAATTCTATCAAACAATAGTCGTACAATACTGAAAGGTGTAACAAAATGCGGTGATTCACATTGTCAATGCTGTAATTCTGTTATAACAGGAACAACTTTCAACTATAAACGCAACAACGAAGTGAAAACTTTCTGGATTAAACACAACATGAACTGTAACTCAAAGGACTTGATCTACGTGCTTCAATGTAGAGGTTGCCACGCCCTATATGTTGGCCAGACGGGTGACACATTGAGATCAAGGACTCGAGTTCACAGGCAAAAAGTGAAGGACAGAGACCATAGGGTGCTATTTGTAAGCAAGCACATCTCTTCATGCTCACAGGGTGATCCTCCCTTCAGCATAATCCCAATATCAAAGCTGCCCCCTAACTGTGATCGAGCTTATAGGGAGAATAAAGAAAAATGGTGCATTAGTGTTATAAGACCTTCACTTAATCGTGATCAATGATTTTCACCTACACTTGACGATGTCTGTGGTATTTTCAATTTTATTTTCATCCATGACATTTATGTACTTCACTTACTATGTATGTGTAGCCTATGTTATGATTATTTGATTTCATTATAAGTATAGCCTTTGAAAAGCTTGGAGGTGACCAAGTGAAACCGGTCGGGCGCTGAAAGAAATCAAAGCTTTTTTCTTGATGACCTGTGGGATTTAATTTATTCTATATGTATATATATATATATATATATATATATATATATATATAAATTTCAATATTACTGTAGCTCACTTTTCATAATGTAAGCTTGAAAATGGTCTGTGTAAAAGAGACCGAAACGTCGCTAAATAAATACTTTGCAATAAAATGGTATTCGTTCATAATTCTAAAAACACTGACAACAACGGAAAAGCATGAATTCAGAAAAACAGAAAAGACTCTACACAAATGCGTGAAATTAGATAAAGACATTCAATTTAATTTAATATGCAAAGAAAATCAATTGCTACCAAATTATACGAAGATCAGTAGAAAAGATCAACATCAAGAAGGAAAAGAACAACAGAAGTTATATATATATATAAAACGATTGAAATCAAAATGAATAAAAATAAATAATGCAGTTTTGACCCGAAAGAAAAGTCAGCAATTATTCCCGACCGGTTTCGCCTGGTCTAGGACAGGCTACTCATGGGAATGACTTTATTGGAAAGCAAAATACAAAATTGGAAGCATAGACTTCCAAATCAAAACTTAATGACATAAACCTTGCGATTTTTGCTAGACATGTCATAGTACAGGTGGTTGAGGTCTGGTTCAATGTTGGTTTCAACATAGAAATAAAAATGGATTCCTTGCGCTCTCTTTCTATGCGGGAAGAATTCGGCCCAAGCTGAAAGAATGGAGCAGCCTTAAATTTTAACGGTAGATCTTTAGCACATGCAGCAATATGTTTAGTCACTCCTAAAGTCATGTAATTGGCATTATCCATCTGTTGTCTATGAATAGTCAGCCGATTACGGAACATATCCCCGATTTGCCCAATATAAAATTGGTAACAAGACTTACAACGAAGGGTGTAAATAACATTCTTAGAGGTGCAGGTTAAGTTGCAGTTGATCTTAAATCTCTTTGTGCAATCACCAATTTTGAAATCAATAATCTTCCCCGTCAACAACATGGGGCAACATTTACATTTAGAGTCTTCAATTTTTCAAAATCCCTTCAATTGTTTTCTGATTACTAGTTGTCAATACTAGAGGTAATCAAGACTTCTTCCGGGAGAATAGAGGTAACAATCGTACCTATGCACTTATATCTAGAGGTGGAGGTTATAAAGGGGATACAACAGAAACTATAAGAATTATGATAGCTATAATTTTGATTATAATTATTCATTCAGATATAATAACAACCGTAACAGAAATTACAGACGTGTTAATCGGAATAATTTAAATAATGACGATGATCATACAGACGAAGTTCTGGAAGTTGATGAGACTAATAATTCTTTTTTAGGATAACGGACCTGTCTCTTGCTTTAACTTGTCATCTGTGGGGTTAGACAATGGTTCTAAAAGTTTATTGTCTAAAGGGAGTAAGTTTACTCCTTATCCATCTAAAAATACGAATACGATGGAAGTAGAAGTGATGGAGTTTTGTAGAGAGCTTCGGTTGAGAGAGTTTTTCAAAGATTGTGCTAACTCGGAAAGTACCGTTGATATTAAACGTAATAAATCCAACTTCACTCCGGCCAAAGGGTCGAATGCTAAACTAGATACGTTAATTGATGTAATAAAGGAGAACACAACTGAACTGAAAACTGCTACGAGTAAACCATGCTACAATCTATCAAAATTAGAAAGACAGAGTTTAAAAGCCTTAAAAGAAAACGATTCACTACATGTTGCTAAGGCAGATAAGGGAGGTTCTTTGGTTCTTCTTGATTACTCGTATTATTCCTTATTACAAGGCAAGAATGTTTAATGAACACTTATGTGATACGAATACTTATAAAATCATTACTCATTATACAATGACTATAACAATTAATAGAATTAAGAATTTGATTAAATAATACCAAGGATTATGCAGACTTACTAAAAATGAAGAGAATTATTTGATCAATTTTCCGTATCAGATGCCTTTCATGCATGGATTACCAAAAATCCACAGACATGCTCAGTACTTTAATAACATGAAACCTGATGATTTTGGATTTATTACGACCGCAGCACCTACTAATCTGAGATTTCACCCGATTATTTCATGTTCCTTTTCATCGACCTCTCACCTTAGTTCCTTTATGGATGACATTTTGAAACCCCCTGTACCATTAACCCGCAGTTACTGCAAAGACACCCTTCATTTCCTTTCGCGTTTACATGAAACAACTTCGAATCCTATGAATGTCATCTTAGCTACATTTGATGTGGTCTCTTTATATACTAACATACCCACTTCCTTAGGCATGGAGGCGATTAACTTTTGGCTGGTTAGTGAAAATGCAATAATATCTGAAAGGTTTGATAAGCAATTTATCCTGGATGCACTTCTTATTATCCTTGAGAACAACTTTTTTACATTTGAAGACAGTACGTACTTGCAGATTTCTGGTACGGCGATGGGTGCCAAGGTGGCCCCATCGTATGCTATCCTCGTCATGGCATTCTTAGAAGAAAAAATGTATAGCATGCGTAAAGAAGTTTATGAGCCAAACACGGCGGATGCCATTATGGATAGCTGGATTAGGTATATAGATGATTGTTATATAACTTGGGATGAAACTTATGGAAATTTGCATCGCTTTTTTGATATTTTGAATAGTCTTGATGATCACATTAAATTCACAATGGAACACAGTCATCAAGCCATTAATTTTCTGGATGTTTGTGTCTACATCGACAGGACTACAAATATAATAGAAACGGACATATACCGTAAAATTACGGATAGTCAGAACTATATTCATTTCTATTCAGGTCACCCCAAACATATATTAAGAAATATTCCTTTCTGTCTTGCTAATCGAATAAATAAAATCGTTTCAAAAGAAGATAGCAAACAAATTCAACTGAGTTCATTGAAAAGGTTCTTCGAAAACTTAAATATCCCATGAATTTAATTGAAAATGCTTTTCTTCGTGCATCAGAGTATAGCATAAGCAATCGGAGATCAAATAGTACAAGTATGGATAATAATATGACGTTTATTTGCACATATAATAAGAATAATCCAAACGTTTATCAGAAAGTTGTTGCACCAGTGGTTAATAGCATAAAATTAATCAATCCTTTCAAAAATATTAAACTGGTTAAAGGTTTTAAACAGCCTCCATCGCATCTGAGATTATTAAGCAAGAATAATCGGAAAACAATTGAAGGGATTTTGAAAAATTGAAGACTCTAAATGTAAATGTTGCCCCATGTTGTTGACGGGGAAGATTATTGATTTCAAAATTGGTGATTGCACAAAGAGATTTAAGATCAACTGCAACTTAACCTGCACCTCTAAGAATGTTATTTACACCCTTCGTTGTAAGTCTTGTTACCAATTTTATATTGGGCAAATCGGGGATATGTTCCGTAATCGGCTGACTATTCATAGACAACAGATGGATAATGCCAATTACATGACTTTAGGAGTGACTAAACATATTGCTGCATGTGCTAAAGATCTACCGTTAAAATTTAAGGCTGCTCCATTCTTTCAGCTTGGGCCGAATTCTTCCCGCATAGAAAGAGAGCGCAAGGAATCCATTTTTATTTCTATGTTGAAACCAACATTGAACCAGACCTCAACCACCTGTACTATGACATGTCTAGCAAAAATCGCAAGGTTTATGTCATTAAGTTTTGATTTGGAAGTCTATGCTTCCAATTTTGTATTTTGCTTTCCAATAAAGTCATTCCCATGAGTAGCCTGTCCTAGACCAGGCGAAACCGGTCGGGAATAATTGCTGACTTTTCTTTCGGGTCAAAACTGCATTATATATATATATATATATATACGTGTATATATATAAAATATGATTTTGCAATATTCATTTAACATCATATACTTAGATATTTTATTTTATCATGTCCGTTCTTTTAAATATTCAACATGCAACACTGTGCCTTGTCGATTTAAAATGAGCTCGTCCAATGCTTTTGCACATAAATATTTTCAGTCTTTTGTCTTTCGGAAAGCTGTAGAAGGCATGGTCCTTAGGATCTTCCGTTTTGTTAGTAGACTTGCACGTGCAGCAATGTTATTTGGTGATTTTGCATATGTTCAGAGAACACAAACAAGTGACTTATTGTGAATGAAGTAAATTGCTTCCTATTCATTTTCTTCCTGTACGTTGATCCTCTCAGGCATAGCTGATTCGTCCGAAGCCCGATAACAGTAGCCTATCGGATCATTGGCAGCTGTGACGTCATCTCGTCACCTAAAGTTGATGATTGCGTTTAACTGAGGCATCAGAAGTGTGTCAAAGTTAGCAAAATTGACTAGTCATGCAATGAAGAAGCCATTGAGACAAGGTTGAAAATTAGATCGAACTACACCTTTAAATTTGTCTGAAACTACATGTATATTGTACAATTAGAATTACTAAAAGGATGTACGTTTCTAATTAATTTCTAACTAATTGCTACTTAACTGAGTACTTTATGAATTAGAGGAAGCTATTTGAAAATGTCTTGACCAAATACCACTACTTTTTTGATAGGGAAGAGTTGAGAATGATTTGATCTTGATTCTTTTATTAGAATGCAAGCAGTTTTTATAGCAATATGGTCAAATGATCATTTGCCTGAAGAATTCTATTTTTATTTTTGAACTCTATTAATAAAGTCAAGATCAAATTATTCAGCAAAACAGCCTAAGCTATGTCCGTAAAAATGAATGCATCTATCCGCGCTTTAGAGTGCACTCATGTATTCAAATTATGTTTTGTCTATTAACTTATTATTAAATATAATTGTTTTCTTTATAATTAATTGACTTTATCATTGATTATTGGAAATTATCCTACGATTTCTCAGGGTCATATTCTTTTCATTAATAATAGGCATATCACTGATTTGCTTTATAAATGCAGAATTGATTATGTTGTGTCACTGTCATTTTTGAAATCGTCGCAAACAAGTTGAAGAGAATGGTCGTCCAACTCATTCAAGCTAGACCTGATCAACAGAGATCAAGGTGGGAACAAATGCATATTTTTGCAAATTCAGATACAAATATTTTTTCTGCTAAAAAAATCAAAATACAGACACATTAATACAAACTCGGTGTGTTAAAAGTTAAAAAATGCAGATATAAAGTGTTAATTCAGAAAGTCCAAAATACGGATACATACAAGTGCTAGAAAAAGCATTTAAATACAATTCAAGCACAAAAACAATCATTAACAAACATTAACAAACATTAGCTCCAAGCCTGGAGGAGATGGTTTACACTTCATTGTTAAGATTTTTCCTCTTAAAGGGCTTCTCTAAATCAATCTGCATGGCGTTTGTACTCAAATGGAAAATACACACATAGGCTACTAGTATTTGAAGCTTTTTGCGGGTTATAGACAGATTTGAAAACCTTAGAGAAGACAGCCCCTACGTGTCCCTTATTGGAAGACTGCAATAGCTACAGCTCCTGTGTGTGAGCAAGACGATTGATTATAGGACGAATGCTATTGATATACAAACTATCTATGAGAATAGTGCATTCGATCGCGCTAAATGGAGACGAATTACAAAACTGCGGACCCTGCACCTTTACGGGATTACTGCAAGAAGGAAGAAGAGATGAGAATAACGCACTCAAAAAAATTCATCTATTCTATGACTTTAATTTTTCTCGAAATTTCCCGTGAATTTAGGCTCGAGAATTCGCATATTAGACCCTAGTTGCAATTTGCAACATCACAAGATGTACTGGTTGTCACAGGTTGAATATATGAAAAGATCATCTAACTTTATTGCTTGATAATATCTTGATTTTTGTGATTGCAGATCGAGATGGAATTTCTGACCCTTGTCACTGGTTACCTTATATTTTGCGTTGTCTGTTTCGCTGTCTACATATACTGGGAGGAGTCATGGTTTCAAAAATCGTTTTTTGTGTCTATTTTGCGGTTGCTGTGGAAGGTAAATTCATTGACATTTTTACTTGTAGTAATAATACTAATGGTGACTGTTTGTTATTCGTAATGTGGTGCATTCATAACAAATAATCTAAGTAATACACACTCGGGAATGTGCGAGTACATGTATACATATTTCCGAATAAGTGAATCATTGTCAGAGTCACGCTTCATGCAAGATATTCTCAAGACGCAGTTATACAACTAAATATAAGTAATAATATTTTCAAATAATAATTTGAAAATACCTCAATAATAGAAATGGTGGAACCACAATGCAAACACAAGTCCATCAGAATTTTCAAAATGATCGGAGCATAGCAAGAAAGAAAATAAGTTATATGTTAAAGCCGGAGTTCATTAGTTTAGACATAATGATGGAAAATATGTTTTCAGGGTCATTCCATACAGAAGCGACAAATTTCAAGCAAAGTCAGTGGCTGTCCATCTCATATTTGCCTGAAACTCTCAGGGTTGATCAGTATGGGTAAGAAACTAAGATTTCTGAAGTAGTTCGCCGAGATTCCGGGTACTTTTGATTTTACGGCATCCCAAAGAAAAGCTAGTCGTCAAAAATAAACATTTAAAATTTGCAATTCAAAATTTTTGCGATTTTTGACAGCAAGTATCTCTGGATAGGATTGTCCGTTTATCCTGAGATCTCTCATTGTGATGATAGGTAGAAATTCGTGTTAACAAGATATTGATAGCTATAACTCCTTTGTAATGAGATCAATTTCAAATTAGAAGTATTTTAAGACCACTTTCATCATAAGCCCGCCGCTAAAGGACCACTTTTTATTCTCCAAATTCAGCGTGCAATTAATTTCATGCATCGTTGTTAGTGTCCTAGGAGCTTTGCGGGTATACATGCTCTGTAGATGTGTGCGTCGGATAAGATTGGGGTGCTCAATCCCATTCGACGGTTTGAAATCCGAATCCGATCCGACACCTTGAGCCCTCAGTGCGAATCCGATCCGAAGTCGTATTCGGATCGGATTTGCGCACCTCTAATTCTCTATAATAGAGAAACAGCATCTAGAAGAACACGTAGTTTTACACAATTTCTACTTCGGAATTTAATTAGCATCATGCATGATAATTAGCAGGACTTTTTTGATCCGTCAATCAAGAAATTCTTTGATTGTATAATTGATACGTTAAAAACTCATCACAGAATTAACGATGTGGGTCAATTAAAAAACAACGATTTGAGAAAACTCTGCATTTGCCAAAGATGTTGGGATGTTAACCTCCCATACATTGGGACTTGTGAGATTACTTAAGATGAATTAATTCGAAATAATTCGCATCATACCTATATAGCCGGAGAATTGATCGATACTTTTGGTTGCCAAAGGAACATCCTTTCGCGAAGAACGTGTTGTTGTTGACAAGTGACAGGATTTAGACATACTTTTGCAACCCTAAGATTGTCCAACTAAGCCCACTAACTTCCGTTCGTGTTTCCCTGGAGACAAACGAGAACCAAAATGCACGCATTGACAAAATTTGAGATGATGCATGAAAATCATTTAATATACTATACTATTTATGAATGAATGCCCAGCACTATGTAAATTACTCACTTCTTCATACACATTGACGGAGGCTGCAGTTTACACTGTACATCGACCGATAGAGGTCACTGGACGCCGAAGGCCCTGTCTTTTTAGTTGTAACTAATTTTGTGATCGACCAATAAAACTTATATCGAGAGAGTCTAGATACTTAGTGCTGCCTTGAGTACTTGGAAAACATGGCTAACCTCTCTAGCCGCTCGGTCAACAACTGTTATCTCAGTTTCTTGGTTCTTCCTTAAGTTATGAGTACAATGTCTGTGATTGTCTGAAGCTAGTGGTCTTCATTTCTACTACGAATACCTGTGGACATTGTGAGCTACAGGGCGCTGTGCATTTAGGCTGTGTATTTGTGATGTTTATTTTAAGATCTATGTTGTGCTAGATTAGTAAGCGGATGTATAATAAGTGTAATATAATAATGTATTATAAGTGCAGTATTTTCGAATCAACCTTATTATGAAATTTTTAAAAATCCGAAGAAAGTTTAGGGGAGAAAAGGTCTACATTACAGTCTCGGTAGTCTATATTCTGAACGAAAAGTTTTCTATTTCGCGGTTTCGAGTACTACTTCGTATACAATGTTTCTATTTCGAACAAAAGAGCACAATCCGCATTTTTGCATTGGAAATTGAAAATCATGTCAAACAAAATAGAATTTGCATTTACTGAATCACGCCTTGCATCCGTTTCTCAAATTCTCATCTGGGATAATTGTGTAGAATATGCCTCAAGAAATGTAGTGCAAGTAATTTTAATACTCGTGAATACACGTACTATATTTTAGAGAGTAGTAAATGTGGTGGATTTGCTTTACATAAATCCAGCCCCTATTATATTTGACCTTATATTAACTGCATTAGCATTTTTCCTACGCTTTTGAAAATTCTCAAAAGTTCTTCGTGTAAGATTTTGCATGCTCCAGCTAAAGCTTTACTTACTAACTCAGCGAAATAAAGTATAAACAAAGGAATGACAATCATTCGACCAATACCACCAGAAAATCATTTAATCCCTGCGACAACATAATGAAATATATCCAGAATCATTTTTACTGAATTTCAGTGGTTGTATTCTATGAATACGCGAAAATCGTGGTCATTTTCTTCTGGCAATTTTTCTTCTAGAAGAGAGTTCAGCGATTTTTACCAGATGATCTAATTTTTAGAATTAAACATGATTTCTGTAATCGTTGTTTGTTAATTGACCCTCATTGTTAATTCTGTGATGAGTTTTAATCACATCATTTATATAATCAATGAATTTCTTGGTTACATATATTATTACATTTATTATATCAAAAAAAAATCTTGAAAATTATCATGCTATTAGTTAAATTCCAAAGAAAAAATTACATAAAGCTGCCTGTTTACAGATCATGCCTGTAAAGCCTATAATATTAACTGCAAAGCTCCGAGGACACTTACAGCGATTCATGAAATTAATTGCACACTGAATTTGGAAGACTAAGAAGTTGTCCTCTATCGACAAACCTTAGATGAAACCTTTGAAAGAATGGTCCCAAGGAACAGGTGGAGTCTACGAGAAGATTGATGGTTCCATGCGTCCCTGGACTGAGTGAGAGGATTGGTAACATTACAGAGAGACTACAATTTGATGTTAGATATACGAGAACGCAGACGTAAAGTTTCTATGCAATACCAAATCCGATAAATTGTCGGACATCGAGAAAGGTGGAATAATCTACAAACAAACGTGTAGTGACTGTGATCTGGTATGCATAGGTGAGACATCGAGGAAAGCCGTCATACGAAGGAAACAACATGATAGGATGTTCGTGAGCTGAACATGAGATCACCTATAGCAGAGCATAGCCATGAGCATGATCACAAAGTGCACTTCAGTCAATTCTCGATTATTGGTAATGAGAAGAATTGGAATCACAGAATGATAAAGGAAGGGATGGAGATCATGAAGCATGAGACCTTCAAAAGAGAGACGATGGACTAAAATTGATTAGCGATGGATATCATTCGTGCAACGTTCTTCTATTCATGAATTTTTGCTTCAGGATGCTCTGCTGTCAATTTTATGAGTAGCTTCTGATTAATGTCAAGGTTTTAGGTTGGTAGTCACGTTGGCATGTCACCTTGACGGATGTCAACATTCATCATTTACTGTTGCTTGCGTCTCTTTGGTCACTCGGCTGTAATTCATGAGGACGGTCGAAGCGTCCGAAAGCTCCAATTTTATTTTACTATTTTTGATTTAGAGAATAAATCGTCGAAATAGCGAACTGAATATCTTTTGAAATGAATCTCCAAGGCAAAGTTTTAACATTAAATGACTAATATATTTGATGGAAAAGTGAGAACATGACATTTTCAATCATTCAAGTAACGATTTTTTAATGCAAAAAAATTGACGATATCACTACTTCTCTTCCAACTCCATCGACTTCGATGAGCAAGATATCAGACCAAAGCTCAGAAAATGCTTGTCCTCCTCGTGCCTTCACACTCACATATTTTCTTGTTGAAAAATTACGATTTGTGAATTGAGCGATTTTCATATATTGACCACTGTCAAGCAAACAAAATATCGGCTACAAGTTCATAATAGCTCATTTGAAAGCAAGCTCTCGAACAATGCATGGCACGTTGATGTGCGGCCGAATTGGAGGGCATCAGAATTGATTGAAATTCGACATAATTTAGGTGATTAACTGGTTTGATGCGAAATTGTCAAACAGAATTTTTAGCATTACAAATTGCATCGATTAATTAATTAAGTGTACCATATCGGTCGACGCCCAGATTAAGCAGACCAACCAACAGAGTAAACGTATGTTTCAAAATTCCAACAGTCTGTAGATTATTCAGTTACATTCGATGTGAATTCCTAAAGAAAATTATAAATTTTCCGTTGTGCAGCGATTGATAAAACCGTCTGTTATTCTTCATGCGCCCAGAAAAATTTCCCAGTTCTAACGTGACGAATCTTCTCATTATTATTCTATGATGTTCCCTGACTTCGTAGGTGAGAAGATTAAAGGCCGGTTGGGGAATATTTATAGTCTGCACCAAGATTTGTTGTAAGCTCATATGTGCATGTACATAATCTGAGAATATGTTGCTACCCTAAATGCATTTAAAATCTTGGTACTTCTATTCTTCCCACCCCCCCACTTTTTTCAAGTTTTCCAAATCATCAAATTTCGCCAAAGTTAGACATATTGGGTTTAGAATAGACTTGATCTGTCACTGAGTGACACTACAGCACGACTGAGAAGTCTTACTTGAACCCTGAGATGAAAGATTTGTCCATTGGATACTCAGTTAGAATACAAGGTACAACTGTGATCATGAACTTCGTGTGATTGTTGTCTACAGACAAATGACCAGCAGTTGTCCAATTCTGAGGCTGTAAATGTTCTACGAGTCAGATAAGAGGAGTTTTACACACTCAACGCTATGCCAAGTCAGTGAGGACAGGTAGGAGCAAGAGAAGATCGTTGACGATGCAACACTTCCGGGTGTCATGTGGGGGGAGGAAAGAATAGAAGTACCAAAATCTTTATAAGTTAACTGTAAGACACTTACAGCTATACTTTGCATCCACTCGACAATTCTTTTTTCTTGTGGAATGTTTCATATCAGAATGACATCCTACATTGGCAATTGTGTACTTTATCAAAAATGTTAATTAAATATTTTGTAAATATTAACCTTAACTGTTTCTAGTCTACAGGAGATATCAGTAATGTCATTGTCAACCTAACTGTGCTAAATGCTCGTACATAAATTTATCAAAATATTTGAATGTTCTATACCCTGCATTTCATTCCAGAATTCTTGGCGTTTATTGCCACGGTTTGTCAGATCTGGTCTGTTCCACATTTTAGGGATGTTCATTTATCAGCGGTAAGTTATCATTTTTTATATACAAAGTCTGCAAGTTTTTTGTAATATCGACATATTCACACAGTTTGTCTGCGACAATAATTAGCATCGAACAATGGAAGTCACTGAACACCGACGACCTTTCTGACTTAATGAATAACTTACTGACATAATTCTTCACCTAAAGGCGTTCGATCATACTTTCAGGAATTTTCTTTTGACTTGTTCTGCACGCATTTGATTAATCTACGGCAAATATTAGTTGCTGAATTCATTTATTCATAAAGAAAATGTGGAATTAATTTCAATTTCAAATTTCTGTGATGCCTAAATTTTTGTGTGGTTATTTATTTCTTCATTGCAGAAATCACTTTTTCCAAATAATTTACGCTGTATCGGTAGCTGCAGGTCACATGGTTCTGGTACTTGATTCCCTTCCGGTTCTTTACCATAACGACTGGAATAAAAATCATGTTTTCTTACCGCTGCTATTCGTTTTTGCCAACGGACTTCTATATGTCGCTACAATGTTATCAGATCCAGGTATGTCTCGTGATATCTTGCTTCATTTATGTTATTAGTCTGCTTGACTGGGAGGTTCACCACGATTGTTTGACGTTCATCATATTTTCATAGCTGATTTATAACATCTTATACAAATATTTTATCTTGCTGTTATTTTGCATTGCTCTTAAAATAAGCTATCCATAAGAGGCATTACATTGAATTGATCTCATTACGATGACATGTTATAGAAATCCAATACGCGATAATGATGCTTTGATATACGACTCAATACGAGGTTAGACTGTAAAGTGTCATCCTGATGCGTGGTGTCTTCTGTTTCTCAATTGTTACTGATAGAGAAATATAAATTTTATTTAGCTGATGTTTTCGTACTATACGTAATTAATCACAAAAGGTAAGAAAAAGTAAGACCTCCCACTCTTTCTGCCACTGTATTTTTTGATGAAATCACACGGTGTGTACAAGCGTCCGACGCTTCGTGCTACAAGCAGCACTTAGATGAGGACCTAAATCCATCTCTCGGAGGGAACGCGAGCTGGCGAAAGCTTTTCTTAAATCGATACCACATTTCTGCTTTTGATATCTTTTCTGCCATTGGTGTAAATATATTTCAAAAGGAAAAGATTGATGAACACCCATAGACTTATTATGTGAGTACAAGGCTTGAATTTTCGGTTTAGCCCGTAGAGTAGGGATATATAGGTAGAGTGTCGACTCAAAAAAGTATCTGTATACAGTGAAAAGTTTTGTATGAAAAGATTCAATTTTTTGCGGAGATTGCGCTTCCGTGGTCCAAAAAATTATTTGAGCAATTTGGAAAAAGTCAAAATTTGCCAATTTATATACTACTGAGATGACTCTCCTATATAAGTAGTATGAAACAAGTTGGAAATCAAAAGGAATGAATATTTGATAATAAGCATCCTAACTAAGCGGAAATCAAGCTGATTATCATGGGAATTTCATGATCCGCATTATAATGGAAGTCTTCATGAAAAAGTCGAGATATTATTCGAGCTTTCTTGGCTGAAATTTCAAGTTTTTAATTCAATTTTCACCGGCCTGATTTCATGATTCACTAAATTCATGTTTCATTTCTAGAATCTGCATAGTGATGTGGAACCATTTACATCTTTCAAAGTTGAATGAAATCATTGTCTTTGATTATGTGATTTTCTGCCAGTAATTGCAGGTTGCCTGTGATATGATCACGCTCAAGAAAATACTCTTGAGGTTGAGCATGAAAGCATCAACCCATCGAATTGCTAATTTAACAAACATAAAATCTCCAAGGCTGTTATGAGAATCTGTGAAATACCATCATTCCTTCTGCATTACAATCATGATCATTCAATTCCGTTGTAATTTCTGCAAAACTGCAAAAATTTGCATTTCTCACATTTGGTGACAATATACCACCTGTATCTCCATTGAGTTCATTTAATAAAATCGAAAGTGTATACACATTGGGGATTTAATAAAGCGGAGTTACCACTCTACCTAACATATTTACTCTATGGTTTAGTTTAAGTCATGAGCCATAGAAAATTTTCGGCCAATTATTTAATGCTTGCAACATAAAACGTTCGATATAATGTACATACGTCTTTATTAGAGAATTATAGCAGTATGAAATGTGGGAGTGCTCTTGTTTTAATCTTACTTCTCACGAGAAGTTGATTATCGGCGTTGTTGGGATTGGAAATTTTTAATGCCAAGTTAGAGATTCACTGTTTCTTTATATTATTGATGAAGTTATTACACCCATCTGTATCTGATATGATATCGTTGTGAAAGTTTCTTGAATTTGTCAGTTTGCCAAGCAATAAGAAAATAAAAGGAATATTCAATGTTATATGTTGGTAGTTACCTTGTGCGATTATGTACTTCAATCGACAACTTTGTTTAATAATATTTTGCAAGAAAAATTCTACCTAAATTTTAAGTCATCACTGCAACCTAAAGAAAATTCTTGAAACGAAGTACCAGTCTGTAAAATTGCGAGAAGTGCTATTCCTAGATGAAAGAATAACTCCGCTAGCGCTTTTGTCAAGAATTATGTGTGCGGCGCACACTTGAAAACAGATCAAAAGCGCCGATAACCGCTAAAGATATTTATAGGAACATCTCATTTTCTAATTTATCAATGCATCCGAAATACATCGTAACCGAATCCTTTATGCATAGACTTCATGATGAACATGTTGCATTTACCGGAATCGATAACTTATAATTTCATTTTATCTTCTTTCATGTAATAGGATAAAGGACACACATCGTCAAAGTGTTCACTCCCTTCATCTTGTCCTGCGACAATTTAGACTTTATTTAATGCTTGTCTCAATACGCTTTTACCCTTTCGATATTCACAATGTTCATTTACCCTAAAGCATGAAACTCAACATGTAGACCCAACCTTGCATGAATTCAAAAGTTTTGTCATGCCTTTACAATATTCGTTCACTGTTAACATCAACTGTTAGAGCAGGTGCCCACGGGGCTTAAGTTAGCTGGAAAGGTTTATGGGGTTATAGTCGGATGGAACACAAATGTCTAAGAAATGACCGAACGACTGACTAAGTTTTGCTGGTGGGTTGGCCCAAACAGAAAACTCAAAGGCGGACACTCTGCTCGCACAATTGGGTAGCAGCCGTCTTCATCAAAGAATAACTTTTGTCCGGCAGCCAGAGCGAGTTTCTGCAGGAATCGAGGCCGATAATGAGACTTTCACAGAATGTACACCCTATGCCTTCTACGAATCTGCGAGTCTGCCGAGCTCTACCTGGTTCATCTTCTTGTCAGACAGGATCAAAGAAAAACGCATGCTAATCCAATGGGACGATTCGTTGGAATCGTTGGGAATTGTTGGAATTTGCGTGTCGCCCAGCTCTGGCTACATTTAATGACGTAATTATTGAGCTCTATACAGACTGTAGAATAACGCATTAAATGAAACAACGGTAGTCGAAAATGCGGTAACTAGCTGAAATCCCGCCTAGATTTGGGGTTGTTCGCTGTGGGTACATCAAGTAATCACGGTGTCAGAATGAAAATGCATTCACTAACATGGGAACAGTGGTGGTAACGTGCTGAATGTATCGTAGCTTAATGTCTGCCATCATGGGAAGTTGCCACAAAGACCCAAGATTCTATTCCACCGGTTCGCACAGTTTTAGTGGCTATTTTGTTGGTCGTTATCTGCTGCTGCAGCCAGGTATAGCCAACAAAATTTACGAGCAATTTCGTTACTATCAAAATCTTAATTATCGATTACTCTAACATGATAACCTAGTACCTTTTATAGTTAACTCTATAGGAGCGTTTGCCCTATTACACGCGTCAGCGCAATTCTAAAGGATATACTCGTATAGCTCGATTTCTTTAAATGTTAAGAGTCTTCTTGTCTGTATTTATTTATTTACGTTTCTATCATGCTACTCATGAAATTCATATTGTTGCGTTTCATGGCAGAATATAGCTTTGATGACAGAACCATTTGGAGTTGCTTCATGTACTCCGATGTACAATTTTCAGTTTTCCAATTATCAGTTAACCAAATGGTGTATTCTCACCGTATTTTCACTTGTCTCAACGATATTTGAATTCATTTTCCGATTTAACAAAAGTTGTTAGTAGTGTTACGCAATTGTTTTTTTAATTTCCGTTCCATTTTTCTACTATAGATCTCCATCGTATATTCAAAATTAAGAAGTCAAATAAGAAATGAAAGATTCAATGTGCAAGGTAGCTGAATCAATCAACGATGTTTCTTCACCGACAGATTTCATACATAGTAATTATTGCACTAAAAAGCCCATTTTAAATTCTATCATGTCCCATAAGTCACATTAACGTCAGTAAATCGGCAAGAAAATAAAAAGATAAAAAGGTGGATGCCAACACACCCGAGGCACTATCGACCTCTGATGTTGTTGCGTTAAAGTTCTCTCTATTGGCCAATGCAGACGTTGAGAGATCGTTCACATTTTATCAGACCATCTTGACAGATAGAAGGCAAATAGACCTACTGAATAAAGAAAATATAGAGAATATCGTCATAGTTCTTATCCGCAATAATGAGGATCCTGTTGAGTGAGCGGTCTTGGATTTGTACATTACTTGCCAAGAAATCTCATGTGGAATTTCTGGTATCTACTCACACATCTGCGCATAGACTTCAAGTAAAATATAACATTCAGAAGCCGGTGATCTATTTTAGCCAGTGCATAATAGCAACAACTAGTAAACTTTGTCCCTTAGAGCTCCCAATGAAAAAAGTCACATTCGAAAGTAAGGAAGCACTTTTCCTCTGAGCATATCGCAATAGCGGGAGCTGTCTATTGTCTGTGCTGATATCATCAGTAATACGCCAGTGGAATCAATCATGCACCTGACTGGAACAGTATGATGATCTTGAAGTTTCTCAGTTTGCACATGGGGATTCTCTGTTGCATGAAAGTGAACATACTGTAGGTTCACCATGCCATACATGTAAAGCTACTTCGTTAGGTACGCGTGGAAGACATCGCTATGGTCGTGGTTATCAATTACTTATTAGCGAAACAGCAATTTCAACAAGCATGTTTGAATCTGCTCACAACTCATTCTTGAAGCAGTGCTGTGACTGCATCAAGTTAGACGGTGGGCAAGTTGAAGACTAATTTGAGACCTGTGACAATTCTGAGCGTTTAGTAGTGTTACTTACTTGACTTCGTTGCAGTTATTACTGATGAGAAATTCACTGAAAGAAGAAAGAAAAAATCGATATTTTATAGTATGTTTTCTTATTATCTTCTATCACATTGTTGATTACCATTAGTGCTAGAAAATGATGGTACTGAGATCATAATATAGTCAATGACAAGTCTCATATATCTAAGTAGGCTTCTCTTGTTACACTAGAAGCATGAAATATGAATTCAACATTGAGTTTACACCTTCTGACTCCCGTTTGAAAATAAATCTGTAAGTTGGTGCGATTTTGAATATGTACTTTAAAATCAAAACTTTATATGCTTTCATATGGTCACGCTTGTTCTCTGGGCATGAAAAATAAGTGAATGATTTCTAAACGCTGTTGTGACATTGAACCTACGCACAGAGCTGTATTTATCTCTTTTAGCGTTTAGAAATCATTCACTTGTTATGAAAGCATCTGAAGTTTCGAATTTAAAGTGCATACGCAAAATAAATCGTTTTTTGCATCACCCTGTATATCTACCATTGATGCATTTTGCGATTTTTCCATGCAATATTGTGTAAGGCATCAGGGACATTTATGATTGGTTAAGGTATCTTATGAACACTCAGCTCTGATAGTCCACATCTGGATACAAATGTGGAACAAGTTGTAAAATCTATTAGACAGAGAAGTTGTTGAGAAAAGATTTTGAATCCGTTGAAGAAGAAAGTGAAAATTAACAATTACTCTTGCAGGAATATAAATTGTTTATAATACTGATTGAAGTTGCACATCTACTCGTGGCATCAACGGCTAGTAGTGGGTGATCGTATTCAAAACTGCGACAAACAATTACACTGATTGTGGTTTCAGTTATTCATATACGTGTATAATGTAAAGATCATGTTGGAGAGCAATCAAACTAATCGCTTGTGATTGATGACTTTCCATGACTTTATGGTCCTGCTGTTTAGTCATCAAAAGTACGGATGAAGAGAGAACTTGATCCAGAAATCGGCATTAGGAGCTTCGGTCAATGAAACCAATTACGTATCGTAGTGACAAGAATGTCATTGAATCTTTATTCATCGAAAGCTAAAGATGTCAAAGCCAGTATCAAATCACACAATTCATGGCGTTCCAGTGGTCTTGAACTTTTAGTCCAGTAGTCCACAAAATTTTGAAATTGAACGTTGATGGCAGATGTATATTTTCTTGCAACATGTTCTCTGCATGAATGGGTGCTTTGGGATAAGCAGCTGTTGGATTATGATGCTTATCACAATAATTAAGTGGTCCTGCAACTTGGTCACTAGTTTTATCCAGATACACACTGCCGTGATCTACCAAGCTTGCCGAAGTCATCGATCTCCAGTACAGTGCAGACTGTTACCGGAGTTGAGTGTCATACATCAATTATCATAATATGTTATTCATAGATATCCCTGAAAAGTATCTGAAAATGACGGCTTGGTAATGTAATTCCTGCGAATGCATGCATTGTCATTATCCGATATTATTATTCGTGGTCTCCGTGGCACAGTGGTTAAGAGCTTGGCCAAGCGATCTTCTGGTGCAGAGGACGAGCCCTGAATCGCCCGAAAGTGTCGTTGGAAGTTGTCAGGAAGGGCATCCGGACTAAACGATCACAACGCTCCAGAGTTAAGTCTGATTATGTCAGCACCGGTCAAGCCCCCAGTATGGGGGAATAGTGACGTTAAACCATTCATTATACTGTTGATTTAGAAAAAAAGCAGACAATAGCGAATAGCATGTACTCTTTCCAAACAGAATATCTTAGAAATCCGCTGATCCTTGTCAATGTTTGCTTCATGTTATTAAAATCCAATTTTCGGCTTGCTTTCAGGAATCATGACAGAGAAGAATTGCTTTAAGTATTCTGAAGTGTACTCTCAAGACAGGATAATTTTCAGACCAAATAATCGTTGTTCAACCTGCAACATAAACAAACCTGCGCGATCTAAACACTGTGGTAAGTACGTATAGAATAATACTCAAATCGATTAAATGTATGTAGCATGAATGTTCAATTTGAAATCAACTTCGTCGATAATGTATCCATCCTCCATCAAAAGTATTCCTTATCAAATTTCTGTAAAATTTTAAAACATTAAAAAATATGGAAAGTTCGGAATTTTAATTCTCAAATTGCGTACTTTAATGACTAGTAATTAATGAAATTGTTCTTTCACTAAATCCAAAAATATCTGTCTCCTTTTGAATTTCCTTCTAATACTGACTAATAATTGGCATCATTGTAAAATGGCCAATTTAAATACATCTGTGAAAACATTGAACACTTTATTGGGCTAGGAAAAGTTAGTCATTGAATTGAAATATATTTTTGTGAATGCTATAGTATGTATTTGGATCAGTTTAGCTAGTGTTCGGGGAGCGATCTGACCTGACTTGATGGTCTCAGTGAGTTACAAACTCTGAAATCTTTTGTAGGTGGTATCTTTCGTAAAATTCGAAGCACGTAGATAGTTGCCTCAATACGTAGACAAATTCTTTAATACATGGGTAACAGATTGTCGGATTTCATCTTTCATGAAACATAGTTTATCACTGGCTGAGCAGCGTTGTCATGGAAAAAGTATTTGAAGGATAGAGCGGCCCTCAGGATCTTCAAATATTAATCCTATCGAACATGTGGGGATGTGGTGAAGACGGAAGTCCAAAGGAGGTGACATTAATAACTGCTTGAAAACCTACAATCCATCGTGGTCATAGAGAGGATAACCATTCCTCAGGGCGCAATTGACAAGCCGATAAAAAGAAATATCTGTGCTTCGAAGAATCAGTGTCATCAATATTGATAAGGAGGTCTCTTACGTTACTTGCATTTTGTGTTACTATTGAAAATATCACTGTTCATCATAAGGTTAATTACTTTGCTTGACTTTGTGCATTGTGAGAGAAGTAGCTAGTAGAATGTGTTAAGAAGTTTTGATCTGCATATATTTGGCAGGCCTAACATTAAATAGAAAGGGACTTACATTTTTGGGATTTGTGTTTGTATAAATTTCTAAATATTTTGGAAATCCTCACAGGTTTTCATAGAATATGAAAAAAAGTAAATAGTGTATATGCGGGTGGTTTGGGTAAGCAAACGTGGGTATAATTTTCGCTTCCTATATTTTACAATCCCAAAATTTCAACTTCCTGGGTTTCACCTATGTTATTCCTTCACGTTTTGATTCTTTTGTATTTCAAATTTAGATCATAATTTTTGGTATATCTTCAAGTCACGGATTGCAATACTTCTAAACTGACGAGAAAAGTTTTAACGTACAACCAATAACTTTAAGTAAATATAGTCTTATTTAATAGAGACGAATTTAGGAATGAAGCCATGATTGGATTATCACCTCCATGTCTCGCTTATTGTGGAGTTTACGATAGTGCTATATCGAATTTTACCGCCCACCTGATGAAATCGCACAGACTTCAATATTTGTTTATATTTGCAAGTGGATATAAATAATTGTTTATATTCCAGCCATCTGTGATCATTGCGTGCATCGCTTTGATCATCATTGTGTTTGGACCAATTGCTGTATCGGTGGAATGAATTATCGCTATTTTGTTGGATTTTTGATATCTCTTGTCGCGATGTGTACTAATGCAGCAGTAATGGGGATTCAGACATTATCATGGCACGTGATCTCAACCCGTTTGTGGGAAGCTCAATGGTTAGACGACGATGCAGTGCCTCAACCCATGACTTATCGGGTTCTCATTCAGGTAAATGACGCGAGAAGCCTTACAGAATTTTCATTTTCCTTCTAATCTTTATTTAGCAGTTTCTCAAGTTTTTTACATTTCAATTTAGCACGCTAACTAGATCGCAACATTTAAGGTAAATTTCAGATGGTCTCGATGAAATACATGTATCTATGTACTACATAGGTGCACCTGGGTAACCAGAGATTGAGAAGGGTTCAGATCATCGTGTGTTCGATGAAATTCCACATTTGAATTTTCTTCAAAATTCAAAAGTGTCGTCCTACGGCTGTTGCGAAAATTTCCCGGTTTGCAGTAATGTACACTGTATGTGGCCTACATCCTATGTGCGGTTGTGAGGGTATTTTCATCAATAATATTTTAGCTGCAATAACTTGAAATTTTCTTTGAACAGCATCCTCTATCAATGAGAAGACAATATGAGCCGATGTCGCTTTATTCGTACATTTAGAGTTAAAGTCGCAAATGTTCGCGGAAATGCTTCTTGTTTAAGCTACAAGTTTGATATCCTACGATATTCTAAAAAGCAGGAATAGCTAAAGCGCTTGCACAGATAGATGGAAAAATATGTATATTCGAAATATATATGCAGATATATGTCACCAAACACACATTCCGCGCATGCACCCGCAAGCTATACCAATCTTCCAATAGTGCTTTAGCTTAGTGAAGTACTTTAAGAAGTATTATGTATTTGATTTTATCATGCATTATATGTGATCTTGTCGCCATCCACCTAGATTTCAATGATACATCGCTTCATTCATGTGTTCAAGGAACATCACGAAGGTTGGTCAACTAATGCGTCATCTAAACTCATCTTGAAACCTAAATTCGGAACGAAGTTATTTGAAATATAAATCAAAAGACCATGAAATTGACTCTGCATGTCACCATCGGGTCTTTCAACACGACCTTGTAATTGAATGCCATGATGTACTATGCACTCCATGTAATAGGTCATGCAAGTATGTGTGCCTATTTTATCTACTTACGGAAATATCCGGTCTGTAATTCATGGCGCTTCAATAAGAGCATGCCGTAGTAATCACACTTGGGAAAAATATCTTTAAAAACGGCTTTAATCCTGATGAGAATGAAAATTCTTGACTTCCGAATTACCCAGGAAATGTTTTACTTAATATGCATCTACACATTGCATTACTATTACATGTGTAGGCTACATGTAACTGAATAATAAAGAACTTTTCCCACAATTTCGATACATCGTTCATTATCAAAGCTGCAGAACAGGAAGTCTTCCATTAATAGTTAAACTCTATCGATTATTTTGTCATGCAAATGTCAGTTATACGCTACTGCTTAACAGTTAGTTCAGTTATTAACTGTTACTCTTTTCTGTATGTTTAAGCAATGAAAGATTTTTCGACTCATTAGTTCACAAAAGGCAAATGAATTACCGAATCTACAGTTGCTCTCGAACTATTTGGTATGTCTGTTCGTTAAATTTCAAAGGAAAGCAACATGAATATCGACGAATGATTTTTTAATTGTCACATTCTTTAACTTTAAAAGATTTTTAACGGACATTTGAGTTTCCCTAATTACTATTGCACTACTAACAGAATGGTAGATGCCTACAATGATGTGTTTATGCAAAGAATGTTAAGATTCAATCATCCCCGGTCATTTATTTGATTTATGTCATTTCCTTGCAAAATGAGAGTAAATGTTACAATTTCTCCTCCGAAAGTAAAAATTGCTTTCAATCAAAAATTGTCTGTTTCAAAGTCATTCTTCATAACACATTCTAATTTCCAGTCTCTTCAGATAAAAAGATCGTTTTCTTGTCAACATTTATAAATAACATACTCGTGCATTGCATTACTTACACTTACTCAATAATGTTGGTTTTGATAGCATTTAACAACAATGAAATTAAATAATCGATAGATCAAATTGCCATGCAAAAGATGTGCGGCAAGTAGGACCTGCGACCAAGGTTAACTAGACCTGTGCTTTAACCAACTGAGCTACGAGCCACTTGCGCGACTGTGTCAATTGGCAGGACCAAACCCTCACCACCACACATTAGTTGTCAAGGCAATAATAATCAATGAATAAATAACACGTCATGATATAATTTTCATAGGACTATAAAATGGTCACGTGCTTTAATTACGGTATTATGACGAATTTCTGTGACCATCAAACTACGATTCCTCGTGCAACTCAAGTGATCAAATAGGAAAACACAGTATGGAAGGAACAATTCAGACAATATTCTACTATTCACTGCATTGGCTGTGTGCCTTACTAAGTAATCCTAAATTAAAAATGATTTATTTTTAAAATTCATTTATCTTTTCTGCATTAAATTTCATGCTATGGTCATTTATGAAGAGCATTTGTTTTTAGCTGACAGCTAACCCAAACATATCGTGTAATAATTAAGTAAATAATCCTTGTGGCAATTGAAAAAAATGTTGCTTGCTCACAGGTGGCTTAGTAACTACGCGACAACAACGACAAATGTGCTTGTTTAATTTGCCATTAGATTTTTGTGATGAGGGAAGTTAGAAAATTTGATGTTGACTCACACTTTATTGATCGGATGCCTTTCGACCGATCAGCCAGTCATTGTCAGACAGAATGGTTAAATATTACAGCTGCAAATGCAGCGCACTTGGCGTGCAACGGAGAAAGTCAAAATCAATCAAAGTTGTTGAAGAACGAAGTCCGTAGACACAACATAATTGAAAAGTATATCACCACCAAAAGAGGAGAATATGCAGCGTCACGATGACGGAAGGAAGTTAGAGGTCATTAAAGCTAGAAATCAATAATGCTGTGCCTGGTGCGAGGATAGCTTCTCATTCCATCAGACTCAGTAGCGGGCGCGATTCCGTCTCACTGCACGATTAATCGAAAGTCGCGCGATTTTCAATATTTTAAAAATTTCTCAAATTCAGTGATTAGAAGTTTAAGTTAGTCTGGCTAGCATGTTGTCTTCGATTTCTAGACCATTGATTTCATTATAAATTCAATTCGATAATTTCCATTAAAATGGCGACTATCAGACACAAAGCTTATTTAGACATTAAAATTATTTCTCACTTATTATTTATTGCGGCTCTGTTTGTAGATGTTTGGTAGAACAGCATAACAAATCAGAACACTGAGAAATGTGCAAACAAGGCATAAGTAGTCTTGAGAATCTATTCTTACAGCAATCTATTCTCTCTTCTTACTGCATATCTACTAATCTCATATTGTACATCTCACTTTATATCACACCACAAAAGAAGTCTCATCGGCGCAACATATCTGGTTCCTAGAATCCGCTTTTTGTGCACTCCAGTTCGTGCCTCGACCAGCGTTTGGTCGACACTCTTTGCTACCTAGCATACGCATTTCCCAATCTTGATTCTTTTGGTATTTATCAGCCGCATTTTATCGAACATAGCAATAGGCATTTACCGTTTCGTTTATCAATCTTGTGATGAGCCTTGTCATGCATCAATCGATTGAAACCTCTAGAGTTTACAAAGTGTTGGCAAATCTTAGGCTATATGAGAGCACGATTTTTACCGCGTTAAATCCATAGCGTGCATATTATATGTAGATGAGGCATAAATAATAACAAAAAAAATTATAAATCACATTACATGCTTTCAATAAGGAGATGTAGTATCAAAGGCACCTCCTTATATTTGATAGCATGCATGATCATATTAATCGTGTTCAATACGAGCATGTTTAATGCTACTGTATAGAGTGATTCATTCTTGCGATGGAATTTCCACAGGATTCCCATACAGATTTACTGAGTTGTGTGAATGAAAAGTCGCGTCACACGGCAGCCTAGACTTATCCTAGCTATGCATGATCTCATGCACGAGCACCTGCGCATAGGTGTTGCACGTAGGTGTCACACACAATTAGATTCATCTGCAGATAAATGAATTATTTAATTCTGTGGTGTCACACTTCCATTCAGTGCTATTGTCACACATGTTGGACAAGTGAATAAAAAAATGGCTTACTTTTTCATTGAGAAGTCACTCAGCAATAAAAAAACGCGCGATTTATGCTCACTCAGGAATCGCTCGATTGACTCCGTCACACGATTGATCGAGTGGAATTGATTAACTTCGCCTACCACTGATCAGACCACTTTGACGACTTCCTGCAGTTATCTCCTTTGTTAATGACCATCATCACATCAAATTCGATTGAATGCAAGCATACAAGGTAAATGAGCCTTCTTTTTCAACTTCAGAAGGCGTAATGATGAGTTCTCTGACAACTTTATTAATGTGCCCAATTGTCCATGTTTACGTCCTTCCAACGTGAGCGAGGACTCTCCGACGTAGCTCCACACATTTCAGAATCAATTGACCGTCAGCATACTTTTCATAACTCTTGGCTGGTACTGGTCGTCATGCTTGTTGACTGAGATTATTCCAGCGTGGTAATGGATTGAAACAATAACAGACAAGTCTGATTAATCCGGTCGGGTCCCATTCAGGTGGTCGGATTAATGAGATAGCCAGATTACTGAATCTAATGTTGAGTATTAAAACTACTAGTCCCCAGGCAGCCAGCTGGACTCATGCGACAACCGGATTATTAAGACTCGACTCAATATAGAGAATCTTCGCTCCATGACATCCAGTGATATCCATTTTTTCTCTTAATTTCTGGCAACTGCAGCAACAATACATGCAGACAGCGATATTGTAGAACTACGAAAATCTGATTTATTTGTTTTTACTCCTATACTTGCATTATTTCATGAAAAAAGCGTTATTCATATATTTCCAACATCTATTTTTCGTTCCAGCATCTATTCATGCAAAACCCTCGAATCGTATTTCTAATAACAACAATGATTCCCCTGTCTGCGGCGTTGACGGCGTACTGCTTCTATCACTTCTTCCTCATCATTCGAAATCAAACTACTAATGAACGGTATAAATGGAGTCGGTATCTAACTCAACAGATCGATGGTCGGAAGAATCTGAAATTCGATATCTATGACCATGGACTACAGCGTAATCTCCGGGAAGTTTTGCAACCGTACCGGTACTTGAATAAGGACAGAATCTATCGCTCGAAATGGCGGTGAAGGATAACTTGCAGCCCAACATATCAGCAAGATATTGGAAAATACGTGAAAGTCAAAAGTTCAGCATTTTGCTGCAGATATTTATAAGGATCACATTTGCTTTCTGTATATTTGGAATTGATGTCTATTGACTGATTGCGCAATATGAAGCCACTATAATACAACTTGAATTGAACCATATTACTGTGAGACATATAGAGCATTATGTTCTGATTTGATTTCTCTATTTTAATCTAAAATTCATTATTTTGTCATAATAGTGTACATCGCATTTTGGTGAGATGAATGTATGTGTTTGGAGGCACAATAAAAATTGCATGCATGTGCTTTCTTCGTGGCTAAAATGACCTCGTTTGAGATCACTATGAAAATTTTATTTAGTCAATTAATTCATGACAGTTGACCTGTTCAAGCCAATAATTTTCTTAAGAATTTCGTTGGAAATTTATTTGTCTTGCATTTACACGTTTTGATATTTCCCTTTGCAATACAAATTTATGCCTGCAAATCTTGTTTTCGCATCTCATGGTCGAGAGGTTGCTCATACTTCGCAGATGGGGCTGCAGGAACCCCGGGGTTTTCGAAGCCGAAAACAGTTCATAGATGATGCATAGCAGATAACTATACATTTAGGAATACTATTCTACCCACATAAAATACACTTATGATCACTTTATCTGATCGATCCACTAAGTCAACCTGTGAATAAAAGTGAAAAATATGCATTACTTGAGATTACAAATGAACTGACTATCACAAGTATGTCGTACAATGAAGCAATTGGTCGTCTCGGAAGTTATGTACCGGTACTAGTAGTTTCACATACCAGTATCCCAGAAGCATATTGGTGTGTGTAAATGATATGCATGTGATCCAACATTGTCTCAATCGTTGAATCGTGTTCATGCACAGTGTGCATAGCCTGCGAATCGTGAAGTGTTTAAAGGCTCTAATCAAATTCAGCAATACAATTTATGAGTATGACTACCGGTATACGACTCGTGATAGACATTCCATTTCGTTGATAAGTTCGATAAATGCTGGTTTTGCATATGCCCTAAGATGAACTGAAAGTCTGACAGCTAACGATATATCTTAGTCAGGGATGAGAATTTTCCTCGGGCCCTAATAAATCCGCCTAAAGTATTCTCATTTTTTCTATTTGCGGCCCTTCATACGTAGGATTCTTCCGGAAAAATCCGTAAGTTTGCTTGCAGACTGTAAGAGCTTACATTGCTTTTTTTCGTCACTTATCTCCCAGATCTATCTTTGTTGCTAAGGTAGGATAATTTGCATTTTACACACCTGTGCTAACCATATTTCTAATAGGCCTGCTTGCTGTTAAAAATATCATGATACTACCTTCAATTTTGGTTTCAATAGGTCTTGCCTTCCATGTCGATGGAGCAGCAGTAACAAAAACAAAAACAGGAGAAATTAGAAGCACAGATCAATTAATGTAAAGATTGAGTAAACTTAGTCAATTCATTCCATATTTTTTTATTTGTGCATGATTTGGACAACGAATGCAGTTTTGTTTTACTTTCTACGTTGACGGTTTCTACGGTTGACGAAAGTTGCAGTCTCTCTCTCTTATCATATTTGTTATTTCAGTTTTGTCGCGAGTTTCGCGTAGATGACGAGTGCCATTCTGTCATGATATATATAGGCTCATGCTTCTTGTTAGACGGAATTTACGTCAGCTCACTCTCTACATTTGCACTATTAGCGTTCACCATTTTGTGCAACATTGTCGATCCAGCTCTATTCAACTATTAGTTAATCAGTATCTGTACCAAAATTCATGCCTACTCCTCATTCTGTGAATTTAGGTCAATGGCATCCATTTTCACGCTTCTCAGTTAAAGTAATTTGTGCGTGTATGCACACATGATTTTTCGATAACATATTTTCTATTTTTTGATATGCATTAAGCCTGTAATTAAGCTGAAGGATCACATTTGATATCAAGAGTTTTATACGTAATCTCTTGAGTATGTAATATTATAGTTTCAGGTTTGTTAATCAGATTGGTAGTTGTTCGGATCGGGCTTAGAGTATGTAGCACAAAAAACGAGTCATCTGGCATTTTCCGCAAATGGCCTGTCTCCAGAATCTCATGCATGGGCCCTTGAAAACATGAGTTGCCGTGGGGCGTCGTTGCCCGATTCTCATTCATGATTATTAATAGTATTTTGATTGATATACAAAATGTACGAAATTCGTACAACGAATCCCAAATTTGGATATTTGAGGCTGGATCGGATTCGTTTAGGCTGATTCGAATACCGTTATTAGTATCCAGCGCATGAATATGAAGTTCATTCACTTGAGCGTCTTCAAAAACCCTTTTCTCTCAGCTTCGCTTCGCTCTGTACCACATAGAATGAGATTAAACCATCCTAAATTGCCAACTCAGAAAGCGCGAAGGTTGCGCTACAAGCTTATAATTGTTTTTAAAATCATGCATGGTTTGTCTCATCTGAACTTTGATGACTGGTCGGTTTAGTAACAATTCTGCGACCCGGGACCTTCATGCAACCTAGTCGTGAGATTCGCTCACGATACATATGAGATTTCAATGCTTCTTATAATAACCGGTGAAGTGATTCAACAATGGAACTCATTATCTGAAAATGAACAGTGTCACAAAACATCATATCTGGTATTCTGAGTCGCATATGTTTATTGAGTTTGAAGCAACTACGTTTGGCTACTGAGACAAACTCTGAACAAAACCTAAAATCCAGCCATAAAGCAACCAGAAATTTCTCATAAACCAATCCTAAATATATTCTATGTACTAATAACCCAAAACTAATTTCTATTCTAAATTAATTTTCGCATAGTAAAAGGGTCGAAATCGATGTGGCATAAATGGATCCCACCAACCGGGTAAGTCATGGCACATACTGGATATAATAATGGCACATAATGGATATCCATTCTAATCCTAAACGAAAACTTGCATAAAACCTAAAGCTTTAAAACTTAAACTTCAAGAAAGCGTAACTGTTAAAAGAATCTCATGTAGTCTACCGATGCGACAATTTCCGTAAATCTTAAGATTTGATAAGTCAATAAAGTATATAGGCCAATTGATATATGGATATATAGGCCAACTATAAATTCATTATCAAGCATAAATGCATGCATGCATGCCATCATAAATCTACGAAAGGGATTATACCACTGGAGGTTGTCGTGTCCCCTCTATTTAACATTTATACTGATCTATGGTTAATTATTTCAAGTAGGCCTATTGTCAATTCATGACGTTGTGATGTGAATATGAAAGAATAACCATAAAGTAAGCATGCTGTTTTCAGCTATCACCTCTTGTTTTAGAATCAGTATGTTAGCAGTAAACAGTTTCGGAATTTGAATTTAGAATCGTGTCTATTGCAGGCTATTTAGGCCTAATAGGTACCGCACTTAAACTGCACCATATGTCTAGAATGGTCACTTGCTGAATTCATCATGAATACAACGAGAAGACAAATTGTGAGTTCATGTCCTCAGCAGACTATTGATGTGAAAAATAAATATAAACAAGCATATTTACCCATTCGGCCATCACATCGACGCCCTGATATCAGAAATTCAGCTATAGATCTCCTAATAGCAATTAGATTGTGGTTTAGCACGCATAGCGTTTCTTACATGAACCAATTACAGCTATCGGGGGGGGGGCAAAGAAATAAATTCTTCGAGAATTTTTTTTAGTGGACAAAAAAGGGGATCACTTATGCTTTATTTTACCTATTATGCTTCATCATTTGATGTGATGCCCTTTTCATTTCTTATCGCAGCACGAAATATCAGTGTGGGTCTTTTGTCCATATAGGCAGCATCGTTAATCCACCATCGCCATTTCCCAACAAAATTGAATTTCAATTATGGAAGGTACGAATAAAATTCATTCTTTCATTTATTTCAGGAAGCGGTAGATTCTTGAATGCTTACATTTGATTTTTGTGTAGGCCTTCAATTGAGTTTACAGGCTCATTGAAATTAATCATCGAAAACTTCTCATCCCTAATAGAGGATCATAATTTAAAGTACGACAAGTCAATGACGCTCTATCATCACAAGATAATTATGACAGTCATTTTTTGCCCAATGGCAAGAATCCATTTCTCGTTTTTGAATGCAGATGCCAATTTATTATTCATTATGATATTGGAAGACTATAAGAACGGAAGCATTGGGACACAAATAAATCGTATACCGTAAGTCGCTTTCATTCGTATTTTTATCTGACGAATTTTGACATACTTCTCGCCATGGCTGTAAACTCGTTAGGAATACAAATTCCCACGTCATTTTAACTTCAATAAATTGAAACTTCATTCCATCTATGTCAGTGGATTTCGTTCTTTTGAGGGTTGTCTCATCCTTTATGGCTGAAACGCTTACCTTCATAAATTTACGTTTGACAATTGAGATTCATTTGCATATCGAGAAAATTGCCATAGAGACAAAATGACAACGTAAATGTTCGATTGCGTTTCAGGTTTCAATTTGGCGTCGATAAATTGTTCTGCTAAAGTTTTGCAATATAATAGAAAATAATCGAACTGCAAGGAAGATGCTTTCATTAATAGTCAATCATTAATCAAATCGACTCAGATAAGGATCAGATCACATGAACAAGACAAAATGACACACACCGTCGAAATGCTTAATGCTGCCGGCAATTCAAATTTAGTCGCGGTGAAGTCATCATAAGACACGATAATGTAAATTGTGAGTGTGAAAAGCAGAAGTGAATGGGACAGTAAAAAAGCACATAATTAGAAAGTGAGTGGTAAAATATGTCATCTCTAAATATGGAAAATTTGGCAGTTTGAAGCATGTTTATGATAAATTTAATGCATTAGGTCAGTATTAAGGGTTCTAAAATCGTGCAGAGAACACAAACATTTAAAGAACAGCGTATCATGCAAAATTCTCTTCAATACCGGTAACACAGGAATAATGTCAGAATACAGATCAGTTAATTTTAAAGCCTCACATCTTTCCACATCATTCTGATGACTTAGATTAGGATATCTTAGTGCATTTATTTACAGATAATGATCATCGCTTCATCACAAGAAAGCATCAGATTGTGATTTCAGAATAAGAAGAGGATTTCTTAAAAAAGGCAACCATGAACATAAAAAAGAAAATTTTTAAAGCACCATCAACCAACGTGGTCAAACAAATAGGACGAAACTTAAGCTTTAACGGCATTGCGCTTTCATATGGAAACAAGGCTTAGAAAAAGAATGTTCATATCATTGTTAAACCTGACACTGTCATTCATTTCAAATGAAATTGAACAATGAATTTATGTAGCATTTAAAATCAAATCATTTGGTCAGTGTTTTCATAGCCATAGTTTTGAATATTCTTTTTCATAAGTTCTGTTTCATTCAGCTATCTAGAAAATTTAGCTCAGAGTTCTATAGTTCATGTCTGAACTAAGAAAAATGGAACTTTAAATCATAGATATCTCAACACTGTTTCATAATTATCCACAAAATATCTAAATTCCCACCTGCAACGAAATATAGCTGTCTCCACCATAGAGATAGATTCATTTGCGTGTGGGTTAGTCTAGAGCGGACATAATCCTATCCAAGCCACTGTATGCAATGGCAGCAAGCGATAGAGACTGACATAGATATTCGACTCTCCTTGGCTTGTGTGATTGGCCGAGCACGCGCAGTGTAGAAGTAGCTCATATCATCAGAGAAGACACAATCCCCAGTGGTCAGATTGCAGTCAGGTTGTCAAGTGAAAAGTACGTAACTTTGACTCAATTTTCCTCCGTGATTAATTCGTCAGATGGAAACATTTTTCACACCGTTCGACTCTTTACGATCTAAATTTTCTGATTGTGTGCTTTTAATGTGATGGCAATCCTGTGGTTCGTCAGAATTCAGACTTGAATTTGCATTACGTTCAATGGAAAATTGATCTACTTGCCCCTCGGGACTAGTTGTAGCCGTAACCATCAATATTGAGGAAGGTTATCCATCTGTATACTCAAACACGCAGACAAGGCAATCTTCGATTTTACTGATAATTTAAGTCGAAGATGTCTGTTGTTGATGCACATGACAAGAGTCGAAAAGTTATCCGTTTAATTAATGCTTGGATTTTAAACTTAGGTTGCTCATCTAGGAATAAGCGCTTCGCAGCAAACTTTTGTATGATTGGTAATGAATGAGTGAAAAAGTATTAAGTTTATACATTTTACTGCATAGAGATGAGGAAGATTAGCTCGAGTATTTCATGAAGCACTCTTTGAAGTTTGGCGTGGTTACTGCCCGGTTACTCCACCGTTGCCTGCACGATTTCGGAGTTTTCATCGATGAATCGCGTCGTTTAAATACAGAAAGGAAGTGGAAGGCCTGTGTCTGGTTCTCGGGACATCAACTGCAAGAGCGTTTGCCAAACCCTCACTTGACTGCGCATCAGTGTTAATATATCTATGATTCAAAGTTCTCTTGCTCTTAGGTCAGATATGAACTAGATTGCGGCTAAAATTTCTAGAGAATTGAATGAAGTTCTGCTGAGATGCATATGAGTTCTCAGTACTTATGAAACAGCGCACTATTAATGCGTTATTCTAATCAATTAATTAAAATTATTTTGTATTCTATTCATGGTCTAATATTCACAGCAGATCATTATATAATCTTCATTTATCGTGTAAGTACCAAAAATAAATAAATAATCAATCTAATTGCAATCAAAATCTAATACAAATGTTGCATATTAGTCAGCATGGAGTAGCTTCGAGCAAACCTTCCCGAGAAGAAATGAGAATTGAAATGTTGCATGGGCAGGCATACTCCATATTTGTTATTTCGGGAAACATTCTGCCAAATTGATTCTGAATCACAAGCCAATTCACTTTGGGAATAGATTTGATGTTTTGAGTGTGAGGTCTTTTTGGACAGTGCATAATGCATGTAGCCAGAATACAGTTTTAAGGGAAGGAGCAAGCGCATTGTTATTTAAATTTCTTACTTTGACTTATTATTGGCATAATTTTGGCATAATATCTCAGCTGTACATGATGCTGGTACTTGGCGACTACAGGTTATTATGTTACATGTACTTATATATACAAGTTAAGCAGGTAAAGGAAAAAAAATTAATTTTGAGTTAATTGGATATTGCATTTTATTGACGTCATGTCTTTGATTATAGCAAATGTTTATATTCATGAATTAATGATGAGTGTCTCGTTTTGGCTAATGAATATAATTCTGTAAAGCGTTTGCCGAATTGAAATGTTTTAACTAGAAGTCTTTGTTCTGTTTTAGTATTCGTGACTTCAGCTATTTTAATCAAACTTCCGTGAACTTATCAATTAATTTAAAAGCATTGAAGAAACAGTTATTTGAATTTCCATAAAATATTAACACAGCCAGTTTTTATGAGGAAAAATTTCCTTATAGACTTTTTATCGAATAAACTGTGCGCGAAAAACCATAATATTTTTTGGTATGTCAATCAATCCCTACTGGATATGACTCTACCTGCGGTTGCAAAGTTGTTTGTATGTTTATCATTCCATTAATGGTTTTGATATCAAATATTTAGATTTTTGTTCAAGCTTCGTTAGGGATGAGGCTGAATTCGAACGAGTGTCAAATCTTCAAAATTTAATGACTTTATCAGCAGAAAGTTACACTTCTGCATTCTGAAATTGGGGTCAGAGAAGTTTCAGTATTAATGTGACAAGCAATTGAATTTTCTAGAAATAACAGTGGCACGGTGCTTGAATAGAACCATACTACTTTGAGTCTTTAAGTCGAAGATATGTAAAAGTATTTTTCGAACTTTCGTAACGTGCATGAAATTGTGAATAAAGACAATAATCAAAAATAATATGTGTAGAAAATGGAAACTCTAAAATCCATGGGTGATGACATCAACAATCTTCATCACTTGATTGCAAATCACTTTCTGAGCGGCGCTTGGATGATTCGGTCTCCGAAATACAGAGTCACAGGCCGTTGTCAAGCTAACACAAAAGAAGGGGTAGATATGGACAGGGGAGGGGTCTCGTCCAACTTCGGTTATCATGGTTAGTAGAATATTTTCTTTGATTCATCAATGAGTAGTCATCGTCAATGATAGTTCTGTCGGTTGGACGACGTGATGCTGCTGAGAAAATTGTACGCTAAGCTTAGCTGATTCTGGTTTTGTATATGCATGCATGCAAGCCTATTATGTGTGCAACCATATTAGTATTTCGAAGTCATTTGTTGAAAATAAGGGTTTTACCCTTACTCTGCAACGTACGAGTAATTGCGTAGAAGGCGCTAGGCCTTCGATGCTATATCGACTAATTTTTCTGTCCTAACGGGACATCATTAGCTAATTCCACCTACAAAGTAAGTATGTGTGCATGTATAGTTAATAATAGCCACAGACGTTTGATCAGTATGTAGTCTTGCGATGTAGTATCTATACACTACATTTGGACCTATGATTGAATGTCTCGTCGATTTTATTTGTTGGGTCGCTATATGCTTTAGGTGGCGCTGGGCTGGACTTGTGTTGGGAGCATAATAGCAGACGGAAGACCAATTTCGGACAACCACTTTCAATTTTCTGAGTGGAATTGATCTCTAGGTTATTTGAATATTCTATTACAAAAGCTAAAATGTAACAAACACCTTCCAAATAAAATTGTTAAATGCTCCCCTTTTATCGATGAACTATGGTAAATCTCTGATGCATTTCGGTGGTCTATGGCTGATTTTGAAATCGAAAATGAAGCCGGAAATAGCAGACATGAAGTATATCATGCACATTTTCCAACGACACGAAGGGATGCACATGGTTGTGTCAATAATGTTTCCCTATCCTAAGGATGCAGCAATACCGCGTGGCCTATATCGTAATTCTTGACTGTGTTCTCCATGAAAATGTTTCTTCTGATTTTAAAATGCAGACCAAATAAAGTAGGCTTGTCTGTGAGCAAGCAATGAAGCTAAGAGTCTATTATTACCTTCATAATAAGTAGGCATAATAAAATGTTGCAGACAGCGTCAGCATATTCTAAACTTTGTATCAAAATGTCCTAGATGGGAATCGAAGAATTTCATGCATTGATATAAAAATTATCTGTTGAGTCATTTTCATTTCACCGTGTAATACTTCGAATATTTTTATGAAGATCCACTTTTTAGATTTCAAAACCCAATACAAAACTTAAAAGAAAGCACCAGGCCGATAAAAAAGTACGGCAATTTTGAACAAGTAAAAACGTTCACATGGTGTCACACATTGGTTGAAAATCTTTTTGGTTCATACTTTGTGATGGGTAATTGAGAATTCTTGCGCTTTGCGTAGGCCACAAGGAAATTTCACCGTCCACTTCATACTGGAAGTGGAAAAAGAGAAGGACAATGGTCACCAACAGGACCTAGTTAAGAAAATTAAAAATGGATATTCTAAAACAGCATGAAAACAATGGATAAAATGGAAAAATGGATAATTGAGGTTAAAAATGGAACCACAATGGTAGTCCGCTATACCGAATATAATTGAACTAATGCTATACACTATATTGAAATGGAGCTGGGCTGGACATGTGGCAAGAAGACAAGATGAGCGTTGGACAAAATTGGTAACGGAATGGTATCCGAAGGAAGGCAAAAGAAAAAGACGACAGAGAACGCGTGTGGAAGACAATCTAACTAAAGTGGCAGGAAAAACATGGATGCGCGTTGGCGACATCGTGTGGAGGCCTTCATCCAGCAGTGGACTGAAAGCGGCCGAAGAGGAAGAAGATTCACTATAACTATGACTACACATGGAATACACATGGAATCTTCACTTGAATCTACATGTATTTGCTATCACAGGTTTCACAGTGCGACTAGCACTTCATGGAATTCGACATTTCTTCGTTTTTCCTTCATTTGTATTCATCCACATTGATTTGAAACTTCATTCAATAATATCTATATGGAAGACAATGTTTCTATCACTGCTTCAGCTACTGATTAATTGAAGCAAAGCATAATTCTGTAGTCACTAAGTCATCAGCAGGTGCTCGTCTAGTTGCGCTTCGACCCCCTAACTTGAACAATCCTCTCAAACCTAGACGAGCGGGCCACCACACATTTTGGTTGACAAAACACTCAATAGGTCATGATATGTCTGGAAAGATAAGTCAAGAATATGTCAAACATCATGCAAGCGCTGCGTTTTCCATATGTAAACTCATCATGTCATTAAATTCATTGCTTCTGAAAACACATCATGCTTTTTCCGATCCCCTTAAGTAAACAAATCCTGTGCATCTTCGATTCTCATAAGTGAATATGCAATCCTCATGTAATAAGTAATGTATTCCGCATATTGACAAGGCGACAAAATATTTAAATATTGTTATCCAGCGCTTAACTATTGTTTAAATAATTGCAAAACAGAAGTAATACTTTTTCCCAAGACAAAGTGAGTATTCTATTTTCTGTTGCACTTCAACTGAAACTTCTCGGTGTAACATGGAGACAGAAGCAATTCCGAGTTCATTAGTGCTGAAGCTAATGATCATCCGCTAAATTCACTTTTCGATGCTACCGGTGGTCGCTATCTAATACCTTTTTTGAAAACCAACAGACGCAGAAACTGCTCCGCTGTTTATGCAGTGTAATTTTGCACAGGAATCTACATACATACACGCACGTTCATTTGCTCAACATCAAGAATTTCTACATTATTTCTTGATTGCTATTAATCGTCCTCATTGTTTCTGTATACGTTCTGATTTCTACTTCCTATTAAACAAAATTCTCGTCTCTTCTATTCTATTTTGTTAACTAAATTTATGCTTACTAAGCCCTTGTAAAGTGGCGGCTTTGACAATATCTGCATCGAAATATAAAATTTGCATCGACACTTATTCTTCAGGATGACATTTACAATTAATTAGAAGTCAATTAACTTCTCATGCAGCAGCAAATAAGACATGTACATGTAATTCGTCAGAAACGACAAATCAAGCATTCTGTATCTAAAGAAAGTTATTTATAACCGCTGTCAGCTGATTCAATGAAAGATTGTATGATGTTGATTATGAATCTTCAGTTTCCTTTAGCAATTACCTATCCGGCACCAATTCTGGAGAACATATATTGGAAAACGCAACAGCACTATGGGGTGTGCGTAACAAATCCAAAATGATAGAATGGCTTCAATTAAAAAATGTATTAATATTTTTCAACTAATGTAGCTCAAGCCATACATATTTTCAAAACAACGCACAATTTCAAAAGATCGAAGAAGGAGGACTGTAATATGAAAGTTGGAGAAGACGAAACACTTTTGGTATCCCTTCCTCAATAATCAGGAGAGCACATATGAATATCCAAAGTTCATAGTTTGAAATATGAAATGATTGATAATTGAGGATTTCAAATAATTTGAAGTTTATTGAAAATTTTCAATAAAAAGAATTGTTTTTAGCGGCTGACTAAAGTTTGCCCTTGAATCACTGTCTTCTATTGGATCTTGTCTATCGTTATGATTTCTGGTCTTCTAGCCTGCATTTAGCAGTCATTTCGCACTTCAAAATCCCACCAGATCCTCGTTTCACCGGTTTCTGTTGCTGCTTGAGGGTCGTGCGTCCAATATTGATTCATTGCTTCGATTCCATTTCCCTTACAAATTACTATATGTAGAGACTTGGCAACTTCGTTGTGTCTCGGGAGATATTCCGTTGAAAAAAATGATTTTTATTATCAGTTTTATTATTAATGTTATATATGAGAATCATAGTTTCTGATGGAAGTACTGTTAATGATTTGAAGAATCGCAGAGGTGACTTAATCTTCCCAATTACTACATGGCGTCACCACGAAGGGAATACATTTCTAACCATTTTCTTTGCCTCGCTTTTTTATCATTTCCATCACGTTTCCTTGCTTCAGACACAGCAAAGTGAGGTTTAGCTGATGTACTTGTTTCCAGAATTGGGGTAATTTTTTTTCCGGGTGTAAATGATGAAACCGAAAGCTACAACATCAGATCACGATGGCATGAAGTTATCCGACTAACGAGTGAGACTTAATGAGGACTCGTTTAGAAACCCTTTCGATTTAATTAAATTCGAAAATTAAACACTAAAGGACTGTGGAAGTAGTAAGCAAAACTCCACTTCTGGACCGCGCAAGATGGCGGCCATCGCTGCGTCCCCCCCCCTCTGGCACGGCAGAGTGTCGTGGTCGGCCGCCGTGGTGCTTCGTGTCTGAGTCCCCCCCCCCCTCTGGAACGACAGAGGTTGTGGTCTGTCGTGGTGTGCCGGCCGGGTGGGTCCACGTTCACAACATGTTCGCTGACGTCCCCCCCCCTCTGCAACAACAGAGTGTGAGACTCGGGTGAGTTGGTCCGACCGCCTGGTTGACGTGGGCGACCGTCTAGGTTGACGTGGGCGACCGCCAGGATTAGTCTTGAGGCTATAGTGTGTGATGTTTTTGGTGTGTAGCGTCCAAACGAAGCATCGGATGAGAAAACGGAGGCCAGATTCGGAATCTACGTGAAATTTTGGGTTAGGAGGGATGTTTCCAGCGAAATCGGAGAGAAAAAATTTTCGGCTGACGTCCCCCCCCCCTGGACAGCTTGCTTCCAGTGGACGGATTTTGTCGTGCGATAGCTCGTTTGAAAGCTAAGAGTGAGACAAATTCAGTGAAAGAATCGGCTTGTTCCTATCTGTCTTCGTTCAAAAGTTAGAGCGGTTACAAGATTTTAGGTCGGAGCTCGCTTACCTGAAAAAATCCTAAGTGTCAGAGTGACTTTGTATGGGTAAAATTTTGAAAATTTTCCAAAGTGTGGAATTTCGACCTGGGACCGTCACCAAAACATTTTTCATCAAATTTCACTGACCTCCCCCCCCCCCGACAACAATCTTCTAACTTTGGTTCTAGTGGACGGATTTTGTCTTACAGCTACTCGTTTGAAAGAGGAGAAAAAACTGCTCGACAACATTTTTTGTTGCGAGTCAATCGGACCAGCCGTTCACAAGTTAGAGCGGTTACAAGATTTTAGGTCGGAGCTCGCTCACCTGAAAAATCCTAAGTGTCAGAGTGACTTTGTATGGATAAAATTTTGAAAATTTTCCAAAGTGTGGAATTTCGACCTGGGACCGTCACCAAAACATTTTTCATCAAATTTCACTGACCCCCCCCCCGACAACAATCTTCTAACTTTGGTTCTAGTGGACGGATTTTGTCTTACAGCTACTCGTTTGAAAGAGGAGAAAAAACTGCTCGACAACATTTTTCGTTGCGAGTCAATCGGACCAGCCGTTCACAAGTTAGAGCGGTTACAAGATTTTAGGTCGGAGCTCGCTCACCTGAAAAATCCTAAGTGTCAGAGTGACTTTGTATGGGTAAAATTTTGAAAATTTTCCAAAGTGTGGAATTTCGACCTGGGACCGTCACCAAAACATTTTTCATCAAATTTCACTGACCTCCCCCCCCCTGGACAGCTAGCTTCTATCTTGGCTTCTAGTGGACGGATTTTCTCGTGCAATAGCTCGTTTGAAAGCTAAGAGTGAGACAAATTCAGTGAAAGAATCGGCTTGTTCCTATCTGTCTTCGTTCAAAAGTTAGAGCGGTTACAAGATTTTAGGTCGGAGCTCGCTCACCTGAAAAAATCCTAAGTGTCAGAGTGGCTTTGTATGGGTAAAATTTTGAAAATTTTCCAAAGTGTGGAATTTCGACCTGGGACCGTCACCAAAACATTTTTCATCAAATTTCACTGACCTCCCCCCCCCTGGACAGCTAGCTTCTATCTTGGCTTCTAGTGGACGGATTTTCTCGTGCAATAGCTCGTTTGAAAGCTAAGAGTGAGACAAATTCAGTGAAAGAATCGGCTTGTTCCTATCTGTCTTCGTTCAAAAGTTAGAGCGGTTACAAGATTTTAGGTCGGAGCTCGCTCACCTGAAAAAATCCTAAGTGTCAGAGTGACTTTGTATGGGTAAAATTTTGAAAATTTTCCAAAGTGTGGAATTTCGACCTGGGACCGTCACCAAAACATTTTTCATCAAATTTCACTGACCTCCCCCCCCTGGACAGCTAGCTTCTATCTTGGCTTCTAGTGGACGGATTTTCTCGTGCAATAGCTCGTTTGAAAGCTAAGAGTGAGACAAATTCAGTGAAAGAATCGGCTTGTTCCTATCTGTCTTCGTTCAAAAGTTAGAGCGGTTACAAGATTTTAGGTCGGAGCTCGCTCACCTGAAAAAATCCTAAGTGTCAGAGTGACTTTGTATGGGTAAAATTTTGAAAATTTTCCAAAGTGTGGAATTTCGACCTGGGACCGTCACCAAAACATTTTTCATCAAATTTCTCTGAACGAGGGGGGGGGAGGTCAGTGAAATTTGATGAAAAATGTTTTGGTTAAGGTCCCAGGTTGAAATTCGGAAGTTTTAAATTTTTCAAAATTTTCACCACACTGGAGCTCTCACACTTAGGAATTTTTTCACTTGTGGCATGTTACATGGACATGTGCTGGCGGACCAACTTCCCGTGGTCATATGAGAATGGTTCAGGTGTCATATTGTAAAGAATGATGAGACAAATCGTTTGCAACAAACCGGATGTCGCTACGATGAATACTTTCGGAGATAGAGCCATTTTTAAGTTTTCTTCCGAGCATATATAAACCCCCGACAACGTAAGTCTGATCACTTCATCGAAAGACGAGGTAAGCGACGGTCGTCGCTCTGAGCTCCCGATATCGGGTGCAAAGGACTCTATCTTTTGAAGTAGGCAAGCTATCTTGCTACTTCAAAGTTTGTATGATAGAGTTTGATAGTGTCTTTACTACTGATAAAATTTTTTAAAAGTAGTATGAGTAGTAAAATGCGGAATTTTTTAAAAATTCTTAATTTTCACTTTTTTCAAAGTTTTAACATATAGACTAAGGTTTTCAAGTATCCTGAGTTCAAATCTGCTATCAGATTTGAAATTTAACTAAGTCTAAGGCAGCTTTGAGGGGTTAGATCCCAGCTACTGATCACTACCTTTGACTCGGCGTTCCTGTTACCACTTCGGGGCAGTGACAATGATGTCTTCAGCTGTAAAGAGCGGGTATCGGGGAAGATCTCTCACTTCCCTAGTGATCGGTACAAGGCCTTCGGGCTGTCGACGGGATCGAGTGCCACTCACTACACTCTTTAGGAATATGACTGTACTACATGATTCCAAACTTATACAAATTTCATTATCTTACAGCTAACGATAAATCAGGCATGGCAAACGATAGAAACAGAAAGTATCATATCAAAATGTGTGTGTGCGGTCGTATAAATCGCAGTGCGGACGCCAAGGCTCACGTCAAGAAGGCGGGCACCGGCCACATGATTGTCTTGAATAGGGTTGCGTGCGTGAAGTGTAGAGTGCTGAAGGGTGATGAGGATGAGGCGCGTTTCTACAGAGTGCATGCTGACTGTAGTGGTGGTTTAGTGACTGATTTGAGATTTACACAGTTGATTGTGGAAGAGAGGGAGCGAATGTTGGCGAATGTTGCGAATGTTGTTGAGAATGTTGTTGAGAATGTTGTTGAGAATGTTGTTGAGAATGATGAGTTGGCGAGAGCGGTTGCGTCGTTGGAGGGTGAGATTGAGCAGCGGAAGAGAGTGCTTGAGAGTGATGATGAGGATGATGTGGATTTAGATAGGGAGCGTGTGAGGAAGCGTGTGAGGAAGTTGAGCTCTTCGTCATCGGAGGTGTCCAACATCGTCATCACCGACCCCCCGAAGAGCTCATCTTCCCCAAAAGTGAAGAGTGGTGGGATTCGTGTGCAGTCGGCGAGGTGGTTGAAGGATGAAGAGAAGAGACATGTTTCGCAGCAGATGGCGCATGAGTTGTTAGTGAATAAGTTTGAGAGTTTGAAGAAAGTGAAGGATGAAGTTGTGAAGGAGTTGGATGAGTTGAAAAAGAAGGATTTGAAGTCGAAGGAGGTGGCGGATGAAAACATTAGAATGAGGCGTTGTGTGACTGATTTGAAGAATAAGACGCGAGAGTTGGAAGAGAAGAATGATGCGTGTGAGAAGAGGGCGAGTGCTGCGGAGAGAAGAATGAGAGATGCAGAGGCGAAGTTTGAGGAGATGATGAAGGAGATGAGTGTGTTGAGAGCGAGGAATGTTGAGTTGGAGAGGACTGTGGCTCGGCGGGGTGATGAGAGGCAGGCGTGTGAGAAGTTGGAGCGCATGAGGGATGAGTGGGAACGTGTGAATGAGGATCGTTTGTTTGAATTTCACATCCCTATTCGGGACAATCATTTGGCCGGCGAAGTACTCGTCAATCAAAGTCTCGACGAGTCCATCCTATGTTACAATGGTCATCCCACGAAAAAGTGTCTCCATGCCAGCCTGAGAATGCGCGGCCATCTACACAAATTTTCGATTCGGAAACGCGCGAGACTACCTAAGGATGACTAACTTGGTAAGTGAAAAAGTAAATAAGATAGTATATCCTATTCTAACACATATCATTTTCATTGCAGATCTTTGCCCGCCTTCACCACCCCATCACGTCACTCCCGAGAACGAACCATCGGCTCTCTTAAGGGCCACCTAGGGGCAAGACATGATAGAACCTCCACGCGGTTTGCCCTGGGCAGTCTTCGGACTGGCGAATACTATCATTAAGTTGAATCTGCTATCAGTCAACTTGAACGTTGCGTCGCGTTAGAGGGGTATATAAACCACTGCCTCTCATTTCATTTCATTTCAATCATGCAGACGCCGAACAGTCAAGTCAGCTCTCCTCGCGGACCGCAGTTAAGGCCGCGAAATTTATTTAATGAATTTGCTAGAATAGAGGAGCAAGACAGAGTTTTTAATAATCTTGCTCGGATTGGCAATCCGATGACAGCAACTGCTGTCAATCCAACGGAATGGCGCTACATTCCACTCTATACTCACATGCCAGTTAGTGTGGAAGTCGACAGTGCTACCAAAGAGAGAGTCTTTGACTCTCTCAGCAGAATTGGTAGGCTGTAGGATGACGACTCCCGAGAACGAACCATCGGCTCTCTTAAGGGCCACCATGGGGCAAGACATGATAGAACCTCCTCGCGGTTTGCCCTGGGCAGTCTTCGGACTGGCGAATACTATCATTAAGTTGAATCTGCTATCAGTCAACTTGAACATTATGCAGTCGATTGCTATCCCTGAAGCATTCTGATTCGCTGTTGAGCAATTCATTGTTGAAAACCCTATATAAGCCAGAAGATTGTAGCGCTTCTCATTCAATTTGAAGTCACGATGGAAGCGACATCTGCCGACAATATTCCCGTCTTCACTGATGAAGACAACGGTATTCCCGAGTTCGTCATCCTCGACGAGTGGGATGAGGATGAGAAGAAGGGGAAGATCAAGAGGATCGTTTGGACGGATGAGGTGTGGACTCCAAATACCACTCGCATCCGAAAGGTGCCAGATGCACCACCACGGCTTAGGCGGTATAGGGTATACGAGAACCTAAGCGTCATACCCATTGACTATTCCAGTCAATAGTCAACCTAATCCCGAGAATGAACCATCGGCTCTCTTAAGGGCCACCATGGGGCAAGACATGATAGAACCTCCTCGCGGTTTGCCCTGGGCAGTCTTCGGACTGGCGAATACTATCATTAAGTTGAATCTGCTATCAGTCAACTTGAACGTTGCAAATGAAGTTCGGTGTAATACTTCCTTTCGACGGGCGTTCCTGTAAAGGGCGGCGGTGAAACCCGTAGCTATGTATACCGCAAGGGACATTCGGCAATGGTCAATCTTGTTAAACCTCTCTGCGTCATGTTTGCAAGTGATTGCCTCTGTCTCAACGTAGCATGCATTCGCGTCAGGGCGACATTTAGCCAACTGTCGAAGGTTGCCTAAAACTTTCCATTGCATACGTTATGAGAACCATGAGTTCTACCTGTCTCTATCAATGAGACGAATTGATGAATGGAATGAAATGGGAGGACACTCACGCGCCACACGCAACATAACACACTTCTCTCTTCCGTAGTCTAACAAGCTCTTTACACATGGATCGCAGTCGATTGCTATCCCTGTATCAGAAGTGTAAGCTATCTTAATTTATTTGACACTATTTTATCTACCATCATCGTCCATATGAAATGTTTTTAGATTTACAAGTTAGACTAAGCGTGCTACTATTTCCAAATGAAAAAGTATACATGGTTAAATCATCCACTTAAGCCCATCCGTAGTCTAACAAGCTCTTTACACATGGATCGCAGTCGATTGCTATCCCTGTATCAGAAGTGTAAGCTATCTTAATTTATTTGACACTATTTTATCTACCATCATCGTCCATATGAAATGTTTTTAGATTTACAAGTTAGACTAAGCGTGCTACTATTTCCAAATGAAAAAGTATACATGGTTAAATCATCCACTTAAGCCCATCCGTAGTCTAACAAGCTCTTTACACATGGATCGCAGTCGATTGCTATCCCTGTATCAGAAGTGTAAGCTATCTTAATTTATTTGACACTATTTCATCTACCATCATCGTCCATATGAAATGTTATAAGATTTACAAGTTAAACTAAGCGTGCTACTATTTCCAAATGAAAAAGTATACATGGTTAAATTATTCACTAAAACCCCATTCAAGTAAGTCAGTATGAAAGCAAAGATAATACGAAATAAACATTTATTATGGCATGTATTTCAAAAGGTCTTCATCGTCAATATCGTCCCAGAGTCTGGCTTCACATAGATTACAAAAACAGTTGAGCTGCTTTAAACGTTCTTCTGCAGCGTCCCTCACTTTCTCAATGTACGCCCACTCCGCCACGGTTCGCGGTTGGGAGTTAGGGGTGTACCACTCCCATATTTGATGCAAGTGCGACTTGCTGGTCATCTCCATCACCCCTTCGGCATCATATTGTAAATATTTCCACCGTATGCCTGTTAGGTCGGGCAACTCCTCTTCATCCTCCTCCGATAATGATAACTTTCGTATATTGTCGAGATTGTATGTCTTCTCCACCTTCGCCTTTCTTGGTGCATTTGGTGTAACGAGCACCTTTGCTGATGTATATGGAGAGGAGAACTCCAATGCGGTATTTGGTGTTGTTGGAGGACTTGTCATGTTGTCTTTGAAATGCTGACTTTGAATAATGATAACTTTAACATTTTTCTAATTCTTAAGTATACACAAGCAGCCAATCAGAATGAACATCCAATGAATGAAGAGGATGAAAGTATATAAGCAAAGTGACATTCAGGTCATTTCATTTAATCTGTGAATCATACAAGTGACGAACGCACGATCTCTCTCTTTGACTATTATTTGAGTGAAGTCTCTATCTTGTAGAAGTATCAACCTTAAACTTGATTTCGTTGAAATGGTAAGTTGAAAATTTCCTCTCATCTCCCTCAAACGTGTGACTAATAGCATCTTCCTCAATTTCAGACATCAACTTCATCACCAACGCCCTCTCTTCTCGAGGAAAGTTTAGAGTTATTGAGTCAAGGTAGGTTGTAACACTACACTGAGGCTTGAACAGAGATGAAAGAATGATTTCTCTTTCAGGTGATGTGAGTTCCAGCTCAGGACTCTCGCGGCAAGGCAACGAGTGGGAATGTGCCGACTGCGGACATATGTTTACAAGGAAGCACAGTCTCCTTCGACACATCAAACAACGTGTGTGTCAACGCAAAGCGGCGTCAATCTCCGGAGGTGAAGTTGATTCTGACGATGACATCTCCTTTCCTTGCGATTTGTGCCCTCTTTCTTTTGATAGTCACTTTCAGCGATCTTCGCACAGACTTCAACACACACATGCAAATGATCACTACACCAACGGTACCTCTACCATCTCCCTCATTAATGTTTCACATAATAATTTAGTACGCGACTACTGCATGGAGTCCAATACTCAAATTGTAGATTTTCCTGAGTGGCTCCTTCAAAATTCTAACATTATCGAAGCGCTCTTCAATAATTTAGACAATTTTAGAATGAAGGCGCTCATCTACCTTAAACTAAAATATATTAAAATAGATTTTCAAACGGGTCAAGTGACGGAGAGAATACAGTTTCATATTCCTTCCTCTTCCGCAACCGAAGTTGTAGACTGCGAGTCTTGGCTAAATTTTCACATTCAATGTTTAAAATCAAATGTAGATAAATTCAATCAACGCGACAGCGCTCTCATTTTTGATGGTGTGGACTCAGCCATATTCAAAATTTCCCTATTAGAAAGTCATGCAGCTCGAGGCACATTTAAACTTCCAAAAACGTTGTATAATAAGAAAGCTGTCATCAATGTTGATTGTAAATCACAGTGTTTCAAATATGCAGTCCTATCCATCCTTCACTATAATGATATCAACGCGCATCGAGATCGCACCTATAGCTATAGACAGTGGGAGGATGAACTAGACTTTGAAGGTTGTGATAGTAACAACATGAAAATCAAAGATGTAGAAACGTTCGAAAAACATAATAAGATTAAAATTGTCGTTCACGTGTGGGAGAAGGGGTTGAAGGGTGCCCGCTATAATTCACGTTCAACTTGTTATGAACGTGTAGTCAACCTCTTATTAGTAAAACAAGATGATAGCGAGGAATGGCACTACTGTGGTATTCCCAAAATCTCTCGCTTGTACACTCACTTGGGGCACTCTAAAAGAGGTGAACATTTTGTATGCGACCGCTGCATCCGCTCATTTTGGAGTAAAGATAAATTTGAAACTCACTATGAATGGTGCAAGCGAGGTAAATTACAAATGGAACGCATGCCCAAAGATAAAATATTTTCACATAGGGATAATGGTGACGAATTAAGTCCCCTGCGTGTCATTTACGCAGACATAGAATGCTACATTGATGATATCATCCACAAGCCAGCAGCCATATCCTGCTATGAAGTATGGCATGACCACTTTAGGAATAGACAAAACAAAATGCATACTTGGCAAGGTGAAGATTGCATTTCAAAATTTCTAGAATTTCTCGATAAAGCTGCAAAATTTCAACAATCATATGATTCCCAATTGCAGCGTAAGTCACTACATATGTCAGATGAAGACAAACAAAAATTTGAAAGTTGCACATCCTGTCCTAAATGTCATAAAACGTTTGATGACGATAAAATTAAGAAAGTGCGTGATCATGATCACATCACTGGTAAATTTAGAAACGCACTCTGCTCCAAATGTAACTTTTCACTTAGGTTGAGACGTCGTGTACTACCCGTCATTTTTCATAACTTTAAGGGCTATGACAGTCATATGCTCATAAAAGGAGGGTTGAGCCAGATGAAATCGTGGCAGTTTAATGTAATAGCACAAACGAGAGAAAAATTCATGGCAATGACAGCAAAAGTACCAGTAGATAAAACTAAAGAAAATAAGACAGTCTTCTTCGAAATAAAATTTTTAGATTCATTTCAATTCATGTCAGCGTCACTAGCTTCTCTCGTTCGTAATCTCAAGTTTCTTCCCCATAGTCAAACTTTAAAGAAACACTATCCAAACTTAACGGATGAAATAATCACTCGCAAAGGAGTCTTTCCTTATGCGTATTTTAGCTCAATGTCTAAACTAAATGAAACAACCCTTCCTTCCATTGACAAATTCAAAAACGATTTGACGGGTGAAGATTGTCCAGTAGAGGACTATGAACATGCTCAAGAGGCATGGTTAAAATTTAATTGTAAAACGTTTGGCGATTATATGATCGCTTACTTAGAATTAGATGTCATTTTGCTGGCTGATGTCTTTCAGGAGTTTCGACGAGTGGCATTAGAAGAAGACAAATTAGATCCTATCCACTTTGTCAGTCTACCAGCCATGTCCTTTAAATCAGCCTTTAAAATGACTGGTGAGACCATTCATCTCTTACAAGACCCGGAGATGTATAATATATTTGAGCGCGGAATACGCGGTGGTCTCACATTTGTAAATAAACATCATATAAAATCTGAAACAGTAGGTGATGATCATATCCACCTAAAGTACTATGACCAAAATAATTTATATGGCAGTTCACTGTCTAAACCACTACCTCATTCCGAGTTTAGTTGGTTAAATCAAAATGAGCTTGAGTATTACTCCAACCCTTCAAACATACTGAATATTCCAGATGAAGGTGATTGGGGATATTATTTTGAAGTGGATTTGATTTATCCAAATAGTATTAAAAATAAAACTGCTGATTTCCCACTCGCACCTGAATCTGGCGAAGTGACTGAAGATATGTTTTCACCATTCATGTCACAATTTCATAATAACTTAACAGAGTGTGGACAGCCAAGGTACAAACCATGCCGCAAACTTTTACTCACCCAATATGATAAGAAAAATTATCTCGTACACTTCTGCATATTAAAATTCTATTTAGAAATGGGCATGCTTCTAAAGTCAGTTCACCGCATTATCAAATTTAGACAGAAAGCCTTCCTCAAACCCTACATAGATAGTAACAGTCAAAAACGTGCACTCGCCCAAAATAATTTTGAAAAGGATTTTTATAAATATAAGAATAATAGTCTATTCGGAAAGACCATGGAGGATGTTAGAAAACGTATGAATTACAAACTAGTCGTTGATGAACAAAAATATCACAAATTGACCTCATCACCTCTTTTCATTGACAGAGACATCATCGATGAGGATCTTGTAGGTGTTAAAATGATTAAATCAGAAGTTGAGTTGTGCAAACCCATCTATATTGGGCAAGCCGTTTTAGATTATTCCAAGCTTGAAATGTATCAACTCTTCTACAAAATATTAAAACCATGCCCTCTCGTAAAAGAGGTTCGCTTGCTGGGTGGTGATACAGATAGTTTCTTTTTAGGAATTACCACTCAAAAAGATTTAAATTTTAATGAAGTAGGTAAGTCATTAGAAAAATATTTCGATACATCTAACTACAATCCCACTCATCCACTCTATTCCATACAGAATAAAGCCAAACTTGGTTGTTTTAAGGATGAAACAGCAGGAAAGGAAATAGATGAAATGATTCTCCTCCGTCCTAAAATGTATTCCATGAAACTAAAAGAATGTGCAGATAGTATTAAGCGTGCTAAAGGTATATCAAAATCCATTGTTCATAAAATGAAACATCGGTCCTATAAGAAGGCCTATAAAAATAAAACTATAACGTTTGTCAATATGACAATCTTAAAATCTCAAGTTCATACTGTGAAAACGTACACGTTCAAGAAACGAGCACTTTCGGCATGGGAGGATAAGAGGTGTTGGATAGGACATAACACATCTCTTCCACATGGACATCCTGACACAAACATACCTCCACCCAAAAGAATAAAACTCACGCTACCACATTCAGGAGATGTATTGACATAATCAACTTTAACTCAGTATTTTGATGTTGCTTTTTGTAGATATACATGGTTGTTTTATGTATCGCATGAGATCGTTTCTTCCTTGTGAATATATGCCTACAGTCAGCCCATTCCCCCTATATCTGTGAAAAGACTTTTTCATATACATATTTTTATTTCAATAAACATATCACAATGACTTCACTTTGTTTTCCGAAACACTAAAGTTACGAGGGATTTAGTATCTTTCACATGGATACACTCTTGTAAACCATTGGTAATTTTGATAGCAATAGAGGGTATAGTTTGTTTGACGACGGGATGATAGAAAATAGATTCAAACATCTTCTCGACTATTCCATATGAAGCGTCTTTATCATGAATGAAATCACGTAAAATGTATTCTTTTTTCTCGCCAACAGAAATAGGTAAAATCAAATCACTTTGAATGTAAAGGTGTTGTTCATGTTTATCAAGTGTCATTGGTGTTTCTATACCAATCGTATGCGCAGCAGCAAACACAGTTTGTAGCATTGAAAAGCCAAAGAGTTTTTTTCAAATTTTTACTCAATTGACATTGAATGTCATCACCCAGTTTCAGAACAACGCGTTGTTTTTCAATTGAAAACGAAATGTGGTGTGTCTTTACATCATATTTACTTTTCATCACATGCTTCAACTTCTGTTGTATATAAGGATTTACTACATGAATGAAGCTTTCAACTGTATGATATAGACGCGGCATTATATTGATAGCAACTTTAGATTCTTCATAAGACTGGTAAATTTTCTTGATGCGATCGCCATAGATGTCCACCCACCATTCATCATTAACTGAATCAGCTTTAGTGTGATATTCATGAGAACCATACACCACACCGCTTCCAATAATAGGCGTATAATGTCTTACAAAATGACGCAAGGTTGGAGAGAAATAAACTGTAAGTTTGTCATTATATTTCTGAATAACCAACTTATTTTTGTCCGCCATAATTTTCTCTCCATACTTCTTACCCACAGTCTCATTCCATCGTTTTACTAACTCAATAAGTGATAAAGGTTGAACACCACGCTTTTTCAAAATGATGCGTTCTTCACATTCTACAACATCTTCATCAAATATTTTAAATCTATAATGAAATTTGTTGATTCGAGTTGAATAAACTTTTTTAACATTTGCAGTAGCAATTGACGTTAGATGTAGTCCATGGCCAAAACCGAGATGTGGATAGAATTCATTATCCAACCTCAGCGTAAGACCTTTAGTAAAAGAATGAAAGCGGAGGAACTGTCTCCCACTCCAATGATAGATAGTAAACTCATAAGCTTTCTGATTTTTATTCTTCATGATGGAAGTATTACCACTGTTGAATGCCTTAATAATTTTCTCATTCCCAAATGGCTCATAAGAATCTGATTTTATCTGAATCCATTCATAGTTCCACTTTCCATCTGATGTTAAATTGTATGGGAACTGAAATGCATTATTCATCGTTATTCCATCATGGGTGCGAGGAGTCAATATCATTTCTTCCAAATCATTCACATTCTGAATATTGCTATCATAGCAAATACTAGAAACGCCAACTTCCCATTCACCTTCTAAATGCAGTGGCCGATTTAATTCTACTCGATAGTCTGATGGTTTATTTTTGGGAAATTTATTCATAGAAGCATTACTGGGCAAGTAGATTAGAAACGAGTCCTTATTTTCACTTTCCATATTATTCACATTGGAAAAATATATTAGCATACTTTTGCATTAACTCTTCATTCGGAAATGGAGTGTAATACTTGTCACAGCATCTTTATGAAAAGGAATCAACGCACCAGCATCATCATAAATGGCAATATCAATTTGTGGGATGTAGTTTGATTTCAGCTTTGTATAATGCACTTTCTTGAAAGTATGCTCAGATAAAATACTGCAGCTTTTTGGCTGGTATGGTATCATTGCTAGCAATGGAGCTTCAACATCTCCCACACGTACATCTTCACCAATATTGGAATATATCTGAAAATAGTTAATACGACGCGATAGCGACATGTCTGCGCTAGCTTTGGTTACAGTACCACTTTTAAAGATATTTTGATCAAAACCCAAAATGTCCATTAGAGTTTTATCCATAATTAGTTCAATACCTTTTCCATTTATAGTGAGAGACAAAGTACCTTCTTTTTCAGAAAATGAAATATGTTGCTCATTAATCACTTCATTTAAATAATCTACAACCAATTTAACCGAAGTAATAATGCGAGGCATCAACACTCTTGTTTCATGTAAGAAGCCACCAAAAGGCTCTACACACTTTCTGTATAAAGATACGGCCCATTCTGTATCAAATTGATTTGACCTTTCACATGGTAAATGTTGCATATCAGATTTTCCATGAACAGCTGCAGAACGATGTCGTAAGAACTGATGAAAATCTTTTGAACAAACTAATACTAGATCATCATCATTTAATTTGCTTATTGCAATATGATTAGATGATTTAATATAAGTCAATGTTGCCACTTGTTTGTCATCAACTCGAAGGAGATAATTAAATTTCTTCAATAATGTTTCAGGAGTCATGTTTGTCTTTCTTGGCTTAATCACAATCTTCTTCACCAACGTCTTCTCATTTCTTGGAATAAGATCTACATAATAAGCTTCCTCTCGATATATTAACTGTTTATGACCACTTATGTGGTAATTAACGTTAAAATTATCATAGCTTGTTAAGGCGCTAGCGAGGTAGCCTAAATCATTTCTTAAACTTGGACTTAAACCAACAATCCAATCTTTCTCAACTACATGATGTACATAATTATAATCATCATTGTGCGGAGTAAATTGGACAATATGTTTACACGCTTTATTCAAGAAATCATATATAAACTTTTTACATGATAAGAGATCTTTCTTTGGCCACTGTGGAATGTATACTCGGCACCCCTTTTCACATTGATAAGCAGCTGTACGCCTCATATTAATAGTCATCACCTCATGATCAAAAGTATAGACACAGTTGCTATAAACAAGTTGAGTGACACCCACTTCCCAATTCCCATTTAGCTGTTGTGCATGATCAATGGGAGTAGAAAAGAGTGCGGCTCGATTGCTAGTAAATCTCTTTGTAGCCGCATTGCTAAGCAAAATATGATAAAACGACATTTTTATATTGCTAATCTGCAACTTTGCATAACATCATGAAGACTTGGATTTTGGACTCTCTACAATATATCAGAGTTGATCGTGATGGAAACGTACATTTCAAAAATTCTCATGGTCATACATCAAGAGGAATTACATTAACATGGCGACAATTTGTCAACCTCAATGATATCATGAGGGATTTGGAATATTTTGAAACATTAAGATTCATCTCCTTGGGTGATCAAGTTTGGCTTCAACATTACAGAAATGAAATTCAAATCTACCATTCTCATTCCGCAAACTGTTTCTCATTTCGCAAATACAATTGGGAGAAGTATAGAAGATACATACATCGCTCCATCATGACATTTATTCGTCGTGAGTTCATCGCCCTACTATGCAAATCTTAATCAGATATGATTACCACGCACCATGAGTTGGAAATTAGATTCCCTACAACATATTGAAACGGATCATGATCGAAACGTCTATTTCAAAGATTCAACTGGAAATGTGAGAAGAGAGTTTGTTTTATCTTATCGTCATTTTCAATCTCTACATCATATCATGAAGGACTTGAAATACTTCTATATGAAAAGACATTCACGTATTGGAAATCGCATCTGGCTGCGCGTCAACAATCGGCGAATTCAACTCTATCATTCCCAACTTCATACTAACTTCACATTTCATCAAGGTAGTTGGGAAAAGTATAAAAGGAAGGTACATCGCTCAATTTACTCATTCTTTCATCATGAAGCGCCATCGCTACACCATCGTCAACATTCTCCGTCGCTTCAGACTCTACACCAAAATCGATCTCACAACATTACGCCAACAGCTTCCAAACAGCAAGTATTACCCGGGCCGTCCTCAAATGTTAGTGGTGAAGATGAACAATTCACGGAATCTTCAACTCTTCCCAAATGGGACTGTACAGATTCTCGGCGCCCTTTCTCATTCATCGGCGCAGTCAATGCGCTTAGAGCTACAGAGACTACTACGTCGGATATGGAAGAGGGAGAGGTGTGTGATGTCGAATCTGACTGTGGACAATATGGTGATCTCTACTCAATTGAGTGACAGTCTATCATTTTTGAAGATTCGTACCAGCAGTTACAGTTTGTGTTATGAACCCGAACTTTTTCCTGCAGCTCTCATTAGTTGTTGGTTGCCTGTGCATGTGGCAATCTTTCATAATAGTAAAGTGATCATTACTGGACTAAAATCTCATGAACAAGCAAATATGATCCTAGACTATCTCATTGAGTATGTACGTACCCAGCGGATTGTAAAATAAAAAACAATTTTTCCAACATGATGTTTTTATTTCAAATCATGATAGAACTTACAAATCATTTTTTCATTAGAGGATGGATTACATGAAAAGTTTTGAATAACAGATGCAAATCGAGATACATGTAAACGTTTTAAGATGAAGTACAGTACAAAAGCACCACACGTTGATGAAAGTGGATGTTGTAGTATGCGTTCATTTCGCTGATATTGACGCGTATGTTTTCTCAACCACTGCTGTGTTGGTATATTTGGAGGTTGAGCAAGAGAGTCAAATAGTTCACCACGTCGGTCTTCTCCAATAAAGATCGCTTTCCAATGCTCACCGCCTAAATTCTGTGAATGAGTGTTTAGCACAATAAAGATGGGATAGTGATTTACTGCAGGTGGTAAGGTATCGAGTGAATAGACATTATCGAAAGCTTTCAACGTCGCTTCGTCTGCATTACGCTGCACTTTAGTCTTAATATCGTCAGCAGTCAACCAACTCATTAACGATTATACTGAAGAATCACGTCACGATACTTTGTAATTTCAATATTTGAATCGAAGACTGCATAAATTAATACATTGATCGTCTCAGGTAGTGTTCTTTTGAACGTCAAATCCAAACGAATATTATGAGGCACGTTCGCTTGACGATAGGGTGCACTAATATCGCTGTCAGCAGTCAAATCAAATGCATAAATAGTATATCCACTCTTAAACTCTTTCATAGTCAGTCCGTTGGTATCATCCGTATTGTAAAAGCCAAAGACATCCATAAAATCAACATAACTGCGCATAAATTGATCCGAAGCAAAATCTGGTTTGTAGGGTGGACCAGGATGACTCACACCATTAACACGTAAAGCAATTTCACTTAACTGATTGTGTTTAAAATTGAAAGGATTCTTCTTTATATTACCATTAAATGCATCATTTTCAACCATTGCCACCATGAGGAGCTTTGGTGCTTCCGATGGAAAGAGGCCATCTTTCATGAAACTCTTTTGATCTTTCGGAATTGTAAAGGTGAGAAGCTTTGTATGCTGAACGGGGTAAATGGCATTTTGGCGGTTAAGACCTTCAGCATGCCCTCTAATGACACTTGGATTCGGTACTACTCGACGAATGTAAAGTGCAATATCTTCCACATGAATTCTAAAATTGTCAACTTTAGCAAATGCATTCAGCGCAAATTCAGGCTTATTCAATGTCAGCTTGAGTCGCATGCTGGTATTACAGAGTAAAAACTTTGACTGTCTAAAGAAGTCTAAATTCAGCGGACCATATAGCTGACATACTCTACTATCTTTAATCATAGCAGATCGCTTTACAAAGCCACTGTTTGTTTCAACATCAAATTTTCCTGCTTCATCTCTGTACCATCCCATGGCTTCCATATGACTTTTTTGTGCTGCTGGATGAAACTGTGATACATGATTGAAATATGATTTATAGGGATAATCGCTTTGACCACCTTCCACCTGCTGCTCTCCAATCGTTAGAGAAACATCGCGAAGTAATGTAGTCAATGGTAAATTGTTCAGTCCAACTTTATGTGCATCGTCAATAGCAGTTCCATCTGCTTGCTGAATTCTAAACCTCAAATCAAGCATCGCATAACTCAAATCTATGTAGTCATCACTACCACCAGGAATAACAAATTCAATGGGGCCAGCATTCTCAGCTGTTCGAGGATGATAATCTACAATACTTGAACTAAGAATATCTGTCTGTATGGCTTGTTGATCGAACAAACAAAAACCGGAAGTTTTACACTCCATGATTAGAAGTTATAGCAGCGTCGTCGTTTAGCGCCTGATGAATGATTAGAGCCTCTGCGACGTTTGCGTGAATGCCTTTTGACTGAAGATCGCACCTTACCAGCTCCGCGATGTTTCCTCCTTCCTTTTCTCATTCGTTTAGGTGATTTCTTTCCTTGAGTAACACCAGCAATGGTCTGCTTCAATGTTTTTAAACCGCGTTCCTTCCCACGATTCAACAAACTGCTCTTAAAACTTCTACCTCTGGAAAGATCACTAGCAACATCACCAGCAAAGCCAACGGCATTACTTAAAACATTTCGTTTTAAAGATCTACCGACATTGGATATGAGAGGTGCTACAACAGATTTCAGTGCACCAAGTATGCTACCTCCACGTTGGCGGCGAGCACCGATGTAAATTTGTCCTCCACCACTTACGTAGGAGGGTCGTGAATAAAATGAGGCAGTTGGATTCATAGCTCAAACCCTAAACATTGTTAGTTACAACTTTGCATGAATCACTGTCGATCACTTAGATGAAAGATGTCGGCACGACGCATCCAAGAGTTCATACTTGAAGGATAACCAGTCCATTTAACAAGACACCATTCTTCACCTTGCCGTTTTTTACATCGAATGATTTTCTCTACCAAATATGTTTCACTTTCAGTGACTACCTCAATCTCATCGCGGTAAAAGCTACCCTCAATTTCTTCATTATCGTAATCTTTCAACTTGTAGGTGGTCGGAGAGTCTTTTTGATTAATCCTTGATACTGTAAATACCTCCTCTGTCCAATTCGGGAGGTACCCTTTAGCAAAAACACTTTTCACTTTTGAGATACGAACTTTATCGCCAATTTTCACATCACTTTTCACATGAGTGCGTTTACGTTGGAATGATTCGCGCACTTTATCTACATTGTCAGCATTTACATCTACTGGTCTGAGTCCAATAGAACGATGGATAGAGTGATTGTAGGCATGGAGTGTATCTTGTAGAACCTTTGTCCAATTTTGTGTCAAGTTGGCAGTAAAATGTCGCCACAAACGATTTTTTAATGTGCGATTAAAACGTTCAACGAGTGCAGCTTTATAAGCGCTCTTTACACTAAACAACTCAATGTCATGCCTCTCAAATAATCTTGTCACATGCTGATTTTCAAACTCTTTTCCTTGATCACTCTGAATTCTTTTTGGAATGCGACCTTCTCGAAAAATTGTTTGGAATGCTTTTGCTACTCCTTTCCCTTCTTTAGTTTTTAAAGGTTGAGCCCACGCATAACGCGAGAAAATATCAATGACGGTTAAAATAAAATTATTGCCCGAGTTATGTTTTGAAATGGAGGCAACATCGCACAAATCTGCTTGCCACTGTTCATCGATGTCATGAACAATATAATGGCGGGTGCGGTACTTCTTTTTCGCTTGTTTGTGGAGTGTATAGGTAGCCTGACCCTTTAACCATCGTTTCACTTGTGATTGTGGAAGACCACTCGCTTTTGATAATTTCTTGATAGATGCAAATCCTGCCGGATGTTTTACATCATAATAGATTGACTTCAAACGTTCAGTCGATGACGGCTGACTCTTTTTCCTCCTTCTCATCTTTTTTCTTTCTTGCCTTTCTACATTTACAACAACTGCAGCATTTAGCTTTAGCGGTTTTGCGATCGTGTTCACATTGCTTAGGGGTTTCATTATGAGAGCTGGCGCAGCAAGTGCAAGTGACAACGACATTCACCTCTGGCGGCTCATTACATGGCAAGCAACACATCTGCTTCATATTAATAGTCTGAGAACATGTATTTCCTAGGAGGAGCTGTTTTACGTTTTCCTTTTACCAGTTTTAGTGGCGATACAGATCTACGTCGAGTTCTTCCCCTTGTTTGCTTAGTGAGTGTGGGAGGGGATGTAGCAGGTGACGTCTTAAACCAATTTGTTGGCATTTTCATCGCCTGAAGCATTGGAGTAGTAGCCACTGTTGAATCAAGTTCTTTCAATGTCTCATTATTTAAAGCAAATTTTGGCACATTATGCTTTTTCAATAGTTTAAGAAAGTATGACCAACCAGGTGGAACATAGCCCTGACGGCGCTTTCTACGTGTCGCATACTGAATCAAGTCTTCATAACGTGAAGCATCAATCACTTTATTTTCATCTGTAATGATTTCTCCTCTATCATTTACATTGAGATGGGGTTCAATACTGTTGAAAAGAGATATGGCATGTGCGCGAGATGCTAAAGGTGTAGCAGTCGATACAGAGTCACGCATCTTATTCTTCAAGTTTTTCAATTGCTCAACAGTTTCCGATTGTAATAATACAGCACGATGTGGATCTTTGATGTGAACATTTTGCTGATAATCTATTTCTTTCCTATACATTTGATTTGCAAGAGGTTGCTTTACTTGCTGCATGGCAGTCAATTGTACATATTCATCCTGAGGAATAACAATCATGCGAGAATAAGAACTCATAGTTTGTAGATAATCATGGGAGTTTTCAAAATATCACTTCGAAATCTAAATTCTTCCGGACACTCTTGCGTAAAGTCAATGAATAAGTAACCGTATGGTTTTTCAGTAGCTGCTTGAAAAATTTCAATTAAGGCTTTTGATCCTCTGGGTGCAACTTGTCGCGCTAAAATTTCAAATTGACTTTTATCTCGCGGATTCTTGAAAATAGCATAATAGTGTGTATTCAGGTTTCGTGTACGAGCTTCTTTTCCATCAGGAAACAAATTTTGTGTAATATAGATGATAAAACACCTTTTATGGTGTGCTGCGCGAGTGAACATATCTGTAACATCTTTTGAATTCTTACTTTCTTTTAATAAATCATCCAATACAACAACATCATTAGACTGAAGTTTATCCACTGGAATAATTCCTTCATGTCGAATAAAGTTGCGACTTTGCAATTCCTGAAACAGCGACGGTTGATAAATACCATAACACCAAATCACTCGATTGATAGGTTCCTTAAACAACTCCCTTCTTTTATCCAATAAATTCAGCGTGAAAACAGTTTTACCTGCATGAGATGGACCTGATACAGTCAGAACTTTATCACATTGAAGTCTGAAATCCATTTTATTACTTTGAGACTCAACATTTGCATAATTAACGCTTAGAGCCAAAGATATTTCCCAATAGGTTGCCCACGGCAGGAGCTATCATTGGAAGTATTGCTGAAAGGAAACCGCCCTTTTGTGTTAGAGTTTTCCTCTTTCTTTGAAGGGCGACTTTAGGATTGGAGATGAAACGCAATTTCGTAGCATATCGCTTAAGTAACTTTCGTTGTTTTGGCGCTAATTTCTTCGTCCTCAACTTCCTCACATGAGAAATAATTTCACAAATGAATTTATCGTTAGCATGTCGTATAGCATTGTATCGCTGATTTGCTTTCATTCGTCGGAGAGCTTGAATGGCTGAAGAAAACTTTTGACTTTTACGTTTCGTCATTTTACGTTTCGCCATTTTCCGTGTTAGTCTTTGCTAAAACCTATCTTTACCACATTTGCATAGGTACTAACTATTGCGACATAAGTGACACTCGAAATGAGCAATGTCACAGTGGTTACATTGGCAAAGTTGAATGCAATTACGTATGAAACAGCGTTGACAAAAAGCATGCTTACATCTCTTGAAGATGCGCTTTTCATTTCCATCCTTTCGCTTACATACATCGCAACACATAGTTTCACCGTTACTGATGTCTATAGCAAGTCTTTTTGAAGATATGAATTTGCTAGCCTTTTCTAAATAATAGACGCATGTACAGAAGGAATATACTTCGAGAGTGAGCAGACATAGCTCGAAAACCAGTTGTGCTACAATCAAGTACCACTGCATTTTCAATTTTTCTTTATGGAAAGTTGAATGTGAATATCTGAAATCGCTTCAATCACTAGACTGCTACCATGATGGTTAAATGCGTTAAGACGTTCAGCAATTTTTATCATATGTCTTTTAAAAAATTCTTGGGGGTGATCTACCACTTCCATTGAATAAGAAGCAAAATGGAAAGAGCGACTTTCCACCTCTTCCTTTCCAAAATGACTAAACTTAATTTTCGCAACTAATCGCGCCATGATAATGCTATCAGAGAATGTATTCATTAACTCTAGAAATAGAGTGCTAGCATCATCGACCACTGCTTCGATGTCGGTCTCATCTTTATGAAAATTTATCACATAATCTTGAACAGCTCCTTTTAAACTTTGCCTATGAAAACGTAATGTTCCGCAGTCGTTTGAGAAAGACATGATCGCCCTTTATCTAACCCATCCATTGCATGAAAACAACAACTCTTCTCATAGTAACATTTATTGAATAATGGTAACAAGCATGCATTATAAATCAATGGTTTGAAAGAGATAAAATAGATACAGCTGGTAACTATCATATAGCGAGCAATGATAACCATACAGGACTTTGGCAGTGTTGAGGTAAGGAGGAAAGAAGCATTGGTTATGAACGTAGCTACTACAACGAACAGACAAAATAGGAACACACAAATCCTTAAAACGTTTTGTGACTTCATGATAATGTTGATTCACTCTACTATCCCAAGGTGGGAGCAAAATATCATCAATGATTAGATTGGGAAATACTTTCCTCTCCTTACCAGGATTATTACAAAAGATGCGTATAACATTGAAAGCAGCTAACCATCGTTTAAAGTCAATAAGAAGAGCACTCTCACAAGAAAAGCCATAGTCTTGCAAATATTTCAGATTAAGTCCATGAATGTGTTTTCTCGCCCATTGATCAACATTGGGATCGCAGTTGGCATGTTGATGATAGACACTAACAATCTGATATGTCCAATTGTTCATAGCAATAGCACTGAGCTCCTGTACAGGTTCACCCTCACAATCCATAAAAATGATGATAGAAGCCTAAAACGGAAATTTACACATCTAAGGAAACGTTCTATAACATATTACAAAATGAAGAATTACATCGATGCTTTTCACGACAAAATACACAAATGATATGATGGCAACGAAGAAGTAAAATGTATCTAATAAGACCACGTCTACGACACTCAAAGCACATAAGCGAATTGTCATAGGGTAGAGTTAGGAAAGGACTAGCAATTCTCCTTCTTTGATTTGCGTTTTGATGTAGCATTCTTCTCCGACTTGCGCTTCGTACCACTGCTGTTAAGGATTTGATCAATTATGTCGTCCACGTTCGGTGGTTTCGGAATATATAGGATGGATTCCATATGCATGGAGAGAGAGGCTATTTTATTATCCTTGTGTCGACCATAATATAGCCCATTCACTTTGAAAAGGATATCCCAAGTACCTTCTCCGAGCTCATCACATCTGATGGGTATTGAATGATCTCCCTCCTTCTTATAGTAAGTACACCAATGTGATACCGGTAGGCAAATGTGATTACCATCCCAAATCTTTCTATAGGGAGTATCCTTGTCATCTCTAGCCTTCCACTCTTGAGCAAGAGGAGTAGGAATGTCCATATTTAATGTCACGTACTCCTCAATAATATCAAGTTGGTGGCGAATGTACGGACTCACGGGGATCAGTATGTAGTCCCCATACTGATTGTGCATTATCTTGACATCCGTGGAAGGGAGCATTCCCGTTTGGAGTACTACGCTATGATCATCATAACGCAAGGCTTGTTTAAATTTACGCTGTAGCGGTGTAGGATTATGTACCTTGGATGTTTCTTCCACTGGCCTCAGTTGTAGATGATCTGACCGTAGCGAACCTTGTAACGTTTGACCGCCATTTTGTCCTACTAGTGCAGCAGATGGAGTAGATGCCTGAAAATGAAAAAAGATTGTATTAAGTTTACGTTCAAGGGAGGAGAGGGAGGGAAGCAGCGACTTACCATTTTAGTTGGATAATAGAACAGGGAACTAGAGAGAGAAAATGTGCGTCCGTCACTCGTGTGATTCAACGATGGAATGATTCTCACTGTGGAAGGCTCGCTATTTATAAAGAAATGCTTGATTCTCATTGGATGATGATCCTCATTGGACAATAACATCAAGTTGATTCCAAATCTGGCATCCGTTTACCAATCCGATAGTTCGTTTTGAAGCTACAGCCCAAAACGTCCCAAATTCTAACTCTGTCGTTTTTCACCAATGTCCCAAAATCTTAAATGGCGTCTCACATGTAAACGAAGGCAGATACGAACAAGCCGATTCTTTCACTGAATTTGTCTCACTCTTAGCTTTCAAACGAGCTATCGCACGACAAAATCCGTCCACTGGAAGCAAGCTGTCCAGGGGGAGGGGGGGGGACGTCAGCCGAAAATTTTTTCTCTCCGATTTCGCTGGAAACATCCCTCCTAACCCAAAATTTCACGTAGATTCCGAATCTGGCCTCCGTTTTCTCATCCGATGCTTCGTTTGGGCGCTACACACCAAAACCTCCCAAATTCTAACTCTGTCGTTTTTTCGAAAAATGTTGAAAATTTTTTCTCGCCGATTGCCTTGAAACTCACTATACAGATAAAGAATTTCACGCTGATTCCAAATCTGAAATCCGTTTTCCAATCCGATGCTTCGTTTTGAAGCTAGAGCCCAAAACGTCCCAAATTCTAACTCTGTCGTTTTTCACCAATGTCCCAAAATCTTAAATGGCGTCTCACATCTAAACGAAGACAGATAGGAACAAGCCGATTCTTTCACTGAATTTGTCTCACTCTTAGCTTTCAAACGAGCTATCGCACGACAAAATCCGTCCACTGGAAGCCAAAATCGAAGCAAGCTGTCCAGAGGGGGGGGGGACGTCAGCCGAAAATTTTTTCTCTCCGATTTCGCTGGAAACATCCTTCCTAACCCAAAATTTCACGTAGATTCCGAATCTGGCCTCCGTTTTCTCATCCGATGCTTCGTTTGGGCGCTACACACCAAAACGTCCCAAATTCTAACTCTGTTAAAATTTTGAAGAAAAATTTTTTCTCGCCAATTGCCTTGAAACTCACCCTACCGATGCAGAATTTTACGCTGAATCCGAATCTGGCAGCCATTTCACCATCCACGACAACCTAGACGGTCGCCCACGTCAACCTAGACGGTCGCCCACGTCAACCTAGGCGGTCGGCCACGTCAACCTAGGCGGTCGGTCACGTCAACCCATACGAGACCAACACATCCGAGTCTCACACTCTGTCGTTGCAGAGGGGGGGGGAGTCAGCGAACATGTTGTGAACCCACCTGGCCGGCACACCACGACAGACTCTGTCGTTCCAGAGGGGGGGGGACTCAGACCCGAAGCACCACGGCGGCCGACCACGACACTCTGCCGTTCCAGAGGGGGGGGGCGCCGGTCGAGTGTTTGTCACTTGCTT
>CAJQUW010004347.1:0-20969 GCA_907163375.1 Prostheceraeus crozeri | reverse complement strand
TATATTATATATGTATATGTATATATATATATATATATATATATATATATATATATATACTTATCTCCTGTCTCAGCTCCACTCGCATGTCCTGTCTCTGCACCACATCCCCTGTCTCTGCTCCAATTTTCAAGAAATTCATATATCTAAGTCCTGTCTCTGCACCATTCACCCCTGTCTCTGCTCCACAACATACTGTCTGTGCTCCAAAACCCCATGTCTCTGCACCATATATCATGTCTCTGCACCACCAAAACGGATTCTTTTTGAAACAACGCCTGTCTCTGCTCCAGTATTCCATGCCTCTGCACCTTTTTGTCCTGTCTCTGCACCACATGTAAACGAATTCTGTTCAGACTCATGCAACTACTTAGCATTCCGATAACGTTACCTACAGGAAAGCATTTTCTATGGCAATATTATCAAATTAAATCAAATCTTCTTTTTTATAAGCAACTATAAAATGAGCGATGGAATGAGAACTATCTACAAACTAAAGGAAACAAGTTTGCTGTAAGGCCGAATCAAAGAAGATCTGCATGGAACTTTTGCATTTTTATACTTGACACTTATTCTAACATTCTAATCACAATAGCACAATATTATAATTTTAATTATGTGATGCTTTGCCTTCGATTTCAATGTTGTTGCACATAAATACCTCTAAACTGACATCATTTCGAATGAGATATGATATGGGAATTGTTAAAAATGTACGTTTAAATACTATCTTCTGAAAGTTTGTCTTCACTAAGAAAATAGGTCGGCTGATTTATAAAAGTATGAATTGGGAATCTACAGTTTATGTTGAGTTTACCAAATAACAAAGTTAATCTTTAAATATCGTCCATTCGGCAGATAGCCGCGTTGAAACATTTTCTCCGCTTTCGAGGAGGAGTGTTCACTGCGAAGTTATAAGCAGATGCCTGATGCAAACCGTCGGTAGCACCTGTTCCGGCACCACCTCTTGTGGTAGCATCTCCCGTTGTATTTACAGCAAAAATACCACCATTTATTACAGACAATGCCTCTGTGGATATTAAACCCCTCTTTGCTGTTCCTATACGTACAGATGCAGTGTAGCAGGGATCACGTAGTCAATGTTTGTATGCTTACTCCCGAAGCACTGGAGTGGAGCTTTACACTCCGATACAAATACACTGATTGCCGATGAATGGTGAATTTGAAACCTTTTTGGAATTGTAAATCCGCTGATTAACTTGCAATTACAAAACATCCCTCTAAGTTGAGTAAAACACATTCGAATTTTAGATAAGGGCCATAGTTGCATTATTTATTCGGTCTTTTTGTAAACTAAAAATTAAAAACTTTCTTTAGCAATTCAGCTCTAACTTAACTATCACACTCATTACATTTATTTCATGAAGCATGACTGATTCACAGGCTTCCCGTTGGGTATTGGGATTCCCATTGGGATTGGGCCACCAAAAATTAAATAAGGTAGCACTACCAGGTCTTGTCCACGAAAGAAATGACATACAAAAATTAAGAAAAATGAGCATATGTTTCATACTAGCCCATTATGAAGGAATTTATTCTTTATTACTGAAAGTTGCTTCAATTGATAATTAATAGGTATGTTTTGGAAGCACAATGCTAAAATAATGCAATGACATCTATAGAACAATATAGGCCTAATTTTTTCTTCAGGTCTACACCTTATTAGGAATAAGCCTAAATGAATTTGTGGTTTTGTTTTCCTCTTTCATTCCATCCTCGAAATCAAGTTTACATTCATTTGAAACTTGTGATTCAGATTATCGCACATCGTTATTTCTTTCTGATCTATTGACGTGAATGCATGCAATTGTGAAATTACCGGGACAATGAAAAAAATTCAGCAAAATTTGCAAAAGGAATGATAATTTAAAAATATGGACGTAATAAAGGATAAGGTGGAAAAATGAGGAATGGAGAATGATTTTCGGAAAAGCGGAGAATAATGAAAATAAAGAAACTCTTGGAATCACGTTCGGATTTAGAAATAGGCATGGAAGCCTGAGATTGAATCGAAAATTCTTGGAAATTTTTCTTAGAGAAAGATTAAGTGGGAGTGAACGTAAACCTAATTTTATTTTAAGTCGTCAGTAGAGCCGTGAAATTTGATTTTGCAGATCAGAATTGTTTTGTCAAAAACGTCGCCGTCCGGACCATTACTCTCTTGGACAAGCCCAGCAGAGACCGCACCCCACATTATTCTGAAGAAACTAAGCAACTAACAAAATTCCTCAACTGAAAGAGGCAGCAAACAGAATTCTATCAATCCCTGGATCCAGCGCGGATTTAGACAATATTTAGTGAAACTGGAATAACAATTTTCCCTTAGCGTCGACGCATATATGCCCAGACCTAGTATGAGCCCTGGTGTACCTCCAATATCAGGAACGAGTACAACATCCGTTGAAATCTCTGTTGATTTCGGGAAATGCAGACCGTACAATATCTGTGGAGGCAGTGAAAAGGTTCTCGATTACGAGAACGAGTAGGCCAACTATGCATATGTACAGGTACCTACTTCGAGCAAGTTCTGTAGAGATTTTTGTAATCAATCATTTGTTTTAAAGGATTTATTGATTGATTCATGCTACCAATGTCATCCTCACTAAATAAAGAATTTATTATCATTAAGGATGCTTTAAGGTTTTTTATACAGACCGTTTCCTAAATCGTTGCACAGCCCAAAAATTCCTGCGTGTTTTGTATAGACTATTCTCATCAAATGTGATCGCAAACTGATAACTAATTTCTAAATTGATTTACTTGGTCAGCCGAGACACTTGGTTTAGAAAACAGTGTGGTTTGCTTAAATAAATGAAGTAATGAGTGATGGTCTGTTTAGTTATTTTGAGATATCATGTTGTTGACCCTCTTATCACTCAGTCGTGTCATCATTGATGAGCTGCTCCTGTCGATCCATTTGTCGGACGCAGGCGTCAGCATTCCTACGGCGCAAAGAAAATGTTTTTGTTTATTGTCAACTGGTGCAGACGAGACAAGTCCTCCTCTGATATTAAAAATCTTCTGATCTCAAGTGTGGGAAATGATTACTCAACCAATGACTGAGTATGGCAATGTTACAAATTTGAAGCCTGCCATTGAAAAGATGGGTACATGTTCTCGGAGCTGATTAGACAAGCATCCTTTTAAATCCAAACTAGAAAAACTCCAGCATTAATGCAACAAAATATATTTTTAATAGTTGTCTGTTGTTGACCGCAGAAAACATTGCTTCATCCAACAAATAGCGCAAAATCAGGTAAAAGTGTAAGCTGAATGAAATTGTGCCAAATGTTGTCGAAATTCGAAAAAATCAGAGCTGATCGAAGGCGCGATTCAGTGGTGATAATCTTTATTTTCTATAGTGTGAAACTTCGTCTGTAGGCATCGGTGAAGATAAAGGCTCTTGCAATCATACACATGTCAACAGAGTCACGAGTGGTGTTTCCATTACTTTCGAGTAGGCCAAATTTGAGATAGTGCTAACATTCGTGTACTTTGAGAGAACGAACAGGTAACCTATACGTTTGGTAACATATGAAAGAACTGGAGTACAACTAGGAAACGCTTCTCTAGTTACAGAAAACATTCTACAAACGCCTGCTGATGATATACGTCCACTTGCTTGAGCTTTTCATAAATCGAAATGCGATGATACAGCAGCTGAGAAGATTATCATTACAATGTAATCTGGGAGTATAACATGCAGATCTATCATCAAATGAGCAATTTTAGAAGGCTCATCGTATTCCTTTCAAGCACATTCCCTTTAAACGCATGCAATTTCGTCTACTTTCCGTTATCACCCAAAGTTACATTTACTCGTTATTATATTTTACTAGACACGTGGCATGCAGCAATGCCAATTACATGCAACAGCAGACAAACTATACTCACACGAAGTGAACAGTGAATTTGACGAAAAATACTACAGCGAATTATGAAATAACTTCAGAAACACAATTCTTCGAAGTATGGGTTGAAAAAGTCAACTGTTTTCAATTCAACTGCTTTCATGAGAGTTCTTAGGAAATATGTTCTCTCTTAGGAATTATCTAACGACAAGGTTTCACAGTCGCAAGCAATTTTGCGTGTCTGGTCCGTTTAATGGGTAGCCAAAAGTGAATAGCAGAAAGATGAGTCAACAATACCATGAAGGTCCAACATCGTACGAGCGTATGTATCAAATATTGTTTTACATACAAATCTCAAAACAGAAAACATCTTATCTATTTTCATCTACAAAATAAAATAAAGTACAAAAGCTGCGATGCATGGCTTGTGAGGGACGTGCTCGGGAAGACTTTCGTTGGTTAGGCAAAATAACACATTTGGCACAAAGTGATAAACGTGCGATTCAACAATTGAATATGCATATATAATTGATGTGTATATTGATATTTCCTATATCTCTTATTCCATATGATTCGGCTGTGCGACAACATATCCTTAGTTAAATTTTAGAACAAAACTAAAAGAACTTCTCAATTCACTGAAATGTATGTCTAGAAGTAGGAATGTAGTTATACACCAGAGGCCCTGCATGGTAGGCTGGGTTTATAGGCCCATGTTTTTAGACAAACCCAATACAATCACTGTAGATAGTATCATTGGACAACATTTTTGATGCCAGGATTCTTGCTAGATTCGGTTGGGGTTAAAGATCTCATGCGCAAATTTCCTCTTGGGATTGTGCTGGGACTATCCATGTCCACCGACAATCCTGCTGATTCAGCCTCTCGCTCAAATATTTGTGAAAGAATATAATGGAACACTTCATGGGAATTCATATTTGGACCCTTTCATTGCCCTCACAACCAGAGACTCTGACCATTTCACCTCCAACTTTCACCATTATCTCATGAAGTGGTTGTGACTGGTTGTATTTTAGTGTCTTCTAATTCTATTCTTTCATTTAACACTAAATAGGTAAATAGGTCGACTACATGACAGAATGAGTTGAATTTTATACTGCCATTGGAAAAGGCATCCAAAACTTGACGTGATGGAACAGGTTTCTGTACGTAAAAGGAAATACTGAGTTATGACTTTTTTCATATTTTACTAATTGCGTACAATTGGATTTGACTCACCAGTCACGCTGCATTTCAATATTATTTTAGATAAAGCATGAGTTCTTTGTCAACTTGACACAGCAACTTTTTACATTGATAGATTAAAGAATGAGCAACAGCAAGGGAAAGGTATCATATAAGAGATCTGTCACTTTAGCACACATGGCACTAAAATATTTGCGAAAATTTAAATAAGCAAAACGGCTTTGTAATAAATATGTACAGAATTTAAACAAACACAGTGTAAATCTGACATCACTTCCAAAGTGCGCTTTTTTCGTTTGAAAGGAAGTGAAACAGCAAGCTGCTTTCCTAAATGTGCACATTTACTACCAAATCAATGTATTTTATCTTCACATTGACCTTATGGCTCATGTTCTGGATGTTCCTCGATTTTATTGTCCAAACACACTAAAACTCGGATCTTTTGTTAATGCTTTTTGTTTGTCAAATTAAGAGCAAAATAATTGACATGATTCCTTAAAAATTATAATTGTGGCAATCTTCGGATCAAGTGATGGGGAAACAAAACTTTTCCAGAAATAAATTTTTACCATTTTGATGCAAAGTGGTGCAAGAGACAACGGTAAATATATATAATTTTTACAATAATATCCACTAAATGAGATCAGTCGGCTGAGTGAGGGCCCTCTTTTTTGTACAAGATTGATTTCTGCGACAATGTTGGCAGATGTTTTGACATATTTGCGGTCAATGCAACCCTTCAGTACTCCGTACTCCCATCTTTTTAAAAAACTGATATATCCCTTCTTTTTAAGTGTTTTGTTCAATGTACAGAGGAGAACTAGTTCACCAGACTAGCTAAAAAAAATCTGCTATATCTGCCCAAAACTATGACTATTATTGATGTGCAAACTTCCGAATCAACAACAGAAAACCATATTTGTTTTGCGAGAAATATTCAAAGAAGATTACATCTTGATGTGGCAGAGACAGGATTTAAATTACAAAATTTTCGATTTCAAGTCTGATTAAGGATACATGAAAAGAAGAAACAGAAAGACGGAAAAAAAAAGAAATAAAAAAGGATGAAGAAAGGAGGAAAAAGAAAGAAAAAAAAAGAAGCAAAGTAGAGATAAAAAAAGTAAAAAGAAAGCAAAAAGAAGCAAAGAAAGCATAAAGAAACAATAAAAAAAAGAAAAAATAAGAAAAAAAAAAGAAAAAGAAAAAGAAAACAAAAAAAAATAAGAGAGAAGAAATAAGAAAAAGTAGAAAAGTACAAGACAGGACAAGAGATAAGCACCCATTTTCATGCTTCAGAATTGCAAAAAACGAGCTACATATTCGGTTTTTATGCCTAATGATACATAATATAACGTCATAAACTCAAAAAAAATTTGGACGATCTTGTCGACCCTCATCCATATTTCTCGTTTATTCTGGTATGCCCGACAACCCTATTTTCTTGGTTGAAAATCGGAGATATATATATATCTTCGATATAATATTATTTTATGGCATTTCTTCTGATGGACACTTTCGGTGAAAAAATTGTTATAGGAACATGAACATTGGTAGAAAATGCGATGTTCCACAAAATTTCATCGTCCAATTTTGCCAAATAAAGTGGCAAATCCGCAATTTTTGTGCCTGTAGGAAAAATGTCAAAATTTTTAGAACAAGTGATGTTTCATGAGCTCCAATCATCATCCAATGTATGTTAGTGCATTTCCAAGGTTGACCCGAAGTTTTGGCACCTCTCGAGTTGATCTTCATACTCAACTCCGTATTTGAAAAATTCGACTTTTTTAGTGGAGCTGAGACAGGAGATAAGTATATATATATATATATATATATATCATATTATATTATATTATTATTTATATGATTATTATTGCCTTGACAACTGATGTGTGGTGGTGAGGGTTTGATCCTGCCAATTGACAGAGTCGCGTAAGTGGCTCGTAGCTCAGTTGGTTAGAGCACAGGTCTAGTTAACCTTGGTCGTAGGTTCGAATCCTACCAGCCGCACATCTTTTGTATGGCAATCTGATCTGTCGTGTATTTAATCTCATTCTTGTTAATTGCTTTCACGACATGGCTTAAGATGCTTTGGTGGACAATCGATCCCCGCTACTTGCCTTAATGTCGGCGGTCACAATTGTGACGTGTTATTTATTCATTGATTATTATTGCCTTGACAACTGATGTGTGGTGGTGTGGGTTTGATCCTGCCAATTGACAGAGTCGCGTAAGTGGCTCGTAGCTCAGTTGGTTAGAGCGCAGGTCTAGTTAACCTTGGTCGTAGGTTCGAATCCTACCAGCCGCACATCTTTTGCATGGCAATCTGATCTATCGGGTATTTAATCTCATTGTTGTTAATTGCTTTCACGACATGGCTTAAGATGCTTTGGTGGACAATCGATCCCCGCTACTTGCCTTAATGTCGGCGGTCACAATTGTGACGTGTTATTTATTCATTGATTATTATTGCCTTGACAACTGATGTGTGGTGGTGAGGGTTTGATCCTGCCAATTGACAGAGTCGCGTAAGTGGCTCGTAGCTCAGTTGGTTAGAGCACAGGTCTAGGTTAACCTTGGTCCGTAGGTTCGAATCCTACCAGCCGCACATCTTTTGTATGGCAATCTGATCTATCGTGTATTTAATCTCATTGTTGTTAATTTATGCCAATCGGATTTCCATAAAGTTACGGATTTGTTCGAAAAACTTTTTAGTTGAGTTCTCATACACGTACATGTACGACTTAGGGCTATGTTGAAAAGTACATGAATATCATTTATCGTAGAGTTTTTATACCCCAGAGAGATATTTATTCAATGTTTCAGTTTGATTTTGATCAGATGATAAGTATTTGATACAAATTTGTCCATTGAACATTTCACGTTTACGACCGGTTACCAAATCGAGCGTTTACGACCGTTGCCATCGTTTTTGACATATTTCTCATCGGCAACGTAAGTTTTTTTTAAGAAAAGAGCATTAGAAAAACGTAGCTAGAGAACATCAATAGTACTGATCTATAAGTTTGGAGAGGTTATTTCCAGTAAAGAGCCAGGATATCCTTGGATGCCGCAACAGTACTTTTTCACATGCTAATTTTGATTTACGACCGATACCGCCCGAAATATCAATATTGAGAAAAAAATATATATAACCTTTGTCGAAAATGTGGATTAATATAATGAATCTACACCACTCTAGAAGTTGAGAGATGTTGTACAAAATTCTGCAGTATTCTTTCATACATGGGTGTTAAAATATTTGGTTTGAATGCTGAGAATTTACGACCGTTGCTTTTATGGAGAACTTAACCCTCTTACAACTAAGAATGCATTGCGGATGTGTTACAGGCAATGAAACATGGAATGAGCGAAGTTAAATGCGTCATGCCTAGCTGCAGTCGATTCTTTCGCATTAAGATGGGAATTACAACCTTTTAAAATTATACTTCCTAACCAAATTGCTAATAAAAACTTGCAGAGGTCCACAATAAGGTCCGCATAAAGGTCCACAAACCCTTGCGAGAGAAAGTGATTAAGTCAAAAAATAAAGTAAACAGCTGGCAAAGACAAAGGAGAAATAGTCTATTCTTCTTCAACCGAACGCATTCAAAAGAAAATTCATCAGAACAGAGTAATTTCCCCTGCGTGACGTAGAAAATGAAACCATATTTGGCAGTCGGATGCAGTGAGCCTTCAGGGGTATATATTGAACGGGAATAATGTAGTCCGATTTCTATGGTCATCAGAATGGTAGTACTTCATGAAAAAGTCGAGATCTTTATTGCGCTGTCGTGGCGGAGGTTTCATTTTTTTATTCAATTTTTTTCGCCATGAATTTGTGATTCACTAAATTCATGTTTCAATTCATGAATCTGAATAGTGATATGGACCCCATTTTTCATCTTTCAAAGTATTAATTGAACTTCATTGTCCTTGAATCCTGTCATTTATCTCTACTAGTGGCAGGTGACAAGATCACGCATAAAGAAGATTCTCTTGAGGTTAAGCATGAATGCATATAGCAGGTCATCGAGTTGCCAATTTAAAAAAACATTACCTCTCCAAGGCTGGTCATGAAACGAGCGATCTGTTAATTATATCATCATTTCCTATGCTAACATGATAGCTCAATTCCGCTGTAATGTCTTCAAAAACTGCATAAATCTGCACATCTCACATTTGGGAAACATTTCCGTGAGTTCCAAAGCTCAATTTCAAAGTTCCAAGAAACAATTCAAAGTTCCAAGCTCTACCGAAGCTTCTGTTCTCTCTCCGAGTTCTCTCTGTTTTACTGTCCGTTAGCTGTCTTCAAGATCCTCGACGAGGTAATCCGTCGATCTGCAACCGATATTTGCAACACCCGATTCGATGACATCGGGTGGCGTCACGGCGACTCTCCCAATAAGCCTTCTCGGGCTTCGGTCGCCGATGGATGTTGCTGGTCCAGCATTCTACGCGTCGGTATCACACGTGTCTGACCACTCGTCGGGGAGTATCCTACACCGTACCAATGGTCCCCAATGTATCCCCTCTCGATTCTGTGGTTGCCGTCACGACGATAGGTGGTCTGCCGCTGGTCTGCAACGCCCTTCGGATCCACGTAAACTAGCGGCAATGGGACCGCATCTCCGCAAGAAAGCTGCTTTGACCCTCAAGCAGTCCATGGACCAACACCGCCTTGGTTGTCTGCAGGCTCCATCTCAACCTCACAGTGGCGCCCGTCTGTCCGCTCTTCCTCAAGCGCCATGGGAACCTCTTGGTCGACGACTGTCTTCAATACGACCATCCACCCTAAGGATCGGGGGATTTGTTTGTGAGCCTCACCCCATGCCGTTGTTGGTTCCCAGGACAGATTGATGAACTGGGTCTCCATCCCCCGTTGCTGTGTCAAGAGTGCCGGGAAGGAATTCCCGAGCCACCATGGCTATCAACGACATCACCCGCCGCGGCACTTGACGTCGGACGGTTTCAAGTCGATCCTCGAGCCAGTGGGGCTGGATCGTGGTGAAGGCAAGCGGCCGGATGGTATGACAGTTTTCCCCCGTTACGCAGAGGGCAAGTCGCTCGTGTGGGATGCGACCTGCTCGAACACCTTTTCCTACGTCCGTCGCCAACGATTCAGCGATTGGATCCTGGATGCTCGGCGAAAGCAGCTGAAGCTAGGAAAACGTCAAAATACTCAGCTCATCCAACTCCGGTACACCGGTCGCCGTTGAAACGAATGGGGTCTTCGGCCCTGCGACGCCTGAACTTTCTTAAGGACTTGGGTCGCCGCATGTCACGGAGAATCGGGGGACGCTAGAGAGTCGACTTTCGGCTGTTGTTCCGGCGCTTGTCGTTTGCTATTCTGAGGGGCAACTACCTCAGTCTGACTTCTTCTTCCCGTCGAACTCTTCTGTAATTACTGTTAATTATGCTCATTTTGTATTTTGTATTTGTTTTACCAAATTGTATTCCTTTTAAAGACGTGATTACATACTTATCAATTGTAAAAAATCCGAGTTTATTCCCCTCACGTTCATTTCATGAAAATCGAGACTGTATACACTAGGTAATGGGCAAAAGACCGTTCCAGGACACCATAAAATTCAAAAAATGGTATCTTTAAAAACGACATAAATTCATGAATTTGAACCCTTTTTCAGGTTTTTAAGACCTAAATACATGAATTTAGTCCATTCAAAAAGTACCATTTTTTCAAAAAATGGTTTTTTAAAAAACGACATAAATTCATGAATTTGAACCCTTTTTCAGGTTTTTAAGACCTAAATTCATAAATTTGGGCGTTTTCAAAAATACCCAATTTTTCAAATTTTTCAAAATCTCAAAATTTGAGAATTACAATTTTACACCCGCCCTTATAATCATGACCGTTCCAGGACACCGAAAAAATCAGAAAAGTTAAGAAACTCAAAATTTGAGAATTACAATTTTACACCCGCCCTTAAAATCATGACCGTTCCAGGACACCGAAAAAATCATAAAAGTTAAGAATCTCAAATTTGTGATTATGACATTTTTCATTGCTCAAATCATGACCGTACAAGGACACCGAAAATCATATTAATGTTTAAGAATCTCAAATTTTGTGATTATGACATTTTTCATTGCTCAAATCATGACCGTTTCCAGGACACCGAAAATCATAAAAGTTGAAGGGAATTTCAAATTCATGAGTTTAGAACGTTTTCCAGGTTTTTAAAATATATCATGTGACTAAAAATTATTTGGAGGAATTGGACATATTTCTTAACAATAAGTTGTAGGAGTATTTACAATTGTCATTTCAATCAGGCGTTCTTACAATTCCCTATAGCTGATACTGCTTTGCACTCAGATAAACACTCAATTGTAGAGAACATCTGCTTCTCGCATTTATGAATAAAAGGTATTTCAGTGTAAAGAGCTGTGTCCTCCAACTCAGACATTTGATAAGGAAAATCAATGTAATTTGAGCAAAGAACAAACAGCTGCTACACCCACTTAGACATTTGTAAGACGTGGGAATATATATCCAGCAAATCCTACTCCAGCTGCAATGCCGTGAAACAATACACAACAACAATAATCGCTATGGCTATTTCAAAACAATTGTGGCAGAAGAGACTTATATTTAATGAAAATAGTGTTTCTTGTCAGTTGAAGGTTGTTGTCAAAACGCTCTCGTCATATATTTCTCAAAATGAGACAAGATTAATTTGAAGATAGAAGAAAACAATCGTTTGCCAGGGAGGATGAAAAAATTACGAGAGGAATTGACGTGGAATATATATTTTGAGAGGATATGAATTTACAGATTGATAATGAGATGGTTTCTCCACGTGCCCGGATTCAAGTGTTAAATATATAACCAAAAAAAAAAGAGGCAATATTTTCTACTGGCACTAGAATCTTTATTTGATTTGTGCGAGCTTTCGGCTATCCGACTTAATCATGCAAATAAAGTGATGTCAAGTAAAGAAGATCGCAAACAGAATTCTACACTAAAATCAATAAATCATTTAAAAGACAGATACTGAACGTCAAAGGTCAAATGGGCAAAGCAAGCATACTACTAAAAAGAAAAATAGTAGGGTAAAGAAATAATAAAAAATTGTTACAGAATGTTAAGCTTGCACACCTTTAACAATTGTTCATCAGTTTGGAAGAGGTCTATGCTGTTTATATATAAAGATCAAGTATGGACCTCTTTTGATAGTTCTTTATGCCGGAATGAATGATTTTCCACTGTAACATGTCGGCTGAGTACCTGGATGTTTTGTAATAAAATGCTCCCGAACAGCAGAATCAGAGGAATTTAAACAAACAAATGCTCGTCTAAGACGAGACTTGATGAGACGTTTAGTTTGGTCCCAATGTAAATTTCACCACATAAATTACAATTAATTTGATATAATTGATGCATTTTGAGAAGCACATATTGCGTTTATCAGACATGGGGCAGATTTTGCAATTAGCATCACACTGCAACTTCTCTTTAGGTGGATGAAAAATTCGCTTCAATGATTGTCCACCGTAAAACCATGGGTTCACCAAAGTCTTCGATTCCTAATCTTTTCAAGAACGAAGTGTAGTGTCTTTTAGTGACTTCATCAACGTATGGACACTTGATGTAAGGCTCTAATAGTATCTGGAGGCTTGTTGAGGGGATCAGACTTTCTTCGATTGTATAGTCTGAAAGAGGAGTCAAACAAAGCGTTTAGGATATACGTTTCTAGAGAATTTTTCCTTTATCATATTAAAAAGAGTATACTTTGTTCTCTTGTGTGGTAGATCTGTAGTCAGCTCGTCTAATCTAACCGAGAACAATGCCCTTTTCTTGATATAGGACCAGTTTGAGTTCCAGTGTAAAATAGCTCCACTATGAATCGGCTTGCTGAACAGTCTGATTGGAAACAACAAACCATCGAAATATATGTCGCAATTCAAGAAATGGAAGAAAACCATCAGTATTAGGGCCAATTCCAAAGTAAATGCAATACAGGGATTCAAATTATTAATAATGAATAGTATTATCTTGGCTGGAAATATCTGCTGCCCAAACACAAAATACATTTCATCAATGTAACGCCGCCATAGTATATCTCTGCACCAAACTTTTCGCGTATCGTCAAATTCAAGAGTAATCCATGTAATTATTGGCAAGTTGAGGGTGCGACTTAGGATTTCCCCATTGCTAGACCTTTATTTTGCTTGTATTGAATACCATCAATAATGGTGCGATCACAGGTCAAGGCCATTTTCACTAGTTGAATAGCATCATTCACGGATCACAGTATTGAAAAAATGATCATTTTGGCGATATTTCTCAAGAAAAGTTCGCAAGACATCGAACATACCAAAAATAGTGATACACTGGTATCAAGGGGTATTGATCCGTATAAGTTAGTGACGTCAAACGATGCAAAACCACTAATTTGGAAATGGGAAATTATTGCGGTCAGACAGCCATAATATGAAATCATCTGTACTCGATATATGTGAAGGTCACATACTTGATCAGCTTTTGGAGATGATTTGACAATAACCTTGAAAGTTTGGTGGAGGGGTCCGTCGAAGGCTGCAGTTATGGTGCGTCCTTTGAGATCTCCATCTTTATGATCCTTTGTAAGATATATGGCGTATTGGGCTTAGGGTCAACTGCATTTCGTTGTCATAAGTTCATCCATAACATCGACAGACTCCACTATATTTGTTCGCAATCGTGGTCAATATGCTTATTAAATTTCAATTGTGCTGTTGTAGGCTTAATTTCTTTTTCGACAGACAAAAAATTACCAGTGTCAAGAGTAGCCTCTTTGAGCAGAGTTTGGTAAACAGGCTTATCGAGAGCTATAAGACGATTACTTTTGTCCGTAGGTACAATAACACAATCTTTGTTTCTTTTCAGAGATTGAATGCGACTGTTATCATAGTGTTGGTATTCAATCTGGCTGAGACAAAGAATCTGGCTGAATACCAACACTATGATAACAGTATTCAATACAAGCAAAATAAAGGTCTAGCAATGGGGAATCCTGTCGCACCTCAACTTGCCAATATTACATAGATTATCTTGAATTTGACATACGCGAAAAGTTGGTGCAGAGATACTATAGCGGCGTTACATTGATGATGTATTTTGTGTTTGGGCAGCAGATATTTCCAGCCAAGAAATACTTTCATTTATTAATAATTTGAATCCATGTATTGCAATTTACTTTGGAATTTGCCTAATACTGATGGTTTTCTTCCATTTCTTGATTGCGACATATATTTCGGATGTTTGTTGTTTCCAATCCAGACTGATCAGCAAGCCGATTACATAGTGGAGGCTATTTTACACAGGAAACTCAAATGTCCTATATCAAGAAAAAGGGCATTGTTTCTCCGGGTGAGATTAGACGAGCTGACTACAGGATCTACCACACAAGAGCGACAAAGTATAACTCTTTTAAATTTAAAAGATAAAGGGAAAAATTCTCTAGAAACGGATATCCTAAATCGCTTTGTTGGACTCCTCTTTCAGACTATACAATCGAAGAAAGTCTGATCCCCTCAACAAGCCTCCAGATTTACTAATTAGAGGCCTACATCAAGTGTCCATAACGTTGATGATCGTCACTAAAGACACTACAACTTCGTTCTTTGAAAAGATTAGGAATGCGAAGAACTTGGTGAACCCATGGTTTTTACGGTTGGACAATCATTGAAGCGAATTTTTCATCAACCTAAAGAAGAAGTTGCAGTGTGATGCTAATTGCAAATTCTGCCCCATGTCTGATAAACGCAACTATGTGCTTCTCAAAATGCATCCATATATCTAATTAATTGTAATTTATGTGGTGAAATTTCAATTGGAGCAAACTAAACGTCTCATCAAAGTCTAGTCTTAACGAGCATTTGTTTTTAAATTCCTCTGATTCTGCTGTTCGGGAGCATTTTATTACAAAAACTATCCAGGTACTCAGGCCGACAGTTAAGTGGAAAATCATTCATTCCGGCCATTAAAGAACTATCAAAAGAGGGTCCATCACTTGAATTCTTTATATATAAACAGCATAGAACTCCTTCACAAGCTGATGAAACAATTGTAAAGGGTGTGCAGCTTAACATTCTTGTAACAATTTTTTTATTATTTCTTTACCCTACTATTTTTCTTTTTAGTAGTATGCTTGCTTTGCCCTTTTGACCTTTGAACGTTTCAGTTATCTGTCTTTAATGATTTATGATTTTAGATGTAAATTCTGTTTGCGATCTTCTTTTACCTTGTCATCACTTTATGGTGCATGATTAAGGCGGATAGCCGAAAGCTCGCACAAATCAAATAAAGCGTCTAGTGCCCCGTAGAAATTTGCCCTCTTTATTTGGTTATATTTTAACAAATTACAGATTCCTTTGAGAGATTTTCATTGAGCCAAATGGTGGAGAGATAGTACAATTGTAAACTTACACAAATTCTTGTTGCATGAAAAAAGAAACAATTCACTCAGTGTTATTTGTAAAATTTTTATCGGTAAGCACATCAACTTATCTTCTATCTCTTTGTGATAATGACAAGACATATTTTTATAGTGATACAATTACCGAAGTTTTCATTTCCAATTAGGTAAAATTAGCAAGACAATTTTCCTATGCTTTGTAGGGTGTCTGTTTCTATTGTACTTTTGAAATCACGACCTAACGTTATCGCAAGATTGACTACAAAAGGATGATAATTTTCATTGTGTAAAGCAATTATGTGACATTCCAAATGATTCCATTCTTCTGTCAAACAATGGTGCGTCTTTTAACGACAATACAGTTTATGACAAATTACACTACTACTTTCAAAGAGTATGTGATGATAATGTTATTACGTTAGATGAGATTGAAAAATTTGATCAAATAGCTAATGAAGTAAATCAAACCTTTCAATTACAGTCCGAAAAAGTGGATGATTAAGAATAGACAGTAGGATGGCAAAATTTTCTAGTGATGGTAAAAAAATTCTAATGAAGGAAAATGACAAAATTTTTTTAGAAGAGCTAAAAACTTTAAGCGAAAATTTAAGCAAATACTTTATTAAACAAAACTGTTATTAAACAGAACTTAAAACGGAGAAAAACTTTAAACGAAAAGATGTCAAAAACAAACAAAGCAATAAAAAAACTAATTTGTTCAAGTAAAAAATGTTTTTGCTGTATTTCCAATGTTACCCCACCGAACAAAATTCCAAAAATATTATATTTTAAAAAAATGGATAAAATTAGAGCTGATAATTTTAAAAGAATTTAAAAAAAACAATTAGAAAAAAAGAGTTAATAAAACAAAAGGAAATATTATGAAAGAAAATCATCTTCAACATAGAATGATAAAAAAGGCTGGTATTTCAATCTGATATGTTTGAAAATAATGCAGCAAAACCGAGGGCAAGTAAAAAAACGTGATTTTGAGACATATAATACTATTTGGAAACCATTTAAAATTCTTGAAAAAAGAACTTACAAATAATGATAAACAAAATTTGATTATTAAATACAGGATTTTATTCCAGAGCACCCAAAAAAAAAACTATATTTAGATGGGGGGACTATGGATGATACTAGTAAGAATCAAACAAACATTAATAAGAAATTACCAAAAAATCTATGCAATTTGAACAATTTCACTATCTTCATTTATAGATGGAAAAACAATACCCTAGATTTTATCTCTCGGACAAAAAAGGGAAAGTATTTCCACACTAAACCTTTTCGAGGTTTAATTTTTTTTCCACCAGATTAAATCTCCTTTTAATTTTTAAGATTAGAAAATTTAGTTGAATTCTTTTAAGAGGGAGCAGATTTAAATAATTATGCTGTAGAAGATCTCATAAAATATAAAAAAAGGCTCATGTTAGATAGAGTTGGTGCAGTAAACAATTCTTTAGAAGGGGGGACGTTATTAAACAATTAGAAAAAAAAATTTTATTATCAACGGGAGTTTTAAAAAGTAGGAAAAGGTTTATCTGAAAAAACAGGGAAAAAAACAGAAAAAAAAACAAACTGTATTTTTGTTTTTAACCAGATGATCCAAAGAATTACTAAATAGATTTAAATAATTTTAAATATCTTGCAATAAAAGAAGGACATAATTCTAGTTTCAATGAAATTCATGCTATAAATTGAAAAAGGGACTGTTAGAAAAGAAGATTCTAAAATGAAGGAGGATTATAAAAATATAACGGGACCCATCTGTGATTGGGTGTCTTTTAAGGGGGGTGGCTTCGCCCGTAGCTGAAATATGTTGTTTTCTAATTTTTTATCTATGATTTATTATCTATGAGGAAATTTGTTTTATCAACGATTTTTTATCTATGATTTTTTTATAACAAAAATATTTATTCATAAATAAATATCTGTTTAAATTTTTTTGTTATAAAAATGTCCTTCGAGAGAATTATTTTTCATCAGTAGATTTTGGGGGTACAAAATATTAATAATCATTTAGAAAATTAACAGAGATTTTGTGTTCATCAAAAAATTTTTTAGCTACGGGACGTTTTAAAAAATTGTTGTGTGGGGAAATCCCAAAAACTACTTCATCACACACTCTTGTAATTTAGAAGCCCCATTCTACATTTAGAAAAAAAACAAAATAAAAATTATCAAAATTAGCATTGACTAGTTTCTCTTACATTTTTAAGCACTATTCAAAACGTTATCAAAGATGTGAATGATCCCAAATTTAGAATTTAATTTTCTACTGATAAAAAGGTAAAAACATGGGAAAAAAAAAATATATTACTAACCTTTTCCTTCCTGGAATTCTTAACGAATAGGGTTGAATCCAATATCAGAATGAAATTAAGAGACAATTTAGGTATACCATTTAAAGATAAGGAAACACATTACATTTTTTTTTTTCAGTTGAACCGGGCAGTTAATAAATAAATTTCTCTTACTTTAGACGAAAATCATCTTCAAGTTTGATTTTTAATTCATCGATAGGGGATCATTGTCCCCCCCAAACAATATAAGGCGTTATTAGAGATTGGATATTAATCAACAAACCTATAGTCAAAGGCTATTCATTTAGGTTGAGAAGAATTCACAAAAATAACTGAAATAAAATTTTTCAATTGTTGTTTTTTTTTTACATTGTGACATTATTGAAGGAGGATATATGAATGGTAAATTGTCAAATTTAATATTCAGTTTTCCAGCTTTTACTGTACCCATTGGTTATAGATTAAATGTAATTCCACAAACATTAATATATTTCCCTATTACAAGAAAAACAACTATTAACAACATATAACATTGGCTTAGAATCACTGATGAAAAAGGACAAGAAATAAATTTTGGAGGTGAAGAGATTATGATAGATCTTTTGGTTCGGGAGGTATAAACCCCGTTCGGGAGGTATAAACTCCCGTTCGAGAGGTATAAACTCCCACGACGAAGCTTAGAGAAGTATTAATTTTCTTCTTCTTCTTTTAAAATAAAAATAAAATTTTATTAAAAATGAGTGAATCTACCTCCATTAAATAAAAAAAAACTCAAATTTAATCATCATCCAAAGTTTATCCTAATAAAGGTTTTTGTCAGTTATTTGCGGTGGAAGATCAGGTTGTGGTAAATCGTATCTATTGTTTAAAATTTTAAACGGACTTCCCAAATTTTTGGATTAATAACAATCTTATAATTATACAGCAACAGCATGAACAACGTCTAATCAATTTTTAAAAATAATGGATTTGAAGATAATCTTAAAAAAAAAAAACAGCAATTGCTTCATTATTCAAAGAATATGAAATAATCTGTCGATGAAGAAGAAATAAGTTCGTGGTTGTGAAGAAGCAGCCAAAAAATAATCAGTTAGTAGAATCCATAAAAAATAAGCATATAAAGATACAATTCCCCCCCAAAATTAAGATGATAGTGGTAATATGCAAGATTCCTAGTAAACTCGATAAAACCAATGAAACATTGTGTAATTTTTGATTGATTGTGTTAATGATGGAAATCAGTCAGTTCAGAGAAATTATTTTCACAAGAGGTAGAACATAATAACTGTATGTATTTTATTTAACACAAAGTTATGTATTCATTAGACGGAAGTGTTATTAGAAAGAATTGGCAAGTATATTTATAACTATTTGAAATAAATGCAAGAAACTTAAGTGATTTGTTTAAGAGATTTATGTGTAAGAAATAAAGATGAATTTAAAATCAATCGTGTAACACAATGCTTGGTCTCAAAGATTAATGGCTTCATTACAATTAATATTGATAAAAAAATTCATGATAGAGTTATCGAACAATTGTTCTCTGGACCTGAAAGTCGATAGAAGATTGTTTTACTGAGTGAACATAAAAAAATTTTTATTCTAACTGAGTAATAATAATAAAAATTTTTTATTCTAGACTGATTTAAATAATAAAAATTTTTTTCTAGACGGATTTAATAATAATAAATAAACTTTAAAAGGTGAAGTAGTTATTTCCATCAGGTAAAATTTTTCTTTTATCATCAAATATGGATTCTAATCTAATTTATGTTCTTCTTTTAAATACATTGTATGTTTCTTTGAATTAAGTCTATAATTATCATGCTGTTTTTATTTCATTATTATGTAATGCATATTTTAACTAATCTTGAAATGTTATTGGTTAGCCACTAGATGCCTTTTTTACCTTTTGAAATTCCTTTTAAATGGTTTTTTATGTGTTTTAATATTTATTAATTGTAATTATAACAGTAACATTTAGATTTTTAAAAATATAGGCTTCTGTTATGTAAAATCTTCATTTCTTTCTAATTCATCTTTTACTTTACATAAATCAGAAGGATGAATGATATCTTTTATTTTATTATTATCTTTAACAAAGCGTAGAATTATACGGTATTGTTAATTCTAAGAAAACAGAAATCGGTATCTGTACAAGTGTAATTTCTATAGTTTTTTTTTATTGCCATACAAGCAGGTGCTAAATAATCATATAATAAATCTATACATAAATAGTTTAGCTAATTCTAATATAGTGAACTCCAATAAAATTAAACTTTATCATGTTTTACGCTAATTCCGACGTAAAAGTACAGCACATCGTTTCATCACTAAAATCTAGTAGTTTTTTTATATGTAGGTTATCCTTGTTAAATATTTGAAACCTTATCTTTTATCATAAACTATTTCACAATAATTTGTCTATTACGCACATTTTTCTAAAGTCTTACCGCATAAAATGCAATATTCATTAATTTGAAGAAAACCACGTTTCCAAAAATCATCTTTATTTCTTTTAGCTTACTTTTTACGTTTTTCTCAATATTGAACTCGATATAATTCTTTTTAACCATTTAGATTTTTTGAGAAAATTGTTTACCGATGTATTTTCGTATAGAATCATTCCATGTTCAAATTACCAATCTAGCATTCTTCTCCCTTCAACAACCATACTTTCTTTATTAACTTGTGGTTAACATAAGTTTTTTTGTTGGTCAGATAATTCTTAGGAATTATAGATTTTTGATAATCTGGAAAAATCTTCTATATTGGGTATTTATGTTTTCGGGACAGGGAAGGATAATACTTTTTGTTTTTTATCTTTTATTTATCAGGGTATTACTAAATCCATTTTATATTTAACTGATTATAATTTTCTCCATTGTTTTTGATAATCAAGAATCTTACACCTTCATTCACTGTTGGTTAATTCTTGTTCATGCATGAAGAATATAAGGGCTATTAAAATCATAAATAACAATACTTTTCTCTTTGATTTCGTCAATGCTGCTTGACTAACGTCATTTGATATAAGTCCTTCTTATATTTTAGATGTTAAACAATTTTATAAATGATCACTTTCTTCTGGAGATAAAAGTTTTCATTATTTCATAATCATCAGGATTTATTTTATAAATGTAACATGTACATAACGATTA
>CAJQUW010004346.1:0-18098 GCA_907163375.1 Prostheceraeus crozeri | reverse complement strand
TACAATTGTTCATAAAAAAAAGGGAACACACTTAAACTTCGCCTTAACTTCAACTTTGTCTAACTCCACCAAACGGAAAAACGAATTCTCTGAAATTTGAATATAGTCAGTTGTGCTTACTAATATCATTGTTGAAATTTCAAGCATGAATATTTAGTTGTTTTCCTGTTATAGATAAAAAAGTAGTAATAATTTGATCTTCATTTAGCAATGTTACACAAAATCATACCTCACTCTTATAAAATTACATTTGTTTCCTTTGTTATGTAATATGTTGTTCTACAAGCCAAAAGCTATCAAGCAAAACAAAATAATGAAAATCGGTCCAATCAGAGCCTGTATAGCCACCATTATTCATCAACAATAATGTAACTGCTACATGTGATTAACTGGACTTCATGTTCCATAGCTTCCTGACTTCGTTGCGGCGGTGTTGGCAGCACTCCTGATTGCTTTCAGCTAGAAATCTATCTCTTACCGGTTGAAAACAATACAAAGCACAAATGAACATAACGAGAGTCCGCATTCCACAAAACAAAGTTCAGGTTTTTCTTTGCGAGCTACAACAACGACTAAATGTCCCTTACACAAATGTGCATCGAGCATAATGAGAGTTTCGACTCATCGGAAAGAGGGGCTCTGCCGTCCACGCAAAACATCCATACGTAGAAACATCAGCTCCCGTCTGAAGGATAGTGATGGCAGGAGTAAGAGTCCAACTTATGCAAGCTCAATAGGTTTAGGACATTATCTTGGCACTCGTTCTCCCTGCACTGAATCCCGTATAGAAAATGTATGGAGTATTCTAAATCGTAACGTTTCGTCGTTGCGACTGTCACCTACAGATGGCGTAGCCTATCACAACTACGTCACTTTAAAAGCGAGTGGAAAAGTTAGATCAGTCAAAATCAACGATTCAACGAATCAATCCTAGACGTATTGGTAAGTCTTTGACAATAAGGTAGGCACAAAATATTAGCTTCCTTAAGAAACCGTTTCTGTATCATAGCTTATCAGATTATATAAGGACATTTAAAATATTAGGGACATGAAATAACATGCAAATTGCTTTTCTGTATCACTACTTAATGTTTTATTTGTAGTCAAATTTTAGGATGATCCACTTTTTATGAAACGACTGTATTACAAACATACAATGAAGTTCGAAAGGTTGAGGTTTATTGACCTTTGCACACGGTCAAACATATAGTGCCTTCAATGCGCGTGCCTTCGAACGTAACTGAATTCAGTCATTCATCAATTTACATTTTGACCTTATTTCACCGTCAGTGCTCAGATTTTGGGATTCACACACCAAATGATCCCCAGAATATGAAGAAAAGTGGATGACTCGTATGGCTTCCCCATGGAAAATTATTTTCATAACATGCAAGACTCCCAACACGTTTCGGCGGAGTTTGATCAGACAGAAAAAATTCTACCCCTCCCAATCAGCCTAGTATCTCCCTTACTAACCGCCTCAAACCCACCCCTAACCCAATTATCGCCCTCTACCAATTCGAAGCAGACGAGCAACTACCTACACAACATCCTTAGCGCCCACACCCCCGCAGCCTAGCAACGAACACATATCTTCAAGGTTGTTACCTAGTTTATTTTGACTTCTACAGTAATTCATAAATGTGCCACAACAATAATTTTAGCCGCGATTTTGAGACGGAAAATGCGTACCATGAAACTTTCATCCATCAAAAATAGCTCGCACACCAACCTTACTCCTTCGAATTCACTTCTAAGCTTCATTGTGATGTCAACCACAAAGGCATAAAGATTAATTTTCATAAATAGTGTATAACTTAGAAAGCTAATATCATATCACACTACCTATCAATAAATTACGAGCTAGTGAAAATAAAATCGAGTGTTCAAAGATACTGATCTTGTCTTTAAGCAGTCTATGAACGTGTTTATCTTATTATCAATGTCATGCTATTGAATCTATACATGCGTTTTGAATAATCATGCCTACTATTATAACTGAATAGTGACTACGAATAAATTACTACCGAATTAGACTTCAATTCGCTATAGAATCTGCGTGAACAGATTCAGTGCTTGTTCACTGAGTCCTCCAAATAATACGACCCAAGGCATCAAATACCACAGTACGCCAGCTGGCTCATCACCATGCGCATAATAAAGTTCTTGACATCTTTTACCGGAACTTTTGACTCTAAGCTGTACATTTTGATAGCTGAAGTTTTGTGCGAGGAAAAAAAGGATTTTCTGACCAAAACTGAAGATCGCACAGATGCAAATAGAGATCACTGAAAATTCTTGGTTTGGACAGTCACATTACATGACATGGATGGCCCATGAGCCTGAATACTTTTAAGGCTATAAGAGCTGAAATAATTCCCCGCTTTTATGAGACCGGTTCGTATCTCATTAACTCTGTCACTCTGTTACTTCAACAAATCAAACAATGAAAGCTTTAGAATGAAATCTACAAAGGATGAGAATTATTTTTGATGAATGAAGTTTTCATCAACCGTTAATTTTCCTTCTCAAATAGCGGCATGAATATTGATTTTTGCACCAGTTTTGTAATTGCTGTAGAAGTTAAATAGATCTAAAAAGATCATTGTAGGAGGCAAGCCTGAGACATATACTTACAGAAACTAGGCTGATTGGAGGGGTTGAATTTTTTCTGTCTTGATCACAACTCCGCCGAAGCGTGCAGAGGGCCCTTGCCCATGCACTATGCTTTGCTGATTGACTGACCTTAACATTTGCAAGAGCAATTGATATAGATGCAGTAGATTGTGAAAGTTGCTACTGTTCTTATTGATATGATGAAGTGGTCGCTTCGTGGAAATTTGTTGACTTGTGCTATGAATAGATGATGCAATCGCCACTTCTATCGATGAACTGATTGAATAGGTTGTTGAGATTTCTATGTCTATCAAATGAGCCTACATATCTATTGCACATAGCAGACGGCGAGACAAATTTGCTGAAATATGAATATCTTATACTGATTTTGAATATTATAGCGAACTTTGTAATATATTTTAGATATTCTAATGGCAAATTTCCTACTGATTTCGATGAGAAGATAAAAAAAAAAATGAAGCCTGCCTCAGATTAATTTTTGATTCAAATCCCTTTCCAATAGGGTGAGACACATCCACTTTCTATGTCTCATAAATCGAGAGATCGAAATGGTTTGTCCGATGATTGACATCGCAGAAATCGAAGTCCAACGTGAAAGCCAATTCCAAATTTTAGGCGACAATCCGCGATGCAAAATCGCATGTCTGAAACAGCCCTTATTTACAATCTTCAATTGCAAGGCAGAATGCAAACAGAGAAAAATCGTCAACAATAAACCTCTAGAAACGGAGTTAAGCTTCATGCAAAACACAATAATGCACATAAATCCACGCATTTTCACTTATGATACACTTGTCAGCGGCTGTATCATCGGGTCAGAATCAGTCACCATGGTGTAAACAAAGAATTTCATTGGTCATTCATCCAAATTAGTTCCCCCTGGCGTGCCACGACCTGAGTCCAATTCCATTCTATTCAACATCAGTTAAAAAAACAATCTAATTTCTCTGGATGCAAACGATTTCATAGAAATCGGATGGCGACGGCGTCAAATGGCGTACTCTTTGCCTAACTTCGAATCAAGCGGATCAGATAAAACAAGCTTCCACGCTCCGCAATGCTACCATTCGTCATATACCCCTGATTACTAGGTCTGTGAGCATTTCCTATCTTCTGTAAAGATGAAGATTTCAGTGGAAAACGGATAAGGTAAATGTACTTGTACATATGAGGGTTGTATAGGCCTATTTAGCATACGATATACAAAACATGGTGAAATGTCAGAATGCAAATGCCCCGAAGCAGCTATGAATCAACTAACTAGCAACAATATTTCTAAACAATTGAAAGTAGTCTCTATCCGGAGCTAGCGTGAAGTTGTGCAGGGAACGAGGTAGTAATAACAATTTCACATAGCTATACACAATCCTCTAACCTACATGCAAAACTTCGCGTCTGCCGGATCAATCATTTGCTATTTCAGAAATTCAGAAGGATAACACAATCCTATGTATTTCCCAGTGGTAAAAATTGTGACATTTAAGTGTTGACTCCATTTTTTCGAATTTTTGCGCAAAAAGTTACACAAATTGGTATTTTGTTGAACTGTTATTATAGAAATCATCTACAGATCATGATCTTCACATATTTCTCATATCAGTGACAAGGATGAAGTAAGTGACAAACAGACACTTTATCGTTAAAAGCAGTATCAACAATTTTCCCTGAAATTTCTATGTTAAAATTTGCAGTTACACCAACGAAAAGTGTCTGTTTGTACACTTTATTTCATCCTTTGTCACTGAATGATAACTCATTTGAAAGATCATGATCTGTAGATGATTTCTATAATAACCAGTTCAACAAAATACCAATTTGTGTAACTTTTATGATCAAAAATTCGAAAAAATGGAGTCAACACCTTAAATGTCACAATTTTACCACTGGAAATACATAGGATTGTGTTATCCTCTCTATTTCTGAAAAGCAAATGATCTGATCCGGCAGACGCGAAGTTTTGCAGTAGGTTAGAGGTGTACTATGCTATGTGAAAGTTTTATGTACTACCTCGTTCCCTGCACAACTTCACGCTAGCTCCCGGACTATTCTTGTATAATAAGGATCGTGCACTCTCACCCAAGCTATATTCAATTATGCATGTACTGTACATATAAATTGATAATATACTTGTAGGCCTATATTACAATAATTATGCTTCCTGATGAAATAAATTGAACAAGTACGTGCTACTTTACGTCAACCTTACATGAGCATAGTCTAGATAGTGCTTTACGTCGATGTGTTATCAAACTTTAAATTTTTTCAATTCAGTAAATATTGGGGTCTCTAACACCCCGTCAGGTATGCAGTAAAAAGTTAACAAACAACCACCATTTAATCTAGGAAGAAATATCTTTTCGAGAAACTGTATTTACGATGTTATATACACTTATCCAAAAATATTAAAAAGTAAGGACGTTTCACATTCGTGACTGCACTGTATTCTCAGGCACTAGGATCTTAAAAAAAATTCGGAGTCTGCTAGACCCCATCTGTATCCACGGATTAAACAACTATGTAAAAATCTACGTTGATTCCAATAGTTTGCCAAATAATACCAAATGTATAACTTCAGACGCACTTTGACTACTCAATCGATAGGCATATCTATACATTCATTTATAATAATTTACCATCTATTATAGTATATCGCTGCCATCTATTTATTTCATTTCATGTGCACGTTATAGTTTTTAATCAAAACTTCCTTAATGACGATATGTAGTTAGGAACTATAATTGTTACATAGGCATACAAGGGTACGTCCACGTTAGACCGATAACGATAACTATGGAACTGCATCACTCACCTCAGCGACTTATCGTTTCGCTCCACTGTTCACTGTCACAGCTATTTATTGTGGCGACATTGTCTTTCTAAGCAATATATTTTTGAATTTCCTATTTTGGTCATGTAATAGCTTCTGAGACTCATTTGCAAAATTTCTGCAAGAATTTTTTTTTGTGATTAACTAAACCCCTCCTACGATTTGTGAAAATGGCGGACTTGCATGGAATTCCTTAATTCATTCGAATACTTTTTGTGTTCATTGTTTTGTCTCTGACTGACCGTAGACGAAGTGCGCGTCGATTGTGTCAATATTTCTATCAAACAGACAAAACCGAACTCAATATTTGTTCTACATCAGTGACAATCTGGCATCATTCCAATGCCATAGCAATAAGTGTTGGAGAGAGAATTAAAAACTGGATGTGAAAATTGGCTTGTAACATGCATGTCATCACATTTAACGATTGCAGTGCTTGTCACTAACAAGTTATTTGCCGTGTTGTGTACTTTATAGACATTGATCCAATCTATGGATCCAACTATTCGTGAGATGCGGAGAAAAAGTCAAAATGACTATTGAAGCGCGGCGCTTTTCAAGAGACAAAGGTTCCGTACATCTCACAGTGCTTTAAGATGTGTGTGCTGATGAGTGCTTAATGCTGACAATTGACATCGATTGCCCACAAGTTGTCGTAGCTCCAAAAGGTAAATGCCAGGTCTAGATAACCTGTGGTCGTAGGTCTCGAGTCCGACAAGCTGCACATTGCTTGCTTGCTTGGCAAATTTGATCCATCCTACATCTTTTTTCTTTTACTTCAGTAATTTATTTTTGCAGAACGAAATTTCAAGGTTATTGCGTGCATTTTGATGACCGTCTCACGCTGGTCACTTTGACAAAAGAGATGACGTTCGCGATAGCATTATGTTCAACGATTTCTCTCATCTTTCAATAAAATCGCCCTATAAACTATCTAATCGATGTGCTTTTCAAGAGAACACATGATTTATCGTTGAGAAAATTGGGCTAGCAGCAGATATGTCGTGCAAAGATTGCGATTTTCTTTCAATTATCGTCATCGAAGTCTCTCCTCAAGGGACAGAGGATGTCCCATTCCTTTGCCTCAAAGGGAATGGGAATATCACTATCCATGACAATAGTAATAAGTTCCGAAAAAGTCAAGAAAGACTCTAGGATCTCAATGAGTTCATTGAAGAAAGTAGGCTATCTATAGTATACATGTTAACGACGCTCTGATGACTTAGAAATTCCGCAGTTTGCGTTCTTTACCTTTGTTGCCACGTTTCGTTGCCATTTCGTGTGGAATTTCACGGCCAGGCTTGTATTGCGTAGCTCTGGCGCATACAAATGAGTTCTAAACTTTCAAGCAGAAATAAACTGATTGAGGTAGTGTCCTGAGGAGGTTCCATCATTCATCATTTTAGGCTTCATGTTTAGTAAGTTTGCTTCAATTCACAAGACAATATACGTGACTGTATCCATATGTTTGAAATTAAGGATTTTTGACATATTAGGTACTTCGTCATGCAAATGCACACAGATTTAGGACAAGTAAAAAATTGGATCTTCAAGTATACTCACTTCAACATCTCCTCTCCATGTGTAAAGGTATCCATCAACATTTACAACGGGACAGATATAGATATCATACAAGTCCAAAATAGCTGAAACTTCTTTATCTCCGTTTAGTTTTCCTTCGATTATCTATGTGCAAGACAAGCAGGGGAAAAATAACATTCAAACAGTCTTTGTGCAAACAAAAAATGAAGTGGTACTTATTCAAACAACAATAAGAAAATAATTGTAAAACAACGACAAGGTCGATAACGATGGCCGATGATAACATGCTTTTCGGTCCTTGAGCATTCTATAGACGTTCAATAGTATATTTTCGATTGTTCAATAGTATATCTATAAGGACGTTTCTCACCCTCATGATCTTGTGCCTCCCAAAATGCTTATGGACATTTTGTGGAAAACTCGTCTGGACACTTTCGAATTCCTTTGTGTGAAAGTTCTTTATGTCAAAATATCTTTTTTGTTCACATGGCTAAGTTATCTAATAGTCGTTTTGTTTGAATTATTTTTGTTATTGCCTCATAGTCTTGTAACTTTATTCATATTTTGTAGTGCATGTTTAGCCTCTCGATTTTCATTTGAGGTACTTTAAATAAACGTCATCTTATCCGATCTTAAAGCACATCCGCGATCTTGGATGTGGCATTGTGCAGTGTTCATACAGTACTGTGCCTTCGAACATAAATAGTTTTTAAATTATTATTATTATTTCATTTATCATTTATTATTTCATACATAAGCAGTACTATGTTTTGAGACTCATTTCTTAGTCGCACTCTTTGTGGTACTTATTTGGGACTTTTTGAATAACAATGTATAGCGTCACCCGGGGTAATTGTGAGCAAAAATGAAACGGGGTAATTATAAGCAAACCTTATAAATCTGTTATATTAAAAGATAGAGGTTAAGCGATAGTTGGTACATGTTTGTGATGACATCAAGCTGTTCTATGTGAAATTTGAGTCAAATCTGCCCTTTCTACCAAATTCCACAGCCATCTAAAGAAGTAGTATCAAAAAATCTTTACGCAAAAGATTATTTTGCAATTTTGCATCTTGCGTAAACATTGCTCTGCTTTTCATGATAATAGTGATAAATCTATAATCCTGCCACAAATAGACTTCAATGGTCATGTAAAGCTTCCCCTTAGCTGACTGGATTATAAAAGTCCGGCCTACTATCTGCGCGGAACGCTCATGTTTACCCCTCTTTGCTTACCGAAAAATCGGCTTGATGGGGTAATTATGAGCAAACATAATTATGCAGCCGTACGTAACTAGTTGTTAATTGTGTGTTGTTTGTGATTAAGATTGCACTGAAAATGAGTATTGATAAGTGTGAAAGCAATTTCAAGTTATGCGATGCCCATGTTCATGAATCTGAGCTACGGCTTCGACTTGAGGAGTCATTGGACAGAACATGCTCTCATGGATGGATGTCGCTTTAGTTTATTGTCAAGGTCAGCACGATATTATTGTCTCCTGACAGCTATGCGTAAAATTTCTCTAATTATAGCACACGATGGGATGACAGCTCGAGACTTTGACGGTGTGTTAGTTACTATTGTGAGGAATAGCCAATGACTGTTGACTTACGCTGCTGTCTGCACTTTCTCACAAGGCTACAGTGCGAATTCATTCTAAGGTCGAGTCATGCCGCGATCATACGTCAGGAAGCGACCCGCCGTCTCTCCGTCAGACATTTCTGCAGCTATTCGTGACATTCATCAAGGACGACGATGGAGAGAAGCATCAAGACTACACAATGTGCCCATGGGGACTATTGGGTTACATATGAGAAATCCTGATTTACGGACTGGTGCTGGCCGTCGCAGAGCGCTGACTGACAAGGAAGAGGAGCTTGCGAACTGTCTGCGTACGTTGGCAAAATGGGGATTCGGCTTGACCAGAGAGGATGTGCAAAAAGAAGTTCAGCAGTATCTACGCGACAATCAGATCAAGAATCCATTCAACAACGATTTGCCTGGACCGGACTGGATGACAAGGTTCTGTAGGCGATGGAATCTTTCTTCTAAGAAGCCGTCTACATTAGAAAAGGCGCGTAAAGTGAACGAGTCTGACCCCTTCGTGATCTATGAATTCTACGATTTACTGGAAAGTGCCGCAAAGCAGCTAGGGATCGAGGAAGACGCCAGCTGCTTTTTGGAATCTGGACGAAACATCGCTGTTTCATGATCCATCACGCGTCAAAGTTGTCGGTGAGAAGGGCAAGAAAGTGCATTTGACCACAGCCGGCTCCGGTAGAGAAGCCACAACTGTACTTGCTTGCGTTTCTGCGTCAGGAACATCTCTACCTCCATTCGTCGTCTTTAAGGGGAAGAAGCTGCAAAGCACGTGGCTGCCGAAGGATGGTCTTGACCAAACGATAACGCTGACAGAAAATGGTTGGATGGAGCGCGAGGTTTTCTCCGAATGGTTTGAAAAAGAGTTTTGCACTCGAGTGACTCAGAGACCTGTTATTTTGATCTACGACGGACATTTGTCACATATTTCCCTGCGACTGATAACAAAAGCGAGTGGGGAGAACATTGTTATTCTCAAACTGCCTTCACACACCTCTCATCGTCTGCAGCCTCTCGATGTTGCAGTTTTCAAAGGCCTGAAAGCGACGTTCGAAAGGCAAGTCGTCAACCACAATCGCCAAAGCAACGCGAAAGGATTCAACAAACGAGTATTTCTTGAAATACTGGGCAGTATATGGCAGAAGACGATGAATGAGTCCAACATCAAATCAGGATTTCAAAAGACTGGAATTTATCCAATCAGTCGCACCGCGTATCCGACTGATGTCTTTGTCATCAGCAAGTTGATTGCTTACAAAACTCTCAGTCCATCCTACCGGCGCCCTCACTAGACCTGCATGTGCCTTCAGAGGAGACAGAGCCCTGTGACGAACCACCAGCGACTTCAAACTCAGCTGTTGACTCCGTCCCGCCGACTCCTTCGCCCTCCGTACAACTGAGCACCACAGACTGTAATGAACTGGATGAGTCTTTTGTTTCAACAAGCAGCTCACGTTCCCGGAAAGCCTCCTTTGAGGAGCAGCTTCTTCAGAAAATATCTTCGACACCGATATGTTGCCCGAAGCCAAAACGTCGAAACATCGATACGGCAAGTCGAATATTGACAACAGGGGAATTCAGGAAATTAGTAGAAGAAAAAGAAGAAAGCAAAGAGAACAAGCGCCCGAGAAAAGACGCTCGCAACCCAAGTTTGAGTCAAGTTGAAGTGAGTGCCGAACCAACAACAGGTAGGCCTAGGCCTAACCTTATCTTTGGGCCTAACGGTTCTGAATGTGTCGAGGTTGATACTCATGACGATCTTCCATCAGCTTCGTTGGCGATCAACCAATTTGTCATCGTAAAGTTCAGCGAGAATCTTCGCGATCCCGTTTACTTCGTTGGTAAGGTCGTGAACATTATTAATGAGCTCATCGATATCAAGTTTCTTAAGCGGTGTTCGCTGACAAAGAATTTCGTTTGGAGTAACGAGGAAACTTCCCTGGTTGAGAGGAAACAAATTGTCCAATTCCTACTGCCACCAACAGTACAGCGTCGCGGTGACATGGAATTCGATTTGGATGACTGTAAGTATGCACTCAAGTGATTAACTTCTCCACGTCCTGTTTTGTTGACGTATAGCTTCTCATTGGGCTAATTAAGGCCTATTGAATTATCTTATTTCATTCATTGAGTTAAATGAATGCATGTAATTCAATTTTCATCTTAACCATTTTCGTTGTTTTTGATTTTGATTGAACTTGGGAAATAGCGGGAGGATGGTTTCTGAAGCTTTTGCATTAATCAAGGATATTTAAAAACAAAATAGCAAATCGTCACGTATTGGTATCAAAGTATGCACGTAGTCTAGTACATGTAGGTAGTGACATATTAATCGTCATGCAATAATACAAAATAACCGGCTACTTGCATGTAAAAACAAAATATCAAATCGTCAAGTATTGGCATCAAAGTAGGCCTATTCACGTACATGTACATGTAGGTAGCGACATATTGATCGATAAGCAATCAAAAATCGTTTTAGAACTTGACATGATATGTCTTTAACCTTAGATACATTTAGGATAGCATGCATGAGTAGACTAGTACTTTTAAAATTTTGCTCATAATTACCCCTTTGCTGCTCATAATTGCCCCTTTTTACTAGATTTTGGATGAGCACGAAAACTATACTTTTTGATATGAAGAATAGCTCGATATCTTTGATTATGATGATGATGAATGAGTTTGATAATTGCACTAACATAATCTATCACTGTATTGTAGATATAGTTTGATGACTTCTAGAAAAATCGATGTTTACGCAAAGTGCTCATAATTGCCCCGGGTGACGCTACACTGTTCATAATTGTTATGCATAGCACGTACATTCGGGTGTGCACTTTTTCGACTTTTTTCTGAATTCCGAAAAGTTTATCAGACAGAAACATGAGCTTTTGTATAAAAGTAAGGAATATCTATGTCGGAGATGCCAGTTTTGAAGACAACCTCTACCCAAACTTTTTACATTTTCGCATTTTCCTTAAAAACGACTATTTTTCGACGTTTTTTGAATGTTGCGACGAAACTATAGCACTGATTGGCCTGAAAATTTGTGTGAAAATAGCTGGTTATGCTGCCCAATGATATGAGCTGGGTTGAATTTTCTGACTAATTTCGTCTATCTGAGAAGTATGCGTCTTTCCAGTCTAAAATACATAGGTATCATCATATACGTGTACATGTATAAGTATTTCATCAACTATTAAAATTACAGATCCAAAACTTCACACTTTGACCTTTTGTTTGATACAAACAATCTATTAACATCACAATAGCTTGTTTTCAATGAAATTACATGATTTTCTTAAAATATGAGGCTCAGAAATACAAGAACTACAAATGCATTGATATTCAAATATTTTGCTCCCATGAATATCGTGAAATCAGTGTTTTTTCAGCATGCACTAAATCACTCCGTTAACACTAACATTCAACAGTCAAGCTTGCATGCATGTATTACATACACAGTGGCTATGATTTAAGATTCGTTTATTATTCCCAATCAGCTTAATTTGCTCCCAATATGCTTTTTATCTATTAAATACTACATAATTTTCCACAGTATTTATGAAAGGAAAAATAGCGACTTATTCGATAATATAAGTCATCTTAGGCATATGGATGTTCACCCGAAATTGAAATGCTATCAAGTTTCGATTCAGATGCAGCAAAAAAGTCCTGGTGACTTATAAGATGGTGAATTTCAAAATTACATACACTAAAAATTCTCTCGCAGACTTAACTTCTTAATATTTCCAATCTTACTCATAAGCAATGATTCGGCACAAAGCGTAGGTGCCAGCAAAACAGAAGATGATTTTTGCGCCGTCCCAATTCACTCGCTGCCATAATCGAAACCGACATGATGATTGATTATTATATACATAGATACAGTCCGTTTCATAAAAAGTGGATCATCCTAAAATTTGACTGAATAAAACATAAGTATGATACAGAAAGCATTTTTCATGTTATTTCATGTCCCTAATATATTTAAATGTCCTTATATAATCTGATAAGCTATGATACAGCAACGGTTCTCAAGAAGCTAATATTTTGTGGCCCTACCCTTATTGTCAATGACATTACCAATTCGTCTAGGCATCGATGAACGCTACGTTTTAGAATACTCCATACATTTTCTATGGGATTCAGATCAGGAGAACGAGCTGGCCAAGATAATGTCCTAAGCCCTAATTGAGACTTGCATAAGTTGACAGCATTATCATCCATAAATAACCAAGTCGATGGATCACCAAGTTGATCTGTCATTTGGACAATCTTCATTCGTAAAACATTCACATAGCGTTCAGAATTCATGGTTCCTTGCTGTATGTGAAGTTCAGAGCGGCCATTGGTCCAAATGCCAGCCCAAATCAGTAGAGTCGCACCACCTTGTACCCGGGGACGATGTAAATGTCTCGGAATTTCCTGATCAGATTTTATCCATAATCTCAATCGACCATCACTATCCTTCAGACGGACTGATGCCTCATCAGACCAGACAACCCGATCCCATTGATTTCGCCAGTGACAATGACTCATTGCCCATCTGGGACGTCTTTTTGTATGCTGATCTGATAATTCGATCTGAGAGGGCCTCTTACAGCTCTTGAAATTCGACTCAATAAGTCTTCTACGAATAGTGGACTTAGAAATAGACGAGTCTAGTGCAGCCATCTCAGTTAACGAGAGACTTGGATCAACTTTAACAAATCTCAAAATTAGGCGGTCTCTACGTTTGAATGTTTTGCGTGGACGGCCAGAGTCCTCTTTACGCCAGAGTCGAAAATCATCATTATGCCATCGATGCACATTTGTGTAAGGGACATTTAGTCGCTTGCTTGTAGCTCGCAAAGAAAACCCTGACACTTTGCCTTTTGTGAATGCGATCTCGTTATTGTTCATTTGTGCTTTGTATTGTTTTCAACCGGTAAGAGATAGATTTCTAGCTGAAAGCAATCAGGAGTGCTGCCAACACCGCCGCAACGAAGTCAGGAAGCTATGGAACATGAAGTCCAGTTAATCACATGTAGCAGTTACATTATTGTTGATGAATAATGGTGCTATACTGGCTCTGATTGACCGATTTTCTTTATTTTTGTTTTGCTTGATAGCTTTTGGCTTGTAGAACAACATATTACATAACAAAGGAAACAAATGTAATTTTATAAGAGTGAGGTATGATTTTGTGTAACATTGCTAAATGAAGATCAAATTATCTACTACTTTTTCATCTATAATAGGAAAACAACTCAATATTCATGCTTGAAATTTTCAACAATGATATTAGTAAGCACAACTGACATATCTTCCAAATTTCAGAGAAATTCGTTCAAGTTTGGCGGAGTTAGACAAAGTTGAAGTTAAGGCGATGTTTAAGGGTGATCCATTTTTTATGAAACAATCTGTACTTACATGCAGTGGCGTCTTCTCCGTATCTGCGAGGCCTTCGGCGCATCCTCAAAAATTATTTTCCAACAATTATAAAAATGAAAAGTGTCATCATTCATTTAAATTCGATAGCTTCTCGTGATAGCTGTGCAGAGCTTTCTGTCTCAAAGTCAGACGCTTAACCTCATTGAACAGTTTTGCAGCACGTGCTTGAATCACAGCTGCTTTTTTTAACCTCTAATTTTCTTCCAACAATTAGACACACAAGCTGGTCGTGTGTTCAAACGGAGCTCTGATGTTCAGACAGCGAAAGCGAGTTGTGTGCGTGTGAGGCAGTAAGCGCACGCGCCCGCGTAAATATTGGCTTTCTCGATAGACATGATGCTCTGCCTTCTCTAATTTTTGCAATGAAATTCTACGCTATTCTTGCGCGGCACCTAAATACAGTAAGGGAAGCGCAACCCAATTGTTCCTGGATTCGCTTGATGTCAGAGAGGCCACTGCGTCAACAATAGCAGATGGCTGACGTTCAGACAAGGACTTACGATCAGATGATGAGCGTTCTCCAATGAATTGCAGCGAAGAGTGTGACCAGAGTGCGAAATAAGAGGGGAAGCACAGTGGCGCAGTCAGACCGAAGACGAGTAAGGGGCAAATAAGAACTCAAGCCCACAGCAACTGGCTACCAGAAGATAGATCAAGACAGAGCGAAGCAGTGTCGCGGAAACAGAAGAGGTAGAATCTAGTAAGAGAGAGGAAAGTAGGAACACATTAGGTAAGGCGGCAGGCCTAAGAAGAATAAGAGTGGGCTACAGGAGAGAGAGAAGAACTAAAGAAGTAGAAGGAGAGACGAGCTAAGAGTGAAGGAGTAAGGAGAAGGAAGGTAAGAGGCAAATATAGAAAACATGAAGCAAAGCACAGAAGCCCAAATGACAGGGCGGACCGAACGACCTCGACCGACAGAGTACGGCAGATCCCAGAACATACGCACGGAAATAAGAGTAAGGAAAAGGTACAGAAAGGCTGAAGCGAGAACTAGGGCAGTAGGGCAATCGGCACGCCGACAGACATCGAAAGAGATCTTCAGACAGAACCAAACATCAAATAGTCAGAAACGTAATGTACTGACAGAGTACAGATAGAGACACTGCCCTACGCGAAGTGCACGCGGATGCATATGAAGCAGAAGAGTCGCGAAAGACCTCCCTAATTAGAGAGAGCCGCAGAAGCTCACGCATCATGAGCAGAATGACCCGCTCCAGGACAGAGAGTACACGGGGCATCAACATGGCCCAGGCAAGCTGCCACTCTACGACCTGATGCGAAGGAGAGACAGCGGGAAGACCGCACGACCTAAATCCAAGCCGTTATCCCCTCATCGCGACAACCTCCCCGGCAGTGGATTCCGCATCTGATAGAGGCCGAGCCGGAATCGAGACCGAAGACAAAATCTAGAGGAACATGGATACGCCAGAGCAGAACGCCCGCGCTACCCCTAGACCCAATCAGCCTGCGTCGATGCAAGCGCAGTAGGACGATGACCAAGCCCAGCCGGAGCCGGGCACCGAAATGCACGCGCATGTAAACTACCACTGACACGAATCTACCGACTAGAGGAGGACGGAAAAAGAAACCGAGTGAAGGATCCCCCTAACAGCTCCCACGCCTTATCCAACTCAGAACTATAGTAATGCATTCTGACTCGAACACCCAGAATCGGTTAGATTCCATAATTTTGTTTTTTTATGTGATTGATGTGACGCTATGTTAAGTACTGCAGATAAGATCACCACCCCACGCCTTTCGTCGTCAAGCAAGGTAGGTATTCCAGCATCTGATGATATAAAAATTGAAAGTACTCCACAGAGAGAGAAGGAAATAGAAATACACAAGACATTTTAATGCATCAAAATTTCAAGACATGTGAGCGGTGACCGGCCAAGCGCAAGAAAACTGTTGACCTTTGACTCTTTTTTTCGAGAAATATGTGGTCTGGGCAGAGGAGGGGATGGGATATAGTTATCGGTTCCTTGAGTAAGGCGGTTAAGAGACATGAGAAATCACTTCTAATGTGCACATTCACTTGGCCTTAAACAATGTTCGAGAAATTGTTATTAAAAATTCAACTTTTATGAAAATTAATGTTGTAGGATAAAAAATGTCTGGTATAGAAATAGTATTCCAATGCCGAGTGAAGGCCTATGGTCTCGGTGCACGCGAAGCCACTGCTTATACAGTATAATCCCGTTATAACGTACACTCTTGGGAATGATAAAAATGTCCGTTATATCCGATGTACGTTATATCAAGGGTAAGGCACTTTTCCATTTATAACCATCTAGGACTACTCTTATATCATCGCTTTTCACATTTTCTCAATAAAGCAAGTTATTTGGTATTATGACTTTTGATAATTATGATCAGAAAATGCATGTTGATAGCATGCAAAAGTCAATTACAACTCACTTACATCCAAAGTTACCAATAGAACTTGCTGGTGTTACTTTGCATACTGCATTCAGAGTGGTTTGACGAAAATACTCATAAGAGCTTGTTTTTTTAAGTGGCAAAGTATGTAGGCCTACATGATTGTCCACGGCTGACTTTCCTATTGCGAAAATAAGGAGTTTCTCAGATCCCCCATGTTTACGCCAACCATGAGAGTCAAAAGTTTTTTGCTGTAGGCCTATTTTCCTCAATGACATGAATCATCGTTGTAAGTGAAGGTTTTACTTGGATGTAATTGAATAGAATATGGTAGTCTCATCTGCCTTAAACAAATCACATGGCTAAGAGTCAGTCAGATTCGCGTAGGCGACAACTCTCCTGTACCGCTCTCCACTTATATACATCGAAATATTATTGAGAATATTTACAACTATCAGGAATTGAGATAATCAGAAGTGAATTTGTCCGTTATTTTTTTCATGGGAGTGAAATTTCTGTCCGTTATATCCAATTGTACGCTATAGTCGTGTTCGTTATAACCGGAGTACTTTCTTATTATTCAGATAGGATATTTTGCCGGGAATATTTTGTGTGTACGTTATAACCGAATGTACGTTATATCCCGTGTACGTTTATAGCGGGAAATATGCTGTATGTCATAAACACTGTGAAACACAAAGCTTTGTGCATCTACAACTGTTTCCTGAAGAAGTTCCTTGTCTATGAGTCCACCAATTTTTTCTGTTCTTTGGAAAGTCCAAAGCCAAATTCATTTGATGGAATGAGCTATTATCAGTAGTTTTCATCAGGTGGTCCATTTAAATAGATATAAGCTATGATTTAAAATTCACATCAAGATAAAAAAGATACAAATTTTCTAATTATTGCTTTTCCACCTGATGTTCGATAGAGTAACGGGGGCAACTGGAAATCGAATATTTATTTTGAAGTCTGACATTGAGTTCCAATAATATTTCACCAGCTTCTGTTGGGAGACGATAATCATCTCTCCTATGCTCCACTGTTGGCAAGTCTTCGCAGTCAAAGAACAGAATACGGCGATTGCAATTTCTTTGTCATTTTAATGCTGATCGCGTGTACCGGTAGGTATCCCGTACAGTTGAATTAATAATAGTGACAGCTTCAGATTTTCAGGGACCACTCGTAAATTCATCAAATTTCAATGCTTAAAATTTAACTCATGAGAACCTAACCGAAATATTAATCTTGAATATTAAGGATTGTTTCTTTCATTCTGATTTCAAACTCCAATTCGTCTACCAGTGTGTGTTTAGTAATTGATCACAATTCATTGAAATGTCCCTTTGATAACTTATAAACATCTTTAACAACGGTATAACATAAAAGATCCAGCCAGATTTTTTGTGTGCTAGTATCAATTATGAAACATCATTTTGACAAAGTCAGGTTGCATCCGATAAAAAAACAATTAATGCATTGGGTTGCCTCTTCACACCATTATGCCCCATATGGAATAAGTTCTCAAATTACAGTAGCAAGATATCGAAAGTGTTAAATATCTTGCTCACTTTGATGATTCGTTCCCATTTGAGTAAGTGACCTCTTCAGAATGACTGATCTGGAACATTTTCAAACTTTTTGTGAACATGAATGAATCTTCACTATCTT